>CM034350.1:114416684-114941672 GCA_019925275.1 Mytilus edulis | reverse complement strand
GATATGTACTGGTAACCATAAAAAAAATCCATGCCGTATCTGTAGTTGTTTTTAAATGAAAAAAACGGTTATAATTTTTGTGTTCGACGATATATTTTTGGATATTCCTTAGTGAAGAAAGCCCAAATCTAGAAAATTGAAATCAAAGGATGTATAAGAATTTGAAAACCTGACGGGCTATATGAAATATAATTTTAAAGCACATAAATAATGTGGTGGGGTAAATCGTAAACAAGTTAGTGATAAATCTACCCTCCCTTGATCTGCAACAGTTGTGCCACATTAGAATATAAACAATAAACGAAAAACAAATAGGATACACAGTAAAAACGACAACCTCTGAATTTAAGGCTCTTGGCTTGGGACAGGCACCTACCCAATGTGGCATATTTTACTTCGTTTGTTGGTTTCTTGTTTGAACTAGTTAATATTTTTTATGTAGGGGTCTTTTATAGATTGCTACTCGATATGAGTTTCGCTCATTGTTGAAGGTCGTACGGCGACCTATAGTTGCTTACATCTATTAATTTTTAGTTGTTTTTCTAATTTTGTAATGTTACACAAGTGTTGCAGATCACGGAATGGTTGAATTCTCAAAAACATGTTTTTGATTAACCCAATCACATTATTTATAATTCAGGCAGGAAACATGTGTTGTCAATGGTTGACATACTTGTTTTTGTTGTTTGATTTTTGATCACCTTAGTTTTCTCATGTAATGTTTGAACCTTGTTAAACTTTAATTAGAAATCGTTTATATGCAGATTATCTTAGATATGTGCCATTTGTAGTCACAATTCGGTCCATCAATTGTGAACCGTCCAATACGACCTGTTGCATATTTTGTTTTATCCGCAATGAGTTACACGATGGCTATTAGTCTTTTATTTTTGTGAAGTGTTTTGTAGACTGTTGCCTGTTTGGTATATTGCTTTCCTTTGGTCGTGTTTTTGTTTGTTTTTTGTTCAATTTGTGGTTTTTGATGGTCTCACCTTTTTTGCGAAATTTTGTCATGTCAGAATTTGCTAATATCTCACAGATTGTTTTTTTTTCTTTCCTAAGTACAAAGTATATTAACTGCAAAATTACAAAATTGTACAGTGTTTTTTTTTTTTTAAAGTTTCATAGCTCCTAGAAAGAATTTAAGATATCAAAGTCTAAATTCCATCCATGCGTGCTATGTTATTGCTATGTACTGGACATGTGTATCGTTTTATCGATAAGACCGCCGATAAGAACTTCCATGAACCTTTATCATAATTCAAAACTTATGAAAACAATGAGTTTCGATGTAACAGATTTTTTTTCAAATTGTTAACTGATATCTTCAAACGACATAAACATGTCTAAATTGTCTGATTGGCGCTCATACCACATCTTCTTCTATCTATGTAACCGTATGGTTTTGATAACGATTTAATAAGAGTTATCTCTCTTTTTCAGTGTGAAAATTTCCCTAATTTCATTGTAAAAAGATATTCGTAGGTTATTTACTTTTTCAATAGTTTTAGTTTCTTTTTTAAGAAAGAAAATCGAACATTTATATGAAATTTTAACAACCATTAAAAGTGATCAAATTACTTATAACAATAAAAAAATAAAAATCTTAAATTTCCGTGTTATAAATATGATCCGTGTTCGGTACTAAATTTAATTCTAATTGTGTTTGACATTGAAAATAGGGTTCGCGGTTCACTTTTGTAATTTTATTTACATCACAAGTATTGTCCCACAGAGTGGAAAATTAAAATGGTCACAAAACACTTAATTTTCTTGTCATTTTATTTCAATGTCAATCGCCACACATCAATGATTATATTAAAGTCTTTATATTTCCCCCAGAATGAAAATTATAACCCACCGTATACGATTATAATATTACCAACTAATAGAAACATTTTAAAGTTTTTTTTGTATCAAATATGGGAAGCGTCATCTTCTCATAAATTTTCATATGCTAGTTTACATTAATTAACTGCTGTGTCCATTAAAACATTTTTGAATTTCATTCATGTAATTCGCCGAAAGCTTAATACTTGAATATTCATTTAAAAATTAGTCTAAATATTTCCATTATAAATTTATTTCTTTTCTAAAAGCCCTCTATGATAGTAATTTGTTTTACATCTTTACCATTGAAAAAAAAGAAACCCGAACTCGATTCTTCGGACCACAGTCAGATTGGTTCTTAGTTATGTCCAATATATTTTTTTAAACTATTTCATTTTTTTTTTAAATAAATTTTCACACTAAAAACGGGTTTTCGGTGCACGATATATAGATATAAATTTTACAAAAAGTCAACTTAACAATATTAGAGTTGATCTGATTCATTGCTTCCTTCCCGATCGGAGTTGGAACTTTTACATATATATATAACTCGTCCAAATAACAGCCCAATGTTAGATCTGTAATTTTGCGGAAGCAAATTATTGTTCTTCCCTGGCCGAGATTCGAAATACATGTTACTGAGATATCGTGACACCAAAGCGCCTTGCACTATGCCCGGCGCGCTAGACCACTCGACCACTGTACGCTCGACTAAAAATCATGCTGTCGGTGATCGGGTGATACCTATACGCTAGAAAAATTTTACCTCCACCTGGCATATGAAATATGGTTTAGATCTATATGTAAGCCTGAATATTACAACCAATTCAACTTTTAAAAAATAAATAAATAAATCGACATAATTCTTTAATCTCTATTTGTGATAAAGTTTTACACAATTCTAAATAATTGCGATTTTAAATATTTACACAAGAACAGCATTTTAAATGTTTTGATCAAAAGTATACTCATGGTCATAGAACATATCTTTATAATTTTACATATAACATGTGATTTTCCGTTTCCTTTACGTGTAACAATTAGAAACGAATAATAGAGATTTCCTTGTTTTTATTTATGTTTTATGATTAATAAATTGAGAGCTAGTTTCTATACTCTTCCAAATCCTTTTCAACAAAGGTGAATATAATAACTGTTAAATATTGAAAGTGGACGTCAATCTAGCTAGCTTTTTGAGTTACTTAGACCATAGATGGGTATTAGGTTAGACCAGAACACGCTAGCTTTAACACATTCCGAAGGAAAATATCTATACCGAGGCAAGTTGCTAATATATGTTCATTGATTGCAAAACAAAATATATTGATTGA
Source organism: Mytilus edulis (assembly GCA_019925275.1). Taxonomy (NCBI): domain Eukaryota; kingdom Metazoa; phylum Mollusca; class Bivalvia; order Mytilida; family Mytilidae; genus Mytilus; species Mytilus edulis. Next base: position 114,938,511 of record CM034350.1, on the reverse strand, counting down.
TTGATTGATCAATTTGTGGTGTTTGGCGCCACTTTAAGCGCTATTGGTACAGTTATATCGTGAAGATCAGTTTTTATTGGTGTTTGAAGCCGAAATGCCCGCAATGCATTGATTTTCGGAAAGAAAATCGGCAACCCTAGTCTTTGTAAGATTGAAGTAGAATGCACCTTGCGCATGCGTTATTGAAACTCACAACCTCAGCGTTGACAGGCTAGTTTTGCAGTAGATGAACTGTATATGGACCGCTGGACCAACAAAATCCTGAATTTCTGGGTTTAGAACAATTTATAAAAAAGTCGCATACAGTTCAATTTTAACTCTCTCGAATTCTTCTTGCAATTTATCTGATTTCAATCACTTTCATAAAGGAGTAGGTCCAGTAAGCCAACTTTTTGGCCCCAAAATATCGCAGTTTTACAAAATTGTTAAAATGTAAACTTTAAGTTATTTATTGGAAAGTAGAATGGTTCTGCTACATAAATATGGGCTGTTTTGGGCAATATAATACACATGTATCGGGTATAAGCATCATTAAGTCATGCTAAATTACTGAAATCTTAACAATTTTAGCATTTTAGTTAAATTTTAGAATGTTTTCGTCTTAAGTGGAAGTGGCCGCATTTGTGTTCATCCTTTATATTAAAATATAAGTTGTATTTGATGATAATATATAACATATAAAAAGGTTGAGGATGAACACGGATGCGGCCACTTTCATTTTTGACAAAAACCATCTGAAAAGTGACATTTTTTGGCATATTTGATAGATTTTTCATATTTAAGCTTGAATCGGAGCATTTTTAATGAGTGACTCAGTTAAAATCTTTCACATAAACTAATTGAATCAGCTGAAATAGACACTTAAGTGTTTAAAAAGTGTCCAAAATCTTTCGTCAGATAAACCTAAAATTTGAGGCCAAAATCGGCCCTTACCGGACCTACTCCTTTTTGACAAAGCACTCATTGATGAAATTGTCCGATGATGTGGCATTTCCCGCCAAAATAGGAATATATCATACACTCGAATTTTCTCGTTTTAGGACTTTTCATTAAATTATTCAAGAATATATTCTACAACTTTATCCAATTAATGTTATATATCAACTGTCGATAGTTAAATTAATTTTCATCATAATGTTTGGTAAGCCTCGAGTAGACAAAGGGGTTCTACATAACCATGTATTACATGTATTCAGTGGTTGTCGTTTGTTGATGTGTTACATATTTGTTTTTCGTTCATTTTTAGCTCACCTGGCCCGAAGGGCCAAGTGAGCTTTTCTCATCACTTGGCGTCCGGCGTCCGTCGTCGTTAACTTTTACAAAAATCTTCTCCTCTGAAACTACTGGGCAAAATTAAACCAAACTTGGCCACAATCATCATTGGGGTATCTAATTTAAAAATGTGTCTGGTGACCCGGCCAACCAACCAAGATGGCCGCCATGGCTAAAAATAGAACATAGGGGTAAAATGCAGTTTTTGGCTTATAACTTAAAAACCAAAGCATTTAGAACAAATCTGACATGGGGTAAAAAAATTTATCAGGTCAAGATCTATCTGCTCTCAATGAATCGGACAACCCGTTGTTGGGTTGCTGCCCCTGAATTAGTAATTTTAAGGAAATTTTGCGGTTTTTGGTTATTTTCTTCAATATTATTATAGATAGAGATAAACTGTAAACAGCAATGATGTTCAGCAAAGTAAGATTTACAAATAAGTCAACATGACCGAAATGGTCAGTTGATCCCTTTAGGAGTTATTGCCCTTTATAGTAAATTTTTAACCATTTATCGTAAATCTTAGTAATCTTTTACAAAAATCTTCTCCTTTGAAACTACTAAGCCAAATTAATCCAAACTTGGCCACAATCATCTTTGAGGTATCTAGTTTAAAAAATGTGTCCGGTGACCTGGCCAACCAACCAAGATGGCCGCCACGGCTAAAAATAGAACATAGGGGTAAAATGCAGTTTTTGGCTTACAACTTAAAAACCAAAGTATTTAGAGCAAATTGATGGGATGAAATTGTTAAACACAATTTTGTCATTAATCCATCTGTGTTCTTTGTTTAATATGCACATAGACCAAGTTGAGCGACACAGGCTCTTAAGAGCCTCTAGTTTGCACATAAATTAGGCCGTTAGCTTTTAAATTGTTTCATATTTGTCCTTTCGGGGCCTTTTATAGCTTACTATGCGGTTTGGGCTTTTTTCATTGTTGAAGGCCGTACGGTGATCTATAGTTGTTAATTTCTGTGTCATTTGGTCTCTTGTGGAGAGTTGTCTCATTGGCAATAATACCACATCTTCTTATTTACACTTTAAAACAATCAAAAAGAAGATTTTACTATAGTTATAGAGAAATTTAAAATATTTTGTATTTTTTTTTATTATTCTAATCGATAAATACAACAGATACATATGTTTTAACTTCGTGTTATTATAACAAGAAGAATGAACTGTTAATTATATCGACAGCTGCTTTCTATAAATGTTTTAATAAATTTGTCACTTCTCATTAAATTTCATATTTTAATTATACTTCCAAGCATTCCTTTCTGCAAAGAAAGTATGAAAGAAAAACCACAACTACTTGATAACATCATTTTAAATGAATATTAAAACATTGATTGATGCGTTATCAAAACATCACAATTATATTTTTGTATAGTGACACACGCTGGACGCCCTACACGTGCCCCAAGTCTGACCACATATTTACACATCACCTGTCCGTTCCTATTAAAAAAAAAAGCAGGTGCGATAAGCAGAAAAGAGGCAGTGTGGTCTGTCGGGGACAAAATGACCTGAGGTTACTCCAATCTAGAATTTTAAAGCATATTTAACTACTTTTTATTGACATTGATATATTACAATCTTTCTGAATCTAAAAATATAGATACGCGGGCTCATTTGATGTACAGCATTGAAGCACTTGGTATATATGACAAAGGACTGGTTATTTTCTTTCATTTAGAGGGGTGAGGAAGGACATATCTTAATTACTTTATTGCAAAAGTACCCACGGTACCTTTAAAAAATGAATCCCCTTCGAAAGACATAAAATATTTGCCCCCCCCCCTCTTTTAACCCTTTCTTTCAATGCCTTTATGTTTTGTTGACAGAAAAAACATGCATTTAATATTTTCATCACCATTACTATTCTACAGCAGCTTAGGTGAGACACGGAAGTTTTCAGGGTAAAAAATTAGCCTACTATGGTCACTCTTACATTTTATACGATAGACGCGCATCATTGGCGCTCGAATAAAAAAAGCTTAAAAGGCTAATAAAAGTAAGAAGTTGAAGAGCTTTCCCGACCAATAATTCCGAAAGACTTTGCTAAATACAACTGCGACATCTTTTCCTTGGGTAGAAAATCTAAATGCGAAGTATTTTTCTCTGAACATAGATTTTTAAAGACCCACTACTGTATTTTCCAGTTGCAATAAAACAAAATTGCATATTAGTAGGAATCTAATAAAAAATAATAATGATAACTTCTTCCTCACAAAAGATTAAAGATTGCTACCTCACCAACAATGAAAGATATAATACTACCTCACAAATGAAGATAGAATAATACTCCACGAAAGATTAAAGGATGCATGCTAACTCAGCAACGTTAAAAGATTGCTGCTTCACAAAAGTTTAAAGATTGCTACCTCACAAATGTCGAAAATTGATAACTCACGAGTGTTGAAAGTTTGCCGCATCACGAAAGAAAAAATATGGCTGCCTCACGAACATTGAAAGATTGCTACCTCACGAACATTGAAAGATTGCTAACTCACGAACTTTAAACGATTGCTACCTCACGAACGTTGGATGATTGCTACCTCAGGAACGTTTCAAGATTGCTGGTCACGAAAAATAAAATATTGATACATCTCGAACCGTGAAAATTGCATCCTTACGAGCGTTTAAAAATTGCTGCCTCACGAACATTGAAAGATTGCTACCTCACGAACGTTTGAAAGATTGCTAACTCACGAACGGTGGATGATTGCTACCTCACAAAAGATGAAATGTTATTTATTACTTCACAAACGATGAAAAATTGTTACCTCACATACGATGAAATATTTGATACTATATAACAAACGACGAAAGATTGCTACCTTAGGAACGTGGAAAGATTGCTACCTCACAAACGATTGATGGGTCCATGGTATCATAATTTCGCTAGAAAGTAAAATGTAAATAAAATGCAATTTTTGTATAAAGTATTTGTCAAAGTGAACCTTTTTAGTACAAAATGTACATAATTTCAGAGCATGTCAAGGTAATGTGTATTACGACAAATATATATTGACCGGAGGCCTATGGTCAGTTACATGGTCATTTAGTTGATAAGTTTTATTGTGGTCACTTAGTTATGACAATGTTTCAACTGGCCATTATCTCTATTTATCATCACCTCATGTTTTATGTAAAAGTCATAAAGATATGGTCCGGTCATGTAATTTACCTTAAAATGACACGAATATAGTTTAACGCTAAAAAAGCGAACGAATAATTAGATAACTTGTCAGCAAGTATGTGTTCCTACTCATAGTGTTCCTCTGACTGTTTAAAATCTTATTTTTTATACATACTAATTGTTTGCATATGCAAAAGAATAAATACGAAGCAGTTATCATAAAGGATATCCTTTGAGGCGACGAGGGGTCGTTTAAGTCTAGGTTTGTGCCCTTGGAAGGTCAGTTTGATCTTACTTTGAGGTATGTGAGAATGGAGGGTCAGTTTTTATTTACGTGTATGAGCGCCTGGAGTGTAATATTTGATCTTACTGTGAAGTATGTGCGCTTGGAGGGTCAGATTGATCTTACTGTGAGGTGTGAGCGCTTGGAGGGTGAGATTGATCTTACTGTGAGGTATGAGCGCTTGGAGGGTCAGAATGATCGAACTGTGGGGTATGTGCGCTTGGAGGGTCAGTTTGATCTTACTGTGGGCATGTGCGCTTGGAGGGTCAGTTTGATCTTACTGTGGGGTATGAGCGCTTGAAAGGTCTCGTTTGATCTTACTGTGGGGTATGAGCGCTTGAAAGGTCTCGTTTGATCTTACTGTGGGGTATGAGCGCTTGAAAGGTCGTTTGATCTTACTGTGACGCTCGAGAGCTTGGGAGTGTCATGTTTGATCTTACTGTGAGGTATGAGCGTTTGGAGGCTCAGATTGATCTTACTGTGAGGTATGAGCGCTTGGAGGGTCACATTGATTTAACTGTGGGGTATGTGCGCTAGGAGGGTCAGTTTGATCTTACTGTGAGGTATGAGCGCTTGAGGGTCAGTTTGATCTTACTGTGGTGTATGAGCGCTTTGAGGGTTCTGTTTGATCTTACTGTGAGGTATGAGCGCTTGGGAGTGTCATGGTTGATCTTACTGTAAAGTATGAGCGCTTGGAGGGTCAGATTAATCTTACTGTGGTGTATGAGCGCTTGGAGGGTTAGTTTTGATCTTACTGCGAGGTATGAGCGCTTGGAGGGTCAGCTTGATCTTACTTTGATGTATGAGCGCTCGGAGGGTCAGTTTGATCTTACTGTGAGGTATGAGCGCTTGGAAGGTCAGTTTGATCTTACTGTGGGGTTTGAGCGCTTGGAGGTTCAGTTTGATCTTACTGTGGGGTATGAGCGTTTGGAGGGTCAGTTTGATCTTACTGTGAGGTATGAGCGCTTGGAGGGTCAGATTGATCTTACTGTGGTGTATGTGCGCTTGGAGGGTCAGTTTGGTCTTACTGTGGGATATGAGCGCTTGGAGGGTCAGTTTGGTCTTATTGTGCGACATTAGCGCTTGGAGGGTCAGTTTGATCTTACTGTGAGGTATGAGCGCTTGGAGGGTCAGTGTGATCTTACTGTGGTGTATGAGCGCTTGAAGGGTCAGATTTATCTTACTGTGAGGTATGAGCGCTTGGAGGGTCAGATTGGTCTTACTGTGAGGTATGAGCACTTGGAGGGATAGTTTGATCTTACTGTGAGGTTTGAGCGCTTGAAGGGTAGTTTTATTTTAATCATACTGTGAAGTTTGAGCGCATGGAGAGTCCTGTTTTGTATCACTGTGGGGTTTGAGCGCTTGGAGAGTCATGTTTGGTTTTACTGTGAAGTTGGAGCGTTTAAAAAGTCATGTTTGGTCTGACTGTGAGGTTTGAGCGTTTGGAGAGTCATGTTTAAGTCTTACTGTGAAGTAAGAGATCTTGTAGGGTCATGTTTGTATTACAGTGAGGTATGTGTGCTTGAACGTATGCGTTTGATCTTATTGTTACGTTTGATTTTAATCTTACTGTAATATGTGGAGATTTAAAGAACATTGCTTATGTGCATAATGATATTAATTTTCCTGATTTTGAATTGCAAGTATAACATGTACCATAATTTTAAATTTGATGATAAGTGACAAGTTTCTCTAAATGACTGATTGCTAGTTGCTTGCTATTAACGTCTATACGAAACGTTAGAGTCATAAAAATAGATAAGCCATTGAGAGCCGAGATGATGTTTCTGCTGAATAAAGTATTTTTTTGTTTAAATCGGTCACAAATGATACAAAGAAAAACTCGAAAAGTGCGTATTCCCCCAACCGTTAAAGATACTTGAAAAAAACATTACAAAAAAACCACAGAGTTGAGGTTTTCACATTAGCTTTCCTTTTTTATAAGAAAATCGATGGCAAATGTTTATTTTAAAGGTCATCTAAGGACGAATATTGAATTATGCTTTGATTAGAAGATTTAATGGTGTAGTTTGGCTAAAAGTAAAATGATTCGTTCTTCTCATAATATTTAATGGTGAATGTTACATCTAAATACCAGACAAACAAACGTCCTTTATTACTCTATAAGTCAATACATAATTAATACATTTCATTACAAATTGCATCGGACTGTGTTATTACTCATTATAATTAGAATTATACATCGGATTGTGTTATTACTCATTATAATTACAATTCTACAACACTAAATGGGATAGGTTCACAAAGACCTCCTGCAATGAGAGAAAAAAATATATATATAACAATGTAGAAACTTATAGTTACACAGAAACATAATATTAAGTTCACGGAACAAAACACATAAACTACCAGAGCGAAATTGTGTGTTAAGAAAATATAAGGCATCGATCATTTTTATCTTTTATGGCGGGAATTGCTTTTCCCCCTTTTTCTGACTTCGACCAAAAACATGTTTTTAAATAACATACAGGAACATATTTTTTAAAAACCCAATTTTAAAACCTTTACAAAAATATAAGAAGATGTGGTATGAGTGCCAATAAGACAACTCTCCATCCAAGTCACAATTTGTAAAAGTAGACCATTATAGGTCAAAGTACATATTTAAACACGGAGCCTTGACTTACACTGAGGGCTTACATCGAACATCAAGGTACAAAGGGCCCAAATATTACTAGTGTAAAACTAGTTGAAAAGTCAGATCGAGATGCAATTGCATAATTGTTTTCAAAAGTTCAAGAAATCACCATAAAATGCCTGCACAATGATTTTATTTGTATTCAAGAAACGATGACCACCAGCTGTTACTTACAGAGAACACCATAAAAATCACATAAAATAATGGACATTAAAAAATACCTGCTCACACGATTAAGCCTTTATTTCACGGTTATATCAAAGTCAAAGATGATAGATTATGAAGTTTATTCATGTATGGTAGTCTGGACAAAATATAATGATATTTAAAAGACACAAATTTGCATAATTTCCTTTATTACTGTATCGCTTTGGTAAAGGCGCGTGTCTTTTATTATGTTGTATTTAGTAGCTACCACTGGAGCCGTGAAATAAAATCAGATCCTTGTAAAATTTGTCGATTATTTTGAAAACATTTGATACTTTTCTTTTAACAAATATAAACGGTCAATTGAGTAAGGGAGCTACCATTTGATTTTTATGGGGGGGCTAGGATGAAATTTGAAAAAAATAGGCAGGACAGGAGTTTTGAGTAAAAAAAAAAGGCAGGATGAGACACTTGCAAAAAAAAAAGTCAGGACGACAATTTAGGTAAAAAAAAAGTCAGGATAAACTGAAAAAAAAGGCAGGACCGAACAGAGTGAAAAATAAAAAGGCAGGACAGAGATTACAGTTAAAAAAAATACAGGACAAAAATTTTCATCCTAGCCCCCCCATAAAAATCAAATGGTAGCTCCCTAAATAATCGATGTTTATTTTAATAGGTGGCATTAATAATTAATTTACTTTTATTTGATATTTAAAAAAATAAATACAAAGGAATACTCTTATTGACTGAACCTATATATCCTCTACTTATGAAATACCAAAAAGTTACCTTGGTGTTATTTCACACGAAGTTCATTTTTTAAAACTCAATGAATCTTCACCAGCAGACATAGTATTGTATGTTCATGTTTGTGTTCTGGGGTTATAATAATACTGAGTGATATTTCTGAACTTTTATAAAGCATTATAAGGCACCGACCATGCATAAGCTGTTCTTTGGGGAAAAAAGGGGGGATGTTTTCTTATTTAATGAATAGTTTGAATTCAAATTTCCGGATACAAACAAATTATGGTACCTGAAAGCGAGTGAAACATTGTATGTTTTTTTTCTATTTCTAATAAAGTTCTTGTTCGTGTATGTTATAAAAATAAATGTTGCTCATTAAAGTTGAAACAAGAATGTGTCCCCAGGACACGGATGCCTCACTCGCACTATCATTAAGTTGATTGGACTTCAACTTCATCAAAAACTACCTTGACCAAAAACTTTAACCTGAAGCGGGACGGACGGACGAACGAACGGACGCACAGACCATAAAACATAATGCCTCTCTATTATCGTAGGTGGGGCATAAAAATGTTTGTCTAGATGAAAGATAATCCCATGTCCCCACAAAACATGAATGGTTTGCGTCTGATTGGTTACAAATGTACGAAAGCTTCAATTTTCATATAAAAAATACATTTTAGTTTTGAAATTCAATAAAAAGTATTCTTAGATCTTTTGACCTTGGCGTTACACGTCTGTTTCTTTTAAGAAACAGAGGTATAGGGGGAGGTTGAGATCTCACAAACATGTTTAAACCCCGCCGCATTTTTGCGCCTGTCCCAAGTCAGGAGCCTCTGGCCTTTGTTAGTCTTGTATTATTTTAATTTTAGTTTCTTGTGTACAATTTGGAAATTAGTATGGCGTTCATTATCACTGAACTAGTATATATTTGTTTAGGGGCCAGTTGAAGGACGCCTCCGGTGCGGGAATTTCTCGCTACATTGAAGACCTGTTGGTGACCTTCTGCTGTTGTTTTTTTTCTATGGTCGGGTTGTTACCTCTTTGGCACATTCCCCATTTCCATTCTCAATTTTATTATGTATCTTCGTTCAAAAAAACGTTCCTTTTGATTCCGGTTGAAGCAAGAAATTAGCAAGAAAAAAGTTGTAATACTTCACCTAAATCATATTTTGACACATGAAGTGATCTTGACTGCTTGCCCTTCCGAAGAACCTGAGTCCTCTCCAGCGTTTTGATGGGTTTTTAAGTTGTCCAATCATTTGTTTTCTGTGATGTTTTTTAAGAACTGCTGTTTGTCTGGTCATCTTTTTTATTTTGGCTTTGGTGTTGCTTATCTGTTTCATTTTGGCCCTGGTGTTGCTCAACTTTTTCATTTGGGCGTTGGTGTTGCTCGTCTTTTCCTTTTACCCTTGGTGTTGCATGTCTTTGTCTTTTGCCCTTAATGTTGCTCGTCTGTTTCTTTTTGTCTTGGTTTTGCTCGTCTTTTTCCTTTGACCTTTGTGTTGCACGTCTGCTTCTTTTGACCTTGGCGTTACACGTCTGTTTCTTTTAACCCTGGTGTTGGACATCTTTTTCTTTTGACCTTGGTGTAGCTCGTCTGTTTCTTTTGACCTTGGCGTTACACGTCTGTTTCTTTTAACCCTGGTGTTGCACGTCTTTTTCTTTTGACCTTGGTGTAGCTCGTCTGTTTCTTTTGACCTTGGCGTTACACGTCTGTTTCTTTTAACCCTGGTGTTGCACATCTTTTTATTTTGGCCTTGGTGTTGCACGTCTGCTTCTTTTGACCTTAGTGTTGCTCGTCTTTTTTTTTTCACCATGGTGTTGCTCGTTTGTTTCTTTTAACCATGGTCATGCACGTCTGTTTCTTTTGACCTTGGTGTTGCTCGTCTTTTTCTTTTGACCTTGGTGTTGCACGTTTGTTTCTTTTAACCATGGTCATGCACGTCTGTTTTTTTACCTTGGTGTTACACGTCTGCTTCTTTTGACCTTAGCGTTACACGTCTGTTTCTTTTTAACCCTGGTGTCGCTTTTGGCCTTGGTGTTGCTCGTCTGTTTCTTTTGACCTTGGTGTTGCTCGTCTTTTTCTTTTGACCTTGGTGTTGCACGTCTGCTTCTTTTGACCTTAGCGTTACGTCTGTTTCTTTTTAACCCTGGTGTCGCTTTTGACCTTGGTGTTGCTCGTCTTTTTCTTTTGACCTTGGTGTTGCACGCTTGTTTCTTTTAACCATGGTCATGCACGTCTGTTTCTTTTGACCTTGGTGTTGCTCGTCTTTTTCTTTTAACCATGGTCATGCACGTCTGTTTCTTTTGACCTTGGTGTTGCTCGTCTTTTTCTTTTGACCTTGGTGTTGCACGTCTGCTTCTTTTTAACCCTGGTGTCGCTTTTCGCCTTGGTGTTGCTCGTCTTTGCGTTGTCAGTCTTTGTTTTACTAATGATGTTGATTATCCCCTTGGAATTGTATTGCATATTCACCCTATCCCGGACAAAAAGTGCGTACTCGGCGATACCTCTTTACTGTTCAAGGGGAGACAAGTCAAGTCATATTCTCTAAAGTTGTCCTTAATTAAAAAAAAAAGACACGTAATTGAAATAATTTTTATTTGCCATAGTATTTTCGGTTTTTCTTTTCCCTTATCGAGATCGAGATGGAGGGTCAGGACACTTTCATTATAGGGAATAAGTCCTCTAATGATCTATTGTTTTTACTATTTAAAAAAAAAATTAAGTTTGCTGACCATACTTGGTATCTGCCATAAAACTAAAAAAGACAATAATGACATTAACATGAAAGTTGTAGAATTTATTATGTATATAGCATATTATAGCGATAAAAGGAAAAACATATTATTTAAAGGAGACGAATCTATATTCTACAAAAGGTCGTCTAGTTCATTAAACTTTGCAAACGGAAAAGGAATTATCTGAAATCCATGAATGAACAAACAATTAAAACGTTACAGAAGTGGTGTTTGATTAGAAAGAACATTTAAAGGGTAAACAACAGTTAGTATAGTTCAAGTATAATGCTCTTGAACTGTTAAATAGGATATTCAAACAATACGAAACAATGGAACATTGATGTAACTTGAGATAACGTATACAGGGTACCAGTATTTTTACAATAATTCAAAATTGCTGTCATATTGGGGTGGGTGACTTTGCTGTATGAATCACTATATTCCGCGACGGAACCAGACATTTTAAAAAGGGGCCCCACTGACTGCTGCTCCAGTATTGCATCAGTGATTCCCTCATTCCTTAAATAATCAACATTTTCCCCACAAAAGGAGGCCCTAAATCCACCTCGGGTATTAGCATGAGGACCGTGGAAAAGCAGATTTCAAGACTTTAAAGGGATGTCATTGACTAAATTATGTTTAGTGGTTAGCAGAAAAAGTTACTTTGCTGAATTGGCTAACATTTTTAGTACGACATCTTGATCTACACCAACAAACAAAAAACGCATCTTTTAGACAATATATATTCGAAACGAGTGTCGGTTATTTATTTTTCCGAAATTATTCACTTTGTTGCCTATGTATGCGTTACAGTCAGAAGAATGAAAATGATATGTGGGTGGATGCAAATAATTTTGATCAAAAGAGGAACAACTTACATAAATTACAAAGAAATCTAACTTGGAAATAGATTGATCTAATATTTTTCATTTCTGATCCAGGCAATATAATCTATACTGCCAGAGGGATGGTAGAAGGGTACTAGTATGTCATCCTGCAAATACATAAAGCATTCTTTTCCGGATCCCGAAATCCCGCGGAACTAAAAGCCCAAACCGGTTATCGAAGCAACCATTGGCTGAGTATTTGACTAGTTCTCACCAATTTTCTTGATCCGCATTTAATCTTCTGTTTTAACAGAACCATTTTACCATTTAAAACTGGATCATTGTGGTAAACCACTGAATTATAGATACAGTCTATGGGAGGTAACTCTGGTATTTTTAATTTTTATTCCAAGTTATCCTTTCTTCTTAGTATCATTGTCGATTTATTATCAGTTTTCAAGCGCGAAATAAGCCAATCAATGGTTAACATTTTGATACAAATGTAATAATTAATTTCTTATAGAGAAAAAACTACAAAATATGCATATTCTAAAATTGATAGTGTTTATTAAACTGGCATTGAAAAACAAAAAATACGTTCAATCTTATCAAAGAAATTTCCAAAAAGTATCATTGTGTTTTTCCACTATCTAATACACAGGTACTCGTCTCAGAATTTATTTCCCCTATATACTTTTATATAACACTTATATTAAGGTATATAGGAATTTTTTTTCTGATACAAGTGCCTGTGATCTAATAGGATAAAACAAGATATGGTATGATTGCTAATGAGACAGCTCTTCTCAATACACTATTTTATTAACGTCCCACCTCTTTCAAAGTAATACATAACACATTGATTAAAACAAAGAGATATAGTTCCTTACATTTTCAAATTTCATTTCATAAAAAAAAGTCATTAATGTTGTCAATGTAATAGAATGAATAACTAATCAAAGAATTGTAATATCGAAAAATATTTAACTCGTGACCGAACAACACTGATGATTAACTCATGCTCTACGTGCATTTGTGAATTAATGTGTTTTCGGTCACTCGTTGACCTTTTCGGATCATTTTTTTGAACCAATAAGTCCAGGATGATCTTGTTATGAAACAAACCTACCTGTACAATGCACACTAATATTACCAAATTGAATTGAATACACCTTTTAAAGGTCTTATTATGTATGGATGTTGGCCTACAGCTATTGTTCTATATTGAAGTCCACTAGTACAAATGTAAATAAACCTTTCAAAAACACTGCTACCCCAGTCAACGAGGCAGTATAGGGATCAATTTCCCTTTCGTTACACCAGCTTAATGCTGGCTGGTGAAAAAGATTGATTTGAATTGGAATTCTTAAAGAGTCATCTACTAGTAATACAGGGCTGGGTACCATGGTCTTCTTGGCCGATGTGGTGCTATTAGAAGAATTTGACACCTGTTCTGAGACATGTGTTGTAGACTTTTTGGAGTAAGGCATATCAGTGTATATTCATACCCAAACAGAATCTGTCATGGAATTGACGATGCGTCTAGATCATATAAGCTTGATTGTGAGGATACCACGTGCTAAAAATCTGAGTTTGTTTGTTGTAGATTGATGCAAACAGATCTATTGTCGGTGATCCTAGCTTTAGGAATATTTCTTGCACTATACAGTTGTCTAGTGTCCATCATGTGTGTCTTATTTTGTTTCTCGAAAATAAATCCGCTAGAACATTTGCGTTTTCTGCAATGTTGACTGCTTTTGATTAAATTTTAGAACCGATTGCCAAATTCAATAGTTCCTAAGTTTTTAGATAAAGAATTATTGACTTGGTTCTCCCTTGACGATTGATGTATTGTACCACTGTTGAGTTGTCGCAACGTATTTTACATTTCCCCCTTTTCAGTCTTATCACTGCTTCTATTTCTAAACAGATGATATGAAATTGTTTCTCTGAAATGTTTCAGGTTCCTTGTGCTATCTGAATTCCCATGTGACATCCCCAAACTACTGCAAGATGTTGTCATGGTGGCATATGTTTCTAAACGTTTCAATGTTGTCCCCTTTGTTATGTTGGTTAGATTTAACCACCATTTAAGATGGCTTTTTAGATGTGCTGTAATTGGGACTTTGAATTCCAGATTATGAGAAACCGGTTTCCAAAATGTTAACAGATGTATTTGAACAGGTGTCATGAGTAATCTGGCTTTGGAATTATTTCCAAGCAGGATGAAATTATCTTCAAAAGGGGAAGAAAATCTCTGGCTAGTACTTGATTTACAAGGATAATTGTCTGGGCTGAAGTTATTAATTAAGATGTCTGTCCACTGTTGGCAAAACGATCCCCAGATCCAAATTAAACATTGCCCCTAAATATGTTATCTGTTGTGATGGATTCATAGTGGAATTCCTAAGTTTATTAGGAATCCTAGTTCGACAAGGAGATTGAGAACTTATTCTCGATCTAGTATTATTTGACTTTTTTCCTGATTCAGAAGAAAACATGTCGTCTAGAAAGACTACCAGTGTTATGATTCTTGACCTTAAATGGCCGGCTACTACTGCAACAATTTTTGTAAACATTCTTGGGGCTGGGGTTGGACCGAAAAATAGTGGTCCGAGTACACAATTATTTCGTAGTGCATTTCTTTTAGACAATAAATGAAAATTAAAAAAATCCCACCTGCGCTTTCTCAATAATATTTTTACAGTGTGTTGTACTACTTTTGGGACAAATTATATCAAAATTATGGAAAACTTCATCAGCTCTAACTCAAAATATGGACAATTTTATGTTAAGGAGGTCTTGAAATCTTTTGACAGCTTCCGAAGTGCTAATTTTTTACCTTTTTCAGCTGGACCTAATCACTACTTTACCTTAATATTTATGACTTAAATTTTTTTACAGTGTCATTTCACCCCCCAACTTGCTATATGAGGCATAAAACATGGAGAAATAAATTTGGAAGGGGTATAAAAAAAAATTGGCAAGTAACACACTGTCCACACTAAGGACTATATTCGTGGACAACGAAAATCAAAGGACGATAACTGTGTACTCGGACCTGATAGTGTCTTAAAGTGAAGAGCGCTTCCGTTTATTTTAGACAAAACCTCAGATATTGCTTGTGCGTTTTATAAATTTGGACGGGTAAATATGGGCCTTAAAGTCCAGAATGATTCCCTAATCTCCTTGTTTTGTTCAGATTGAGAACCGTAGAAATTGAATCCATTTTGAAATGGTGTTTTCGGAGATACTTGTTGAGGAGTTTTTAATTTATTACTGGTCTAAGGATCCCTGTTTTCTTGGGGACATGAAAACATGTGCTGTAAAAATGATATTACTTACCTTTAAATAATCATTTCCTTTGTTGTTTTTCCCTGGTTGCTCCATGAGGGACGACAATTTTCTCAAACTTATTGTCCCTCTTGTCAGGTCGTCTTGAAACAGTGCTTGTTCTTTGAAAAGAACGCTGAGTACTTGGAGTTGATTTAAAACTGTTCTGATTAACATTTGGTTTCACACGTTTTGCTTGCCAATCATGTTTTTTTCTTTTCCCCATGTGTATTTTCATTATGTAACTCGGGAAGCAATTCCTTTAGTTGTTTATCTTTTTTTCTATCTTATATTTCAATGTTTGTTTAAACTTTTATACCAAAAACGCCACTACTTGAAAGTGGTAAAGAAGTTAACGAATTTTAAGATCCTTAATATCATTTTACCCAGAACCTTCCATTACTAGTTTTCTTCTAATAAGGTGATGAAAATCACCTGCACTTGCAACCTGATCAACACTTTCTGTTGACATAGCAAATATACCACGAACTTGCTGTAATGTTCTATACATGTTCACCTCTTTGTCTAATAAAGTTTCTAAGAGCGTACCTAAAACTTGCTGAATATAAGATGATGAAACAATACCCATGTTGCAGCAGCTTGTCCTTGCAATGCTAATTTCTCTACTACTTTCAAATAAGTGAACTCAAACTATTTTTCTTACTAGATACTGAAAAGGATTTTGAACTATGTTTTTCAACCAGTAAGTCTGATGTAAAACTATCAAGACTAGGTATATCTAAGTGTTTCTCAGAACTTTCATGAATTGGAAGACACAACTTGTATTATTCATTATATGCAGATATCTTTTCTAGGTTTACACAATGACATCATCCAGAAAGAATCTCAACTAAACTCTTGTCTCAAACAAGTCCATCTGACTTAGAAACTGATTTAGTTTTGGCGTCGTCACTAAATAACTGTTTTAGATTTTCAATACCACCGTCTTTTTCCTCGATTTCTTGATACTTTGGATATTTACTGAATCTAGCTTCCGTATTATGGTTTTCAGTGTAATTTTTATTGAAGTTCCATCTTCTTCATCTGAGAATAACCAAATGTTAGGTCCTTCTGAACGACTTGGGGCCAGAGACATAACATCTTCATGTAAATTTGTAAATTTTCATCTGCATCATTATCTGTAGGAAAACTTACATCAGGAGTTTGTGTTTCTTGTAAAGGTCTGCGCACTCCCGAAGATCGGGCCGCTATCCTGCTGATTACAAGTAGAAACATTTTGCCCCTGCTCACCCTAAGTGCCAGGTTTTTGTCTAGTTTCCATAAAATTACATATTTTATCTAACCTTGAATGAAATTGTGCAAATCTGTTTCAATTTCTGTTCTAAGGTGTCTAGCTGGTCGTCTTTTTTCTTCGTATACCTCCCTTTGCTCCTCTTAAACAAAGAAGAAAAACGAGTACACGCCGCCATCTTTGACGTTTCGATCGCGTCAGTTGACAAAGTGGGACGCTCCTGCAAAAAGTTGTCTTCGCTATTCGAACAGTTCATAGCGGCTTCTGCCATAATGCATATTATTTAAGACTTCTTTATAATAGACTAAATAAGTTCACTGTATTTTCTCAGAACGAAAACACGACCGGCTGTATTTTTGCAGCAGAGTTTGAGAACATCGGTTGTTCGACCTGTTAGTCAAATGCGTTTGTTTTAATGATCCATTTTGTAACATCTGGTTATCCGTTTATTTGGAAGTCGCCAATAGCAGTCAGCAGGGTTCAAGAATATCGGTTGTTCGACCTTCTGGTCAAATGCGTTTTGTTAAAATAATCCATTTTGTTAGATCTGGTGATCCGTTTATTTGGCCATCGACAATGGCAGTCAGCAGGGTTTAAGAACATATCGGATTTTCGACTTTCTAGTCAAATGCGTTCTGCTAAAATATACTTTTTCACATATTTGGTATTTTGGACAATGTTGTTTGTGTATATTTAGACCCCTCACCAAGACGTGTGTTTTGACGCCACACGCATAAAAAATTGCTGTTTTTATCCAACGCAATCATAGGTTAGAACATTGTTTTCAATTTAGACTTGTTTAGGTTTTTTGCGCTTGGGCTTGTATTATATTTGCCTTCGAGTTTATATGATCCGTTCGTCCTATTTAACTTGACTCTTTCAAAATTGAAGAGTCTATTCTAAATTGAGATAAATTATATGGCCTTCCAAATACCGTTGCGATTCCTTAAATCACTGAAGAGACATTAATTGTCCAAATCCGGATATGATGTACAAATGTTGGCACCTCATGTTTGTGGTATACCATCTTTTCCGCAAGTTTATTGTTTTCTATTTGGTAATTAATTACAGCAGATTTCAGTCAGTATGTAGCTAATGGTAATATCTTTGGTTAGCTTGCTTGTTAGCTGAACCGTGAAGTCATTGTTAGGTAAGGTAAACTTCCCTCCTTTAATAGAAGACTAGCCCAACAGATAAAAAAATCTATCCCTCTGTAGGACTAAGCTACTTTAAAAGGAGGGTAGTATACCTTACCTAATAATGACTTCACGGTTCAGCTAACAAGCAAGCTAACCAAAGATATTACCATTAGCTACATACTGACTGAAATCTGCTGTAATAATACGATCCTTTTTGTCATATCTGGTGTCCCTTTTATTTGGCAATCGCCAATGGCAGTCAGCAGGGTTTAAGAACATCGATTGTTCGACCTGCAAGTCAAATGCGTTTTGTTAAAATGATCCATTTTGTTTCATCTGGTGATCTGTTGATTCAGCAATCGCTAATGGCAGTCAGCAGGGTTTAGGAACATCGTATGTTCGACTTTTTAGTCAAATGCGTTTTGCTAAAATATACTTTTTCACATTTTTAGCTCACCTGGCCCAAAGGGCCAAGTGAGCTTTTCTCATCACTTGGCGTCCGGCGTCCGTCGTCCGTCGTCCGTCGTCCGTCGTCCGTCGTCCGTCGTCCGTCGTCGTCGTCGTCGTCGTCCGTCGTTAACTTTTACAAAAATCTTCTCCTCTGAAACTACTGGGCCACTTTTTACCAAACTTGGCCACAATCATTATTAGGGTATCTAGTTTAAAAATTGTGTCCGGTGACCCGGCCAACCAATCAAGATGGCCGCCATGGCTAAAAATAGAACATAGGGGTAAAATGCAGTTTTTGGCTTATAACTCAAAAACCAAAGCATTTAGAGCAAATCTGACATGAAGTAAAATTGTTAATCAGGTCAAGATCTATCTGCCCTGAAATTTTGAGATGAATCGGACAACCCGTTGATAGGTTGCTGCCCCTGAATTGGTAATTTTAAGGAAATTTTGCTGTTTTTGGTTATTATCTTGAATATTATCATAGATAGAGATAAACTGTACACAGCAAAAATGTTCAGTAAAGTAAGATCTACAAATAAGTCAACATGACCAAAATGGTCTGTTGACCCCTTTAGGAGTTATTGCCCTTTATAGTCAATTTTTAACCATTTTACGTAAATCTTAGTCATCTTTTACAAAAATCTTCTCCTCTGAAACTACTTGGCCAAATTAAACCAAACTTGACCACAATCATCATTGGGGTATTTAGTTAAAAAAATGTGTCCGGTGACCTGGTCAACCAACCAAGATGGCCGCCATGGCTAAAAATAGAACATAGGGGTAAAATGCAGTTTTTGGCTTATCACTCAAAAACCAAAGCATTCAGAGCAAATCTGACATCGGGTAAAATTGTTTATCAGGTCAAGATCTATCTGCCCTGAAATTTTGAGATGAATTGGGCAACCCGTTGATAGGTTGCTGCCCCTGAATTGGTAATTTTAAGGACATTTTACTGTTTTTGGTTATTATCTTGAATATTATTATAGATAGAGATAAACTGTAAACAGCAAAAATGTTCAGCAAAGTAAGATCTACAAACAAGTCAACAAGACCAAAATGGTCTGTTGATTTCTTTAGGAGTTATTGCCCTTTATAGTCAATTTTTAACCATTTTTCGTAAATCTTAGTTATCTTTTACAAAAATCTTCTCCTCTGAAACTACTGGGCCAAATTAAACCAAACTTAGCCTCAATCATCATTGGGGTATTTAGTTTAAAAATTATGTCCCGTGACCTGGCTAACCAACCAAGATGGCCGCCATTGCTAAAAATAGAACATAGGGGTGAAATGTAGATTTTGGCTTAAAACTCTGAAACCGCAGCCTTTAGAGCAAATCTGACATGGGGTAAAATTGTTTATCAGGTCAACATCTATCTGCCCTGAAATTTTCAGATGAATCTGACAACCTGTTGTTGGGTTGCTGCCCCTGAATTGGTAATTTTATGGAAATTTTGCTGTTTTGGTTATTATCTTGAATATTATTATAGATAGAGATAAACTGTAAACATCAATAATGTTAAGCAAAGTAAGATTTACAAATAAGTCAACATGACGGAAATGGTCAATTGACCCCTAGGGAGTTATTGTCCTTTATAGTCAATTTTTAACAATTTTCATAAAATTTGTAAATTTTAACTAACATTTTCCACTGAAACTACTGGGCCAAGTTCATTATAGATAGAGATAATTGTAAGTAGCAAGAATGTTCAGTAAAGTAAGATGTACAAACACATCACCATCACCAAAACACAATTTTGTCATGAATCCATCTGCTTCCTTTGTTTAATATTCACATAGACCAAGGTGAGCGACACAGGCTCTTTAGAGCCTCTAGTTGGTATTTTGGACAATGTTGTTTGTGTATATTTAGACCCCTCACCAAGACGTTTGTTTTGCATGCACACGCATAAACAATTGCGTTTTTTTATCCAACTCAATCATAGGTTAGAACATTGTTTTCAATTTAGACATGTTTAGGTGTTTTCGCTTGGGCTTGTATTATATTTGCCTTCGAGTTTATATGATCCGTTCATCCTATTTAACTTGACTCTTTCAAAATTTAAGAGTCTATTCTAAATTGAGATAAATTATATGGCCTTCCAAATACCGTTGCGATTCCTTAAATCACTGAAGAGACATTAATTGTCGAAATCCGGATATTATGTACAAATTTTGGCACCTCATGTTTGTGGTATACCATCTTTTCCGCCAGTTTATTGTTTTTTATTTGGTAATTAATTAATAATACGATCCATTTTGTCATATCTGATGTCCCTTTTATTTGGCAATCGCCAATGGCAGTCAGCAGGGTTTAAGAACATCGATTGTTCGACCTGCAAGTCAAATGCGTTTTGTTAAAATGATCCATTTTGTTTCATCTGGTGAGCTGTTGATTCGGCAATCGCCAATGGCAGTCAGCAGGGTTTAAGAATATCGGTTGTTCGACCTTCTGGTCAAATGCGTTTTGTTAAAATGATCCATTTTGTTAGATCTGGTGATCCGTTTATTTAGCAATCGACAATGGCAGTCAGCAGGGTTTAAGAACATCGGATGTTCGACTTTCTAGTCAAATGCGTTTTGCTAAAATATACTTTTTCACATATTTGGTATTTTGGACAATGTTGTTTGTGTATATTAAGACCCCTCACCAAGAAGTGTGTTTTGCATGCACATGCATAAAAAATTGCTGTTTTTATCCAACGCAATCATAGGTTAGAACATTGTTTTCAATTTAGACTTGTTTAGGTTTTTTGCGCTTGGGCTTGTATTATATTTGCCTTCGAGTTTATATGATCCGTCCGTCCTATTTAACTTGACTCTTTCAAAATTTAAGAGTCTTTTCTAAATTGAGATAAATTATATGGCCTTCCAAATACCGTTGCGATTCCTTAAATCACTGAAGAGACATTAATTGTCGAAATCCGGATATGATGTACAAATTTTGGCACCCATGTTTGCGGTATACCATCTTTTCCGCAAGTTTATTGTTTTCTATTTGGTAATTAATTAATAATACGATCCATTTTGTCATATCTGGTGTCCCTTTTATTTGGCAATCGCCAATGGCAGTCAGCAGGGTTTAAGAACATCGATTGTTCGACCTGCAAGTCAAACGCGTTTTGTTAAAATGATCCATTTTGTTTCATCTGGTGAGCTGTTGATTCGGAAATCGTAAATGGCAGTCAGCAGGGTTTAAGATCATCGGTTGTTTGACCTTCTAGTCAAATGCGTTTTGTTAAAATATACTTTTTCACATATTTGGTCTTTTGGTAAATGTTGTTTGTGCATGCATTTTGATCCCTGTTACAAGACATTTGTTTTGCATGCACACGTATGTTGTTTTCAATCTATATTTGTTGTCATTATGATATTGTATGTACTTTATAAATATGATATTATTATTTTGAGTACTCTGAGGAAGATTAGTTTTAACTAAAGGGATTCTCCTCTTGAAATAAAGATTAAAAATTTTTTTTTTTAATTTATTTAGGGGTCAAGGCAATACCGAGATCTTGGCTGCACTTTTTTAAAGATTCACTTTTTAGCTTAGCTACTTGTGAATATTGTGAATATTGGGTTATCTCGCTTTTAGTAAATGAATCTTTTGCAATGAATAGGTCTAGTATAACAGAAAGCCATTTTCTTTTTTAAAATTTGCAAATTGCAATGAAATGGTAAGGTGGTTGATTAATAAAAGTTCCGCAAGATAGGAGAAACGTTTCGTCTTCGCGTATTATTTAAAGAGACATATATATATAAACACGCGGAAATATCAACCTGCTACTATGAACGATAGATAAAGACAAAAGGAACTATTCTAGTTGCAGAATATAATTAGATAATGGACTTGCAACGCTATATATAAACGCGCATTAAATCATTGCCTTGCTCTATCCGTTCCGATTACAAGATAATATCAGATATTTTTCTATATTAACTTTCCCTTTTTATGTTTCTATATTGATTTGTAAAAACATTTTCACCGAATGAATACATTACATGTTTGTATGAATATGAGATTAATTCGATCTAAGCTGATTGAAAAATGGAATGGTATACTTAGTTAAGTATGCGACAGGGTTGAAAATACATTGATATAACCTGCAATAGATATGTTACCTGAAGGAATTATAAGTCAATGTCTGTTTTGTGTGTTTACTCATTGTTGTCAACACAACAGACCTTTTCACAACAACTGTTATTCAAGTGGGAGGTTTAGCTAGCTATAAATCCAGGTTTAATCCACCATTTTTTTCGAGAAATGCCTGTAACAAGACGCAAGATATGACAGTTGATCGGTCCATTGGTTGATAATGTTAAGATCAATAAAAGCAATTTTTCCAGAAACCGAAAACATATCTATTCATGTTATCCTCTATGTACTTTGTTTTTGAACAGACCAGTCAAATACATTTGAGATATTATAACTCATTTGGGTGACTGGGGTCAACCTGTTGCACGTTTTATTCATATCTTTATAATCATATGCAAAAAAAAAAATACACTGCAAGTTATAAGTTTGCCTTTAGTACCGGCTGTAGAACAAATGCACTTTCTTTTTTTCTTAGTCCTTTTATTGATCTTTAATAAGTCTCCTGATTGAGACTTAAAGAGAAGTGAGTTGGAGATTTTAAGGAAATGCTTTAGTGGTCTTGCGCATGTCCCCAGTGAGGGCGAGATCCGTTTGCGCCAAAAATGCGTCCTTTTGCGCCAAAAATGCGTCCTTTTGCGCCACAACTTTTTTTCTCCAATGCTACGTTTGCGCCACATAATTTCAAATTACATGGTATCATTTGCGCCAAAAATAAAACATACGATTGTACCAATTAGAAGAAAAATGACTTCCTTACTCCTTTATTCGGACTTGGAACCGGCA
This sequence comes from Mytilus edulis, assembly GCA_019925275.1. Lineage (NCBI taxonomy): Eukaryota > Metazoa > Mollusca > Bivalvia > Mytilida > Mytilidae > Mytilus > Mytilus edulis. The sequence continues at coordinate 114,915,634 of CM034350.1, read as the reverse complement.
GTTTAAACGGCAAATGTTTACTTTTCTGTAACATATCTTTTTCTTACTGCTGCTGCATGGGTACTTCCCAATTTAATGTATGTAGTAGCTTTTAACTTCACTTAATTGTCCAAAAACACAAACATTGAAGGATGAAATGCATAAAACAGTTCATAATAATTCCTAATAGTACAATAAAGCCCATACGCATGGTGGGAACACAACACTGTTTCATCAACATATGTGGCTTAAACATACTCAGCAAAAGCTTCTATTTACTATATTTACCCTATTGTCATATTAAATATTCAGCAAAGCAATAAGTTTGATTCTCTCTTTGTACATTGACTGTCTAATGCATTTTTTAAGTCATTTCTTCTCAGATGCTCATCTTCATGGTGAAATATCTCGGAACATATGATACTTTTTAAGCCAAAAATAAGAATAAATATATAGTCATCATTAATATTTATGATAGATATGTGTCTATTAATATTTTCTTTACTGTTTACTAATTCTGGATGATATAAGGATTGCTATACACACTTTTCTATTGTTTAGGACTGTATTTTGACCTTCAGATGTCATTTGGACCTTTGTATGATGAGTGCTGTTTTATTGACGTATAGCCCACTACCATCTCATTTTGGTCATATGGAAGTTAAGTGCATGTTTCTGAAATAACAAACCCATAAACATTACCTTTAATACTTTAATATTATGATTTTTCATTTTTCATTCAGTATTTCGTTTGCTGCTTTGCATCTATCATGTGTATCAATATTTATAGTTATATCCTGGTTATAGCATTTCAATAATGGGTTTTAAATGTAATATCACAGTTATTTCTCTATCTCATTTTAACGACAGTTTGTATCTCTGTTTATAGTTAATTTTCTACTTAGTGGTGGTCTATTGATCCACGAAACTGACAATGTTATTGAATTAATCTATTATCCGCTTTGCCATTTATAGTATAAAATTTAAAATTCGTAGTATTCATCCTCTTTTCCGATTTGACTAAAATTCTCATATTTGATTTATAATATACTTAAACGTATATTCATATTACAATAGGTGTAAAATAAACAGTTAACAATGCATATAATGAATAAGATATATCAGAATTTAGTGTGTATTTGAGTCTAGACGCTATCTTATTAACTATTGAGATGTGACCTCCGAAAACTGCCGACGGTCACATAAACTAGGGATCTGAGTAATGCACAGTTAAATGAACGAACAAACAAATATGTAACACAGCAACACACGGCAACCACTGAAAAACAGGCTCCTGACTTGGACAGGCACATAAATACAGAATGTGGCGGGGTTAAACATGTTAGCGGGACCGTAACCCTCCCCTAACCTAGGACAGTGGTGTAACAGTACAAAATAAGAACGAACTATACAAATCAGATGAAAAAGGCTTAATTCATCAGATGGGTATACATAGAAATACATCTAACAAAAAGCACAGGGTGGACGTGACATAGTACTTGTACATCCCAACACCAAAAAGACACTTATGCAGATCAGAGAGTTCTTGCACTTATTGACAGCCAGTTAAAAGTAAATGACAACTGATTAAAAAATCATTCATCTAAGACTAAATTATCAACCAGTACACATCCAACATCCGATGGATTTATTGTAAAGACGCCATAAACAGTCAGAGAAAAAACATGACCTTGTGCAATGGCATGATACAGGAACCAACAGATTTTAGATCCCAGTGCATAAGTTAATAACAACAATATAAAGTGTGTCTGTTTCCTGCAGATGGTCAGTTTCCTAGTACTCTAACTCCTTGAGACAAACAAAAAAAGTGTCCGCCACGACATAGGTACCAGTCTTGTATTAACACGCCAGTTTCAAAATATGGAGTGAAAAATGTTTTTTTTTCACCTTGCAGATACATATTCCGTATCAACTTTACAAATGATACACGATGGTCTTGAAGTAGAGATCTTAGGTACTGGCGTTGTTTATCTTCTTAATTACGGGTTAAAGTGTTCTTTTATTTGTCTTTTAAACGATTACGTTTACTATTTCGTCTATTTTTGGTAATATCAATTTAACGTGGAGCGGTACTTTTACATCCCAGCATTGTGTTACTGCGCTATGTTTGTATAGTAGTGTTTTGTTATTGCCAATGTGCTTTGTTTACATGCCTTTCTGTTTTTTTGTTGACTTATGTATTTCTTTGTATTTGTAGTGATTAAGATTATAACACAATGGTGACTGCTGTACCCCGAATTTTGACATTTATACATTTTGTACCTATATTATGTCGGTTTGTTTTGTTTTGTTTTACTAGTATCATGCATGTAGCTAAATGCTGTTTTTAGTTCAAACCAACTACCCATACACGTGTACATTTGAATCCCAATGTACACGTACGTCATATCAGTGACCGGCTGACCAACTCCATCTTATATACTTTTCTTTTTTATATAAATATACCACTTTATACTTTTCCATATACGCCATTAGCGATATTATAAACGTGTACAAAATACCAATATTTACATTTAACATTAAGAAAATAGATGATTACCCTTTACAAATAGTATATATATACCTATACCATAAAAGTGACATATTAAGCGGAGACTGCAACCTTAAATAAGGTAGCAAATTTTCATAATGTAATTGCGAAACTCAAAAAACATATACTACTACATATTTCACATTTATCGTTATATCAGTGCTGCCTCCTTTTTTCTACATCCTGGATCCACCACTGCTCATCCTGAAATCTGGAATTATATCGCTATGTACATGTCGTAAATCTAATCCAAATATACACGTGGTCAATTTGTACTTACGTCATACAAATATATGAGGGTCTCGATTCTCCAGTCTTTAATTTTTATTCATATTTCTTTATTCTGTAAAAATGTCAATAAAATTATTTTCCTATTAAATTTATCTATAATTATATAATTATAATTTCTTTATTCTGTACATCGTTTATTTCTGTAATCAGTAACCTATCATTTATTCTTAAAAGTTTGTAGTTCTTCGTTCTTTTCCTACTCATTATTATTGTTTTACCATTTACCTCTACTATGCATAACTTTTTGGCAATTTTTCTCTATTCTTTAAATATACTTCATATACCTTTATTATTTACTAGGTTTTATTCTTAATGAACATTGGGGAATATGACCTGTTTACCTTCATGAGAATAACGGTTTATGAAAGTAAATTAAAATTTCAACATGCAATTTAATAGAAAAGTCACAGATTTGAATATATTCACATAAAAAGGGGTGATATTTAAACTTCTGCTTGATCTAATCTTTTTTTTTAAGTGTCCTCTCAAATAATACTAAGGACGTAAAATGATTTAAAATAATTTGAATAGTTCGTGTGAATAAATCAATATTTAATTGAAGAAGAAACAGTCGGATAAGTGAAAAGTAAAGAAAAACAAATGCGGAATGACAAAGTAAAAGATCAGGACCTGTTAGAACAGGATCTAATTATTATAGGTGATTTTAAAGACATTAAACAGAGAACATGAACTGACACCTTTATATAATCACTTGGTTATGATGGTCTTCATAAAGCTTGTTATTGTACGGTAATTGGTAGATCAAATACAGTGGAATGTAAACTAGTAAATTTAAAACTCGTTAAACATTATAAGAGTTTAAGTGTATTAAAGAAAAACCACATAATGTATGTCAAGTCTGTTAAACTTGTGAGTCATTCATCTCTTTAATTAAGTAGTAGAAATTTGAAAAAATGTAAACGGTTGATTTATTTGATTTACCAAAATAAGCCTTATATAGAAATTTAAATAAAAAAATGTAAACTGTGGGTTTATTTTGAAATACCAAAATACGTCACGTACTCTCTTCATAAAATAAGTTATATAAAGTTCGAACGTAATAAAACTGTGCCTTTATTGTAGACCACAGTCTGTTTCGTATTTTAAAACAACCAATGAGTGACTTGAGTTTTAAGACAAAAATGCTCTGTTGAATTTTTTCTTATCTATCATTAAAATCCATACTGCCAGGGCATCCTATTTTCATGGCTGTGTGTGATATTTAAATACGAAGCCACGTCCGGACGCAGTCGAAACACCAAACTGTTTCATTGCGAAAAAGATAGCCGCATTCTCTGTACATTTAAGAAGCAATTCTACAAATCTTTAAATTGTCGTTAGCAAACCAATATTTCTGAGAAGAACTTCAATTTCCAACCTTCAACATTTTTCAGAACCTTCCCATTGGGTTTACTATTATACCGAACTGTGTATGCATGAAATGTTTGCCACTGAATTAATCGTCATAGTCTTCATTGTATGCTGTTAGATTGGTACTTTCTTGATTTTGTGTTTCTATTTTTTTACGTTCCCTTTCTGACAAATAATTCCTTTTGTTTCAACACATTTATTCATTGCTTTCTTCCAAATAATTAAGTTTGAGCGTATTATATGAAGGTTATTTCAGAAAAGCGCTTCCGACACCTGCAATTAAGAAAGCGTTATTTTCATTTACGACAAAATTAACATATATAACCTCAAATATGCCTATAGATTTTTTTTGGTGTTTTTTTTCTGGTAAAATTTAATCGTCGAACAGATAATACAAACAAGATTATAAAGTCAGTAGCCTGATATTCAGTGATTGTCGTTTGTTGATGTGTTACATAATTGTTTTTATAAAAAAAAAAAAAGATCCGGTATGATTGCCAATGAGCCAACTCTTCACAAGAAACCAAAATGACACAGGAATTCACAACTATAGGTCACCGTACGGCCTTCAACAATGAGTTTATTATAGCTTTCTCGTTTGAATTGTTTACATTTTTCAATTCGGGATCTTTTATAGCTGACTATGCGGTATGAGCTTTGTTCATTGTAGAAGGCCATAAGGTGACCTATAGTTGCTAATTTCTGTGTCATTTTGGTGTCTTGAGAAGATTCGTCTCATTGGCAATCATACCACATCTTCTTTTTTTATATATATATATAAAACATAAATGAGTGTGCATCTACGTTGTATAAAAAGTTATCAAAGGTACCAGGATTATAATTTAATACGCCAGACACGCGTTTCGTCTACATAAGACTCATCAGTGATGCTCATAGCAAAATATTTATAAAGCCAAACAAGTGCAAAATTGAAGAGCATTGAGGATCAAAATAAAAATATGGAGATGTAATATGATTGCGAATGAGATTTCAATTGGTCAGAGTCCAAGTGTTGTGGTGTCAACAGCTGTATGCCTTTATGTACGGCTTTCACTAATGAACAAAACCCATACCGTATATAGTAAGTAAAAAAGAGCACAAATATGACAAAAATTGAACTTATTTAAACGAGAAAACCAACGGCCTGATTTTTTACAAAAGAATTAACGAAAAAACAAATATGACAGACAGCAACCGACAATGACCACTGCTTTACAGTTTCCTGGCATGGGACAGACACATACAGAATATGTTTTATTTTTTTATATATTAAAAATGTCATACTATTGTTCAGGGGGTGTTGTTGATTGAAATGCCTACTCGCTACACTGTCTGGTATATATACGAAGAAAATTACTTGAACATAGCCAATATAACTGTAACAGATACGCATTTCAGTTGGTGACGCTTTAATAATACTAGTAATCGAGGCAAAATTTTTAATGCAAACATTGATGAATTGATAGAACCGGAAAGGACCGACACATATTGAAACAATCCAGACAATGAATCAAAGATATACAAGAGGGTATACGTTTGGAATTAAAACAATATCTGCATTTTCCTGCCATTGGCCCTGTACCGAATTACTGAACTACTGGTCGGGCTGGTGAAACCATACACCTTATCGCTAATCCCGGCTGACCCGTCCGCTTGAACTTTTGACGTCAACAACAATCACTTTTCCATTGTTGCGTCAGATGTTTTGTTTAATGACGTCAAAATTTTACGGGAACCTGTGTGATTTCCAGCAATGGCGGACAAATAGCGATAAGGTGTATTGTGGTCGAACAGTCTACAAGTACAAAGCAAAATTACCGACCCAGTGATAGTAATAACATCAACTGAATCAAACGATACTGCATCCAATGAAAATTTCGACAATTTATGCCTCTTCATGGTGCTCGAGGCCAAAATGATAACAAATAAAAACCATATACAAACGTCAAAGAGCTGAAAGAACGGAAACAGTATAAAAGTAGAGTCAAATCCGGACAAGACACCAGGGCAATCTATATTGTAATGTCAGTGGTTTAGTAATTAGCTAGTGGGCAAGTGAAAACCTCGGGGAATTACTTTACACAAGCAGACGTTAACATTAGCTGCATCAATTTATAGAATCAAAAATAGAAAACACAATATGACCGCTTAAAAAATGATAAAACCAAAAAGCTCAAAATGGTTTATATATCCAGAAAAGAATCCTTAGGCTATCCACGTGGGAGATGCATTCCTCAATTTGAAATTGTTTTTTTTTCTCAGAAAATCATATGCCTTAACCCCTCATTTCGATAAAATGCGATACCAAAATGGGAAGCACGCAAACTATCTTTAAAGAAGACTCGTGCTTTCCGAATTTGAATGAATGCTGTTTACGTACACCGCCTTTACAAATTAAGTGCTTTACCAAAAAAAAAAAGCTAATCAATCATCCAAACCATAGTTTCACACATAACAACGTATACAATATTCCAAAAGACACCTACAGTACTAGAGGACACATAACAACGTATACAATATTCCAAAAGACACCGACAGTACTAGAGGACACATAACAACGTATACAATATTGCAAAAGACACCTACAGTACTAGAGGATACAAAACAACGTATACAATATTCCAAAAGACACCTACAGTACTAGAGGACACATAACAACGTATACAATATTCCAAAAGACACCTACAGTACTAGAGGACACATAACAACGTATACAATATTTCAAAAGACACCTACAGTACTAGAGGACGAAAAACATAAGACAGCTGTCTACACAATATGACAAACTATAGGTCCGAGTCTATACAATTTGCGACTTAATTCTATGACAACGATCATACGTCTTCATTGATATCTATTTCTGGAAATGACCACAAACATTTAGATATGGCAAATGACCATTACTGAAATGGGACATGCATATTAAAATATGGCAGTGTTAAAATATATAGCTGCGTATGGGTTTCCTAACTTGGGGAAAGTCACATACAAATGTTGCGTGTTAGATTAAGCTACGCATGAGCTTCTTTACTTTGGACAGGCTCGTGTAAGTAACCCATTGTGACACCAATTGATAATGGAACGAAGTTATATATATATAATGACCTATGTTATAAAACCGACTGTTTTTAGCCATGGTGTTGTCAGTTATTTTCTATCTATGAGTTTGACTCTCCCTTTAATATCTTTCGTCCCTCTTTTTTTCCACTGTTGTTAGGAATTAAAACGTTGACACTTTAGAACGTAAAATGGATTTGTTGGTAGATGCAAAAAATAGTTCACACATATCTTTATCTTTTAAAGATCCATGTGACGTTCAAAACTAAAATATTCTCATTTATTTGTCAAAAATGTTTTACGATTTTGTTAGGTTTATATAAATTAACTTTTTACGACACGGAAAATTGGTCGTGAAGACAATCTACTGACTTACATTGGGAACTCAGCAACCAGGGAGAAACGCCTGTCGAAGGAAGATATACATTTAAAGTCTCCGCATGTAATTTTAATCTTTTATAAGTGTCATCCAAAGTAATAGAATGAACAGTAAAATTGAGAATGGAAATGGGGAATGGGTCAAAGAGACAACAACCCGACCAAATAGCGGAAAACAGCCGAAGGCCACCAATGTTTTTTCCCCCATACGTCTTGTATTCACTCCTTGTGCTTTTAATAGGCCAAATTGAACCTGAAATTACTCCTATAAGAGTCCTTCAATTCTGTATTCTTTAATTTTTTTGTTCTAGCATTCTCAAATAGTATTAACCAACGCATAGTTAATTTAAATTTGATAAATAGGTCTGTTATTTAAAAAATGATTTCTGAACTTAAAACCAAGCCCATTTCTTATAATGTAAAAGTAAATAAAATTTATCATTGATGTATCATAAGTAAACAAAATCCAAGTAACAGAACATTTTGTTTAATGACATTTAAATGCACATATTTTATAAAATAAATAAGATAAGACATTAATATAACAGTGAAAAGGATGGGTATTTATATCTTTTAAAGGACGGATTTATTTACCTACATTTTTGTTGAGTTATTCCTCATCATAAAACCTTAATTCTCTAACAATAGAACGACAGCCATTAAAATCATCACAGAAATTGAATCATTTCTCAGTTAAGTAATCCTACTCGTAATATAACGCAAAAACTGATCCGATCGCAGAGAAATCTTGTCCGTTATAGGTTACTGTTGAGAAATTGTCAACTGATGTATCCCAGATACACCTGCTGGCACAAACGGCACACTGTTCTTTATTTTCCAAAATGGATACGGAGGTTACAATTTTGAATCTTTTTGGACCCGTAGCCTTCACTCTCTCCTTTAATAAATCCGCCAAAGTTTTGCACAGTTGTGGGAAAGTTTTAGGATCGTACTTTCTATCCTTCAAATAGTTGTCGAATGTCGATGTAATGATCTGATTTGTCTTATCCGGGTTGAATTTCGAAGATTCGGCCGGTTCCATTCGGTATGTATTTTCTAATGCTTTTATCCCTCTTGGAACTATTTCCGATCCGGCTTTACTCCGTGTAAATGAACCACCCATCATATTATGCATTTTCAACTTAGTCCGGAGTCTGGAAAATCTATCTTTGACCAGAACAGACGACACCTTGCTGCTAGAATCGGACTGCTTGTCTTTTGGAGCCATTGCTCCCCATAGAGACTTTGGCGGTGGACCCATGTTTGGCAATGTCTTCTTGACGTTTGCGTTGTGGACTTTTAAAACCTCTGCACTCAAACCTTTGGTCTCCATGAGTGTTTAATGGTGATATACAGTGTTGACAGATTTATGTTTACTTTGTTATCACTGCAGTCTGATCACACGTCTAACGTCGTTCTGATAAAACAAGAATATAAAGATTAAAACGCTATGTCAATATTATCTCTTTAAAAGTAAAATCTCGCCGTGGGCATATGAAATATTAAAATGACTTTTTAAATCACAATCGGAATAAAAATTGTTCGATTATTAAAACTTTAAATTATCAACTACTAAATAAACTGTCATGATTTACATTGAGGTTCGCCTCGCTCCAGGGTAACTCCAACCACTCGACACAACAGGGGAATATTCGAGGGAATATTTAACAATGTAACAACTCGGTTATTATCCCTCAATGAACACTTTAATATCAGTACGAAATGTTAAAAAGTCAGTTAATATATAAAGTTATTAAATCCCAGGTAACCTTGCAGGTATATCATTAGAAATCAAAGGAAAGGAAATTGCGTGTTATACGGTACTTTCCGCTTTTGTTCATTAACCGATCAGATTTCACTGATTCGTTTCAAACGGTGTCAAATTTGATGTGGAAAATTAAAGTTGTGTATTTTCTCGTGTATTTTAATAAAAAGAATCTTTCTTCCCGCAGTGACATTAAGTTTTATGAGATCTACATGATAAACACAGTGCATAAGGAAAATTATGAGAAAAGAAATAAACCGTTATAAACAGTATTTAAAAAAAAAATATATATAAATAGATATAGGAAGATGTTGTACATGTACTAGTGCCAATGCGACAACTCTCCATCCAAGTAACAATTTATAAAAGTAAACCATTATAGGTCAAAGTACGGCCTTCAACACGGAGCCTTGGCTCACACCGAACAGCAAGCTATAAGGTAGCAATAAACAGTTAGGAAAAAATACTAAAATTTGCCCTTATGAATTTTACCATCCCCTTTTCATTGCTTTCTTGCAATATCAAGCTTACTGTTTGTGTCATATATGGGCATATGTATGTAATCAGAATCTTCCATAGATTTTATATCCAGTATATAAAATGGTAAAATATAATTTCTTTTTGGTGTATCCATGGCAATAATCTGCATTTATTTGTTATAAAATATTGCAGAAAGGGGGGAAAGATGTCACATATTTCCCCAAAATTTGGCTAAAAGTAGAATTTCAATCGCTTGAAGTAATACCTTTTCTGAAACTGTGTACATATATCATTCAGCAAATCCAATGAAAATCATATGTCTTTCATCTCATTTTTTTGTAAAATTGCGTCAAAAACTTCGTGTAGAAAAAGAGTGTTTGTAAACAGTACATTAATTTCTGGACCGATGGCTATGAAAATACGGATTGTCAAACAGAAAACAGCCCATAAAACATGTAAAATATAATCTTGATGCTCTTATAAACCATCTTTGAAGGCTAAATTAGCACTCATCTGTCTAAAAATGAATTTTATTACACAATAACTTTCCTATTTGAAAATCCACAGGGGCCAAAATGCGAAACTAAACTCCTAACTGTGAATTGCTACCTAAAGGGCCTCCAAAAATTACTAGTGTAAAACTATTCAAACGGGAAAAAACAACGGTCTAATCTATATAAAAACGAGAAACGAGAAACACGTATGAACTACATAAACAGACGACAACTACTGTACATTAGATTCCTGACTTAGGACAGGTACAAACAATTGCAGCGGTATTAAACGTTTTAATGTTACCAAACCTTCTCCCTTTTTTTGAAACAATAGTATAACAGCACAGCGTAGATACCCACACTATAAAATATCAATTGGAAGCAATCAAAAAAGTCTATTCTAATAAAATTGCTCATTCACGTAAGTTCACTACTAAAATCAAATAAAAGTTACGGGTATATAACTTACCAAAGAAGTAAATCGGATACATCGTTAATTTTGAAATATACTGGAGTTAGAATTTATATGGTTAATGCATTCTTGAAACATAAAGGAATCAAACAGACCATTATATGTAATAATAATTTCGTGTTATGAATAATGACATTAAAACGAGAAATTCCATTTGTTTATAATAACATAAATATAATGCTTTTCTATATTTCCATTAGAAATAGCTAAAACTACTAAAAATCCCTTTATTTTACGATCTTTCTAAAACAGACGTGTTTAGATAAGATTTTGATTTATTTGGAAATACGTAATAAAATGATTTAAATCAGTGTATACATTATTAACTCATGAAAACTAAAAATGAAAATTGAAAATGCCACCATTAGTAATGTTGTTAGGAATAATATTATTATGAATTTAAGGTTAGTTAAATCTTTTGTCAAATAGAAATTCTCATTTGAAATCGTTAACATCAACAGAAGTCGATTCATGTGTTACAAATTAAATCTAAATCTAGTTTGTAGATATATAATTACAAGAATAAATATCTTGATTGTTTATTTTGATTTAACCTGGATTTAATTATTGATATTTGTTTTACATTATCATAACGGTAAATTGTCAATCGACAAAGAAAGATAAATTGTGTTCACAACCGGAAGTAGAAGAAACTTGAAAGTACTTGCATGCAACAATCAATGGTTACTTAGCAACAATTGTTTTTGTTATTCTCATAGAAATACAAATACATTTAATTTAAGAGAATTTAAACATGATATTTTAAACAGTTGCGGATCCAGAAATTTTCATAAGTGGGGGCCCACTGACTGACCTAAGAGGGGGCCCGCTCCAGTCACGCTTCAGTGATTCCCTATATAAGCAACCAATTTTTTTCCCAAAAAGGGGGGCCCGGGCCTCCTGCCCCCCCCCTAAATCCGCCTCTGTTAAAGCAGTTTTTGATTCTGATGTTCAGTAGTTGTTGATGTGGTTCATACGTGTTTCTCGTTTCTCGTTTTTAGACTGTTTGGTATTCCCGGTTGAATGGTTTTACACTAGTCATTTTTGAGGTCATTTAACGCTTGCTACATTCGGTGTGAGCCAACGCTCCGTGTTGAACACTGTACTTTGACCTATAATGGTTTACTTTTACAAGTTGTGACTTGGAAAGAGAGTTGTCTCGTTGGCACTCATACCACATATATCTAATATTTTATATTTGGCTTACCGAATTTCGAAATTTTGAAACGTCTTACTAGTAAAAAGGGATATCTCGTTATCGTGAGATAGGCAAACAAACCATAAACAATAGAAAATACACTAATGGACCGTCATGGACAGATACAGACTCTGGATAACTAATTCTTTTGTATTTAGACATATGTTTAGAACCCTTCTTTTGAAAATGGCTGTTTAAGCAGTGGTTCTCCGACTTCCTCCACCAAGTAAAGCGGCCAACATGTATTAGCCAATTGTGCATGCAGATGCAGCGGCATTAAATCACCAACAATCTATCAATCAATCATTTATGATGGTATTATTTCAGCAACAGATATTTAAAACATTTCTGGGATTTCTTGTAAGGATCATGTGTTATGAAGCTACATGCTAGTAAATTTTTTCATTTTGTCTTCAATCGTAATAGGAAAAAGCCTCCGATGTCGTGAAAAGATAATTTGAAATAACCGAAGTTCATTGAATTAACATTGTATTCCGCGTAATAACTTACTGACGATAAACCATAAATTATAAATTTATTAATGTAGAGATAGGAGCATATGTACATGATGGCAACACTAAATGTCATACTAAAAATCGTTATAAAAACAATTATATTCGAAAACAAAAACATGAACTGTTCAATCGAAAACATATTAACCTTAAAATGATACAACGTCAATTTATGAAATAAAAAAATATGACTGTTCCAAACTACTGTCTTAAGGTTTACTCCCTCTACAATCAACTGATTCAAAAACAAAATAATACAACTTCAATATAAAAAAAAAATACTGCAAAAACTATCTTAAGGTCCCAACGCTCGATGATTGTTGTCAAAATAATTTTATATTGTTTAATGTGCATGATAAAACTCTTGAAGCACTTACCTTCAAACTAAATCTGTTTTTGTCAAAAGTCGCCCACTTCTCTTTCATGAAAATATTTCGTAGCACGTATCATAAACTTCAAATATTATACGAAAAACAATCTCATATTTATATGTGTCATTAAAACTGTTCAATGATTAAATTTACAGTGGCTTTTGTCAATATTTTCTGATTTCACCCTGACCATTAAGTAAACATACTCTGTGTGAAGTACCCGCACTCTCTACGTTTTGTTCTCGTTTAGTTTAAAGACCATAACATGTTTACAAACTAATATTATGAGAAAATGTCAAACGAGCTAGAAATAGTAAAATGATCGTCGCGAATATACTTTTAACGAGAAGACCTCATTTTGTGTGTCGCTTCCCTTCCTTCCACAATAAATTAATCATCATGCCTCTGTATCCTATATATAGGTACCATGCATAGTCGCATTTGTCATCCATTCTTATGATTATTCAGTTTGGGTTATTTTGGGAGAAAAACGAAAATTTAGTGTCAGACCACCAATTACTCCCTCGAATTTAGAACGTATTATAAAAGTAGCCCTACTCTGACACAAAATAGTGCTTCTGATGTCCTTGTTTACTTAAACTAACCAACAAATTTGCAGAAATGAAACTTTTGGTGAAAGAGAAATATATCTTGACCATTTTGAGCCAAAATTTACTTGTCTTTGAGTTTGCATTAAAAATTGAGGATTAATGCGCTCCATAGCATACTAATTAAAGATTTCCAGAAAACCAGGGGTTATTTTTGGAGTACCTCTGTTCGAAGGTGGTGAAAATTGGCATGTAGAAAGCTGATACATGTACAATTCAGGATATACCTGGTTTCTATGAAGTTAAACTTAAGGTAAAATATTTAGAAAGCTGTGAAAATTGTAAAATTTGGTTGAACAGATAGGGATTTTTAATTTGTGGTCTGACACCTTTATACCTTAAGTTTAACTTCATAGAAACCAGGTATATCCTTAAATGTACATGTATCAGCTTTCTAAACGCATATTTTACTCGGATACAGGACAATTATTTTCGCGTTCATCTGCCTGTATACTATGATTATACTACTATAATATATAGATACTCTTTATATAAAATAGCAGTGATCGCCGTGAAGAAGAAACTTGGAATTGATAGTTAAATAGCAAATACACTTTAATTTATATTAAAATAAAAAAATAAAAATTATTAAAAAAAAACAACAAATAAACAGAGACATATTTTCTCAATGAAAAGAGCCACATATTTAATATCTACATTACTTGGAGGTGTTATTCATACTATGTTATAATGATTTGAAAAAGGAAACGGGGAATGTGTCAAAGAGACAACAACCCGACAATAAATCAGACAACAGCCGAAGGCCACCAATGGGTCTTCAATGCAACGAGAAACTCCCGCACCCGGGGTAGTCCTTCAGCTGGCCCCTAATGTATAGTATACGTATGTTCATATTATACAGAAACGCGAAAATGATGGAATTTAACTGAAAATAAAAAATAACGGACTTTGGATAAAAGGAAGTGCTTAGAAAAATTGTCCTGTCTCCAAGTACCCATGTCTTTTGATACATTTTCTGAAATTCTCCAGACATAAAATATTTTACAAAAATTCACCCTACAATAGTTCACGTACTTTCAACTAAGCTGTAAATGCCTGCGATTTCGCGGGTGTGTTCTAGTACAATTTAGTTCCGAGATTTTTTTTTGAAAAGAATGTTAACAAATTAAGCAACGTGCATTGTTGCATTTTTTTTTTTTTTTACAAATACGTATTTTATTTGTTATTGCTTGACCCTTATGAGTGTAATATTGTTATGACAATATTGTATGTATTTAATCTATTTGTTTTAATTACAGGGGATACATTTTTGTAACACGGGTGTTATTATTTCCAAAATTCCGGTAAAAAAAAACACTTTCCATTTTGCCGTTCTTTTTCTCAGATCCCACTTTTTACATTCCATATGTATCCCTCATCCACGTTACTCCATATATACCATCTCAAAAACGGCAGGGAGCTTTAAAAATATTGACTAGGGACACAAATTTAAAAACAAACAATTGTCTTATCACAAAACACATTCAAACTACGAAATACTGTGTAACATGTTAAATTTCACATCCCAATTACCATACTAGCAATCTCATTAAAATCCGATGTTCTGATACGCTACCCTCCACTAACTTAAAATCCGATGTTCTGATACGTACCCTCCACTATCTTTTAGTGGAGGGTAGCGTATCAGAACATCGGATTTTAATGAGATTGCCATACTAGACAAGTATATTTACCATGTAAATCACTGATCATATATAATTTTTTCGGCTGCACCGTTATTTTTAAAATCAATTATGTGATTCTTAACTTTAGTAACTTGAAGTAAGCAAAAAATTAGTTTGTTTCTGTTTAAAACTAGAGAAAAAAATGTTAAGACTTGTGATCATACCTCTAACAAAAAGAGATAAATGGTAGGTCGGTGCGAGTACTTAACTATACAGAGTCAATACTAACAGCACAGAGTGAAGGTAAATGATAATAAACTTATTATGGTTACCGAACAGTTATTATGGTTACCAAAAAGCTACGAGTAATATAATTTTCTTAGAAAGACAAAACGTTTTAATATAAACAAGGCAAATCGTTAACTTAAATTGTGACAATTGTTTTAAAATCAATTTGGAAGATCTCATCCCTCCTCCTCATCATCATCTGGAATACTAAACTAATAAAAGAAATAAAAAGATTATACATTAAAATTACGCTAACGAAAAGGATGATTACGAGCACATATATTAATGATAACGTGTCAACGAAATCTCACCGTTACTGTCAACGTGGAAACGTTCACAAGGGAGTTGTTTTAGCTCATTTTGCAATCACGTTGAACTTGCAAACATACTACCGTGCAAATTGTTTGTGGAAATCAAACTTATTGGTACGAAGGGCGAATTTATTATTTAATACACGAATTCAAACCCTACATGGCGCGAAAGTTGGTGTATTGTGTTTTATGAGTTGTCCCCGTCAAATAGAGAGGTTACAAAACAAGTACTTTTCAGGAACCAGATACCGCAGATTTCAAATTCTTTAAAACATACATTCGTTAAAAACATCTTTTTTTTTGTAAATCTAACGTTTCTTGCAAAAACCATTATTTAAGAGTATTTTGCACTTTAGCCTTTTCTTTCATGCTTATGCTACCCCTTTCGATTGAATTTAGAAAGAGACTTCATGAAACCTGTAAAGAATATTGCTCCGGATATTTTCGTGAATGCTACTATATATATTATACAGCCATGGCTCCTTCACTCAGTCATCTTCTTCGTGCCTGTCATTACATATAAGCACACAACCAGTACTCTATAAAATTTCCGGTATTTTGCCTTCCAGGTTTTTCCATGGTCTTTCATCTCAGTTTCTATCTTTCTATACGCCAGATCTTTTTTGGTCTCTCTCTTTTTCGTCTACCATCAGGTGTCCATCGCAAAGCAATCTTGGTGATATCCTCATTTCCTTTCCCCAAAACATGACCAATCCAACGCAACCTATTAATCTCCGTCTCAATACAAGATTTTAACTGAACCTTACTGAGCAGGGAACACATCTAGGCCTTCTGATCCTTGAATCATATAGCTAACATTATGTCAAGGTATATTTAACAGATATTTCTAGAGACAGGATATTTAAAGGATAAACCCCGAATTTCGGCTCGCAAATAACTTCTATCACACTATTATTGACAGAAACAGGGATTTTTGATGTACAATGCAAAATGTTTTATTCTTAAAATTTCCCTTTTTACCTTGGATAAAAAAAAAACATTTTTAGTTGACTAGTTAATAGTTGATGTATTGAAAAGCATTTGACATCAGATAAATAATGATAGCTTACATTATGTTTTGGAATTTGAAACATATAGTGTCGGACTCATTGTTTACCATAAGACACATCTCTTTGACAATAATCCAGGTTTCAATCCTGTTTTCCTTGATTGAGGACTAATTACCACAAATATGTTCCAGCTGACGTCACCATGATTCCGTCCTCTTCAAAATGATTGTAACATTACTGTATAAGATCTATCTTCAAATTTGAAATAAGAATGAACAACATCAGACTCATCGAAAATAAACTTACAACGCCATAGCTAAAAAAGAAAAAGACAAACAGACAAATATTAGTACAAAAGACACAACATAGAAAACTAAAGACAAAGCAACACGAACCCAACCAAAAACTGGGGGTTATCTCAGATAACCGATCTTTCTTTTAGTAGCATCTTGTAAACAGGTTTAGAACGGGCTTAAATAAAATATATGAAAATTTAAAGTGTTTGATGTCTTTCATTTTCTCCTTTATCATTTCACCAGTATATGAATAAAGATATAGTAATAACAATTAAAGCAAAACACAACTTTTATTATATACATTAGAACAGTAACTAATTGACATCTATAACAACTTCTCTTGCTATCAAATAAAAAAAATTTAACATAAAAATGTCAATTATTTGCAAACAAAATAAATGCAAAGCATTTTTGGTCTGGGACAACTCATTATATACAATACACTTGATAGAGCTTAAATTCAAGAGTAAATGTTCCTATCTTCAAATTAAGCTTATGGTCTGATTAGAATTCAAATTATATATATTAAGTGAACAATTTAAAGAATAGGGAAAGTTGGACAAAAAAAGAAAGAACAGAGAGCAACGGGTATATAGAGAGAAAAGAGAAGAAGGGTTTACAACATATTGGAAAAGGTGAGACCCCTTCTTCAATACCATTTAGGCGAAGCCCCAAAACTCAAAAGACCACTGTAACCACTGTGACGTCAAGTAAGAATAATACCTGTAGACAGATCTGGAAAAGGTATCTAAGAACTGATAAAAATACTATTGAATTATCTTTCTTGGAACGAAACTATTTAAGTAATGACTGTAATATTTTTTCTGTCTATGCAAAAATAACAAAAACCGCGTAGGTTGTTATTTTACAGTGTGCACCACATTTTTAATGTTATTTCTTATAATTTTATTCTAAATTCCATTCTAAACCGTTGTAAACCATGAAAAAACGTTGATGACGTCATGGTCACATAACAAAATTATGTATATGAGCTGATATACAAAACAACGTCAGCCAATCAGAAGATGCGTTACACCCAAAATTAAATTATTGTTTTTTTAATCCAACAGACCGATTATATTTATATAAATTAATTCATTGATCATTTATGGCCAATCAATAAGCGGAATGCACGTTACAACAAATTATGATATGGGTTGTGACCGTTAACTAGCTTGCGGTCGTAACCTTGCTTGTAATAAACAATGCGCCGTAGAATGCAATTTCTTCTACTCATTGAAATTCAAAAATACATTTGTCATGTTGAAAATAGCTCCATAAATGATACATGATGCACCTAGAGAAGGAAAATCACTAGTTGCAATATGTTATTCTGAAACGGTCATTTTGGTCTGATCAAGTCTTAATCGACTGGATTTACTGTTAGAGAAAATACATCTTGAATTTCCAGACTGTCAGACGCTGTCACGATATACCGTGTTAGGTCCGTTCGGGCATGTCATGATAAACAAGGCAGATTTTGTTTGCTTCCGATTAAGACTTGATCAGACCATGTTCTGATGAAATCTACTTAAACTTACAGAGAACCAGATATCACCTAAATTTGTTTTTGGGGTTCAAGTTGCACAGCTATAAGCTTTATATGCTTTATTATTTTGCGACTTACTTTGTTTTTGTCGTCTTCCTTCGTATTTTGCCATAGCGTTTTCAGTTTGTCTTGAACACCTCATTCTTAAAAAGCAACACGTCGTCAGAGTTAATGCCATGCAATGTTATTTGTTAGTTAAATTTATTCATTCTAAGATACTCAAGAATATAAAAATATAAGTCTGTCTCTTTACGGGGTTTTACCGAATTGTATTTCTCACAGCTAGACAATTTTGATCCCAATATAAAACAAATTTGACATACGCTGTTTTTATGAAGTTTCAGCTAGCCGTTTTGTATCGTACTAACTTAAATGTTTTCAGTTGTAATTAAGAATGTACATGTATGCGAGTCCTTACCTATCAAGTCTTCAATGTTTTTAAGGGAATTGCTTCAATTTTCTTATATTTACGCTTTTGAAATATAAGGACCCAGGCATCATTTGATAAAGACTCGAGAAAAATCATCGTTGCATTTTATGTTAACGGTATATTGAATTTGACAAGTTCGGGAGTTATTTTGCGCTTGTTCGCATTAGAAATATCCATAACGGCAAACATAAGAGTTTCTTTCCATTCTCAATTCTCTAGTTGAAACATATTTTAAATTAAATCTAAAATGTCATGGTAATATTTATAGCCTGATTGTATATTTATGATTTCAAATGTTTTAATAAGTCGAAAATACTGATTCTCTCAAATAACACATTTAATTTTTCAAACTTTGCGAGAGTAAATTTAATGCCCGCAAAAGTTGGCAATTACAATGATTGTTCATTAACCACGAAAAGCGCAAACTTTTGTGGAATTTGACTGATTTAATTTACCAAATCATTAAACAATTTGGCCTTCAAACATTAGAAGAAAGACAATTTGTGACAAAATCCATATTATTTTCCTATAAAACCGTAAACAGTCGTTTTCTGCATTATTTTTTGTGCTTAAGGCGAAGTAAACGTAATAAAGTACTACTCCACAGAATTTTTATTTTTAGACCCTTCTGCTCGTAAATATACACCAGAAAATAAAAAAAAAGTGGGTAACCGTTTTTGTTTTTCAGATACCTTCTTTTGAAACTAACAGCATGATATCATGATTTCTTATTCGTTGGTCAAAAGAATTTAAAATTCAAAATTTAAAATTAACGACGAATCCATTAGTGCAAAGAAAGTCTTGAGCAACCGTGCTACTTTTCAAGCTATATCCTTTTGAATTTAGATTAGCAATTAACAAACATAAATGAAAGCTTCTAAAATGACTAAAATGACTGAGTACTGAGGAGTTTTTTTCCCAATTAGTTCTTAACATCAATTAGGAAAAAAAATCATTTTCCACCATTTTTTTTTTAATAAAAAGTATGTTCTTTAACTACAGTCGGAAACCCGGTTGAAATAGAACAAAAGAATCGAAGCTCTTTGTTAGAGAAGGCGATAAATGTGTACTGCAATGTTTAGTATAGTGACAAAAAATTTAAAAGTTAATAGAAACAAATAAAATTACAATTTTCTTCTCAATTACGAAGTGGGTTTTTTTTTAAACACCATCTGCATAAGTTTTCAATTTATCTATATAGTATAATAGTTAAGCAGAACAATCAGATATCAAATCGACGACATGGGTATCTTTCAAGTTGGATGTAGAAAATGCGTATCTTCCGATTTCTTTTAAAAAATTACTATGGACGGAAAACATATCAATCTATTAGTTCAGTAATTTTCGTGTCTGCCCTTCCATTATGTGACTCAAGACAAAATTCCAAAATATGGGTAACAATAGTATCGAAAAGAGAAAATCGAGTGCACCTTTTTATGTTAGGGCTTGTTTGAGTTGAATATTTTGTCTTGATATCGTACAAAGCCAGAATACTTCATACATCGTCTCGCTTCAGATTCTATCATTTTTATATATCAAAGCTACAGGTTGACTTTATAACATAAAAAAATCACAGTAATAAAAGATGAAATATATGGGTCAAGTGAAATACCTATCTAATGAATCACAAAAGCAGAGTAGGTGTGTTC
The DNA here is from genome assembly GCA_019925275.1 of Mytilus edulis. Lineage (NCBI taxonomy): Eukaryota > Metazoa > Mollusca > Bivalvia > Mytilida > Mytilidae > Mytilus > Mytilus edulis. The sequence goes on along the minus strand of CM034350.1, from coordinate 114,894,949 downwards.
GAATAGCTATTTTTTTTACTGAAAGTACTTGGATGATGAAAATGCATATCTTCGAAAAATTATATTTTAGTGTGTGTGATAACTAGGGTTAATAGTCTCCAACCACTAAGCAAATCTAGTCTGCCCTTCCACGAAATATTTAATTAGAGTTTTTTAAAGTTTTTATGAATTTTCGAAAATTCCACCTGACAACCAATCAGACAATAATTTTAAGTTGAATCAATGCAGACAAGCTCATTAACTGATGCTCATTAGCGAGTTGATACATTTGTCTTTTAAAATACAACTGACATATAAGGATCGTACTGGTGTAATGTGGATAAATTTATCGGTTTCCAAGAGCAAAATTGGTAGCGCGTCATCCCTACAATGGCTTCCATTCCTTCGATTGTGAAAATGAACTGGCGTAATGGGGAGATAATTTTGACGAAGTAGAGTCCTGACTGATTAATGCTTGTTGACGTAAAACTTTTTCAATTGTTGTACATGCGGCTGCATCATTTTCATTACCAAATATGAACAACATATATGCTTGGTCAACTTTTCAATAAAAGCCAGGTTAAAACGCACATATATCCATTTGTCAAAACATTTGTAAGAGTTGTCTTTCAAACCCTAGGTCTACTACACGACAATGTTTAGATGCTGAAAACTTATAAAATATTGTATTTAGAATAGAGTATTGCAAAGAAAGATAACACAACGATTGAATTGTAAGGGAAGGTTCATTACAAAGTGATTATTTGCTGGTGATTATTTTTATCATAAAAAACCTGATACATAAAATGAACCCTTCATATCTTCTCTCAACACTTGAACTATACAGTATAGCATTATGGTTGCTTAAATGTATATAGTGCTGTTTTCATTTCTGAAATTCATATGAACCGAATTGGAGTTTTAGACAGGGCTACCATATGTCAAGAGAAACTGACTTCCATACAACATTGACAGAAAATAAATATTTCGTTTAACGAGTTACTTTATGTTATTTTATTATATGTATTATAATGAATACCAAAAATATTTATCTGCAATTCCCTTATTTCTGTACTTATAATCAAATTGCTTCATTTATATTATTTTATATGTAGTTTTTAATGGTTGCGTTGTTGCACAGCCTCTCGTAGCGTTTCTGCATATCGTCTTACAGCATTTGGATGTGGTATGTTAGGCAGAGGACCACCGGCAATGTCAGTTGCACCTCCAGCATTTAAAGCATCATACACAGCATTACAGCAATTATTAGTCAATAGATGGTATGTTCGATTACTTTTGAAGTCGTCCCACCATTCTTTAATGTCGTCTTCGTCCAAATCATCTTTTTTTATTCTTATAATATGATCTGCATCCCTGTTTTGCCAAATCTTATCGACCTCATAATTGAAAACTGTTTCTGCTCTAACGTTTTCCTGAGAAAAAAAGAGAAATAGTCTAATCAATAAACAAGTACCTTGCTGCGTGTCTTGGTTAGTTAGACACCAATATTTCATATAACTAAATAAACATTGTGTGAGTACTTTGGCTGTCCAACACTAATAAAATAGGTTCATTTTTTTTTAACCACAGCTAATAGAATTGGACAGATATCAAGTAATGTCAGCGGTATTCTTGCATTTTAAACTTCACTTAATTTAGAAAAATTGACAACTCTCATTGACATAGAACCGCAGGACATCAGACCAAGGCCGAATAAATGACAGAGAAGTTGACCACAAAGACTAATGGTGGCCGGCTTTGCATTCGGAATGGAGCCATTTTCGAGAGGATTATTATTCATACGTTATTTGTTTTTTTTTCAAATGAATATGTATGAAATTCTTTGCTTTCCAAATATGTTGTCAATAAAAAAATCCAAACGTTTTGATAATTTGCGTTTCAGCGAATATCATGCTTGGGCCAGGGTGCTTTTAACAACGTATGATTTTTACCTTTGTAAACAAAAATGAGTGCATCTGTGTTTCTTATCTATTTTTGATGCCCGTCTGGCTTACACAAGATCAATATATTATTCACACAACTACAAAATATATGTCTTTTTACAATAACGGTGGAGATCTGCTTGATAAGATAAATGTTGATAATTTAGATTTTTTTTGTTGCATTTGACGTACCCAGTAATAAAACTCATTAAAGATACCAGACTGATAATATTGTATGCCAGACGCGCGTTTTGTCTACAAAAGTTTTATCAGTAACGATCAAATAAAAAGTTAACAGGTCTATCGATGTCCTTTTGATTTTGTTATTTGTTTTTTTCTTTTCGGGTTAGAAAATACGTTTCGCCCCCTCTCTAAAATAAAGGTCTTTCTTCATATAACAATACTATGAAAATAGTGAATATATAAGATATAGCAATGTATATTTCAGAATCTTGATTACTTACGAGTAATAATTGTAATTCTACTTAAATGCTTAACGAGGCCGGGTTAAAGTTTCGGTATTTTCTGTAATCAGCTACATTTGTTTTGTGTGTGGATAAAATATGAACTGGATGCAATTAAAAAAAACCAACAATAATCAAACTGAAAAAAAGCCAACCCTAAAGTCTTTTATTTCATCTTCATCCTTATTATTAGGCCACCAACTGATATGGGTATCATCACTTAGAGTCATAGACGCGTGACCAATAATATTTCCATCTCGTGGTACCCATACATAAATCACAGTTTCCGGGACACTTCCAGAATTTCCCATGTTAGGCGAAATAAATCCTAAAACGAAACATAATCAGAGTATAATTAAATAGACAAATACATATGATAAAAATTTAACCTTATTCATGAAAGTGTTTATGTAACTTGATTTACAAATATGTTAAAGATAATATAACTATTGAGAACGTCAACGTTGTATTGTGTAATTTTAGAGAGATGAGGTAATGAACAGGTGCGTGCATAATTAAATTTAACATGTACATATGTGTCTCACTGGCACCGCCGGTGTTGACATATGCGTATCTGAGGCAATACGGGGGTTAAGAAGTTACAAAATACATCTTTGAAATTATTTTGTTGTTTGTTTGCTGTGCACGATATTTCCCCAAAGGAGTAATGAATGGACAATTGCATAATTTTAGCAGTTTTCCTAGTTCACCGAAAAAGGTAAATATAATTATTTATATATGACACTATTACATAAAAAAACTTTTGATATTCGTCTATATTTCTCGACCGTAAAGATTTCTTAACATTTAGATCAACTTTTAAATACCTCTTATCGCACCTTACCCTTTGTTTTCAATTTTCACGTTCAAAGTAAAAGCTGCACTGGTGATTTTTGTTAGTAGTTTTTCATTATAATTGATCATAATTTATTAAAGAAACCACACACGATATATATACATTCGTACTTTGAAAGCTATTTATCCTCAACAGTTGAGTATATTTTTAAAGAGTATGTAGTGCATAGACAACTAATGTTGGATTCGTTGAAATACAAGCGTTCTTCTACTCTTAGGAAAAAGGGTCCAAAACACATTGGATATCTATTCTGGTTAATTTGTTTGAGTTTTTGCCTTTCAACTGTTTTGACTCGGGCCCAACTGGTGAGTAGTATGTAACAAGGGTATCGGGCGTACTACGTGATAACCCTAGTTTCATGGATGGTGTTTAATAAATATTCCGTATCAACTTCACAAATATAACATGATGGTCTTGGTGTAAATATTCTGTATCAACTTCATTCATAAAACATCATGGTCTTGGTGTATACATTATGAGTACTGAAGTTGTTTATAATCTTAATAACGTGTTATATTATTCTTTAATTTGTCTTTATTGATAATTGATAATACGTATACTGTTTGGTCTGTTATAGGTGATATCATTTGACGTGGCTTGGTAATTATCAATTTCCAATTTCTCAGCAGTAACATACCCTCTGCCCCTTCGTATGGTGTTTACATATCTCAATTGATACGTTATTCTCGTGCTTGTTTACACTATACGGACTTCATATACAGGAGTGTGCTCCTTTCGCAGAAACTGCTCCAACAAAGTTATGAGGAGGACATTGAACTCCGTAAATTTTATGGACACCATCAGGAATTGGTCGATCCATACGATGTGTCTTTGTCAAAACTAACTAAGGACATTTTTACCACGTGTTAGATTGTGGTTTGTCATTACGTCGTCTGATCTTTTAATTACCAAACGTGACTTATTCCCGATTGGGACTGTTTTTCTAAGTGTGAATTCGCATTGCTATAAAACTTGTCACGGTACTTTTCCATCCTAAATTCATGTATTTAGTTTTGATGTTATATTTGTTATTCTCATCGGATTTTGTCAATTGTCTTAAGGTTTGTAGTAACTGTTGTAAATCTTAGTTTTATTCTGTTGTATTCGTGTGTTATGGCAAAGATAATTAATCATCCAGTTCATTTGTTAGATTTTATTTTGGATCAACGAAGTTTATATGATATATTTGGTTTTCAGTTTGATTCAGTAGAAACACCAACATAGCTAGATAATACAATTAATTATCTAATTACTACCACAATTTGATATCAATTAGTATTGTAATTTTCATTGTTTTTAATAAATGACATATCAGTCTTACAAATCTAATCTTGAATTCTATCCTTATTCTATCTTATTTTGGGAAATCATTTTAGAAATTCAAATGTGACGTCACTTTGTGCGTTAATGGCTTTGGCTAACTCGGCTGTGTATAATTATGTGCTGGTTTAGGTTGTTTTATGTAATGTATCCGTTTTTATTCTGTAGATAGTCAGCACTTCGGTTTTATCATGTATATCTATCATATAGTCATTTTATAAAATTTACTGTTTACAAAGTATGAATTATTCTAAATAATAAGGATGTTCTTATCCAATGCAGAAAACGGCCATTGTTATATTAGAGTTCGTTTCTGTGTGTGTGCAGCACCTGCATACGGGATATATATCTCCCAATTGATACGATATTCCCGTGCTTGCATTTCCTATCATGATTTTCATGATAGAGGGTTGTTGCCCACAGGAAGCTATTAAACCAAGAGTTCAAATGACAAAGTTGAAATCATTCCTTCGTAAATTTCACGGACGCAATCACGAGTTGGTTGACCGTTATGGAATAACCGTTTCACAAATGATATCGAATATGTTCCTTACGTCGTAACTACAATCCCTTTCCCTTTAATGAATATGACGTACCGAAATAGAATATTTACCGGATTTGTTATAACATAAGCAAAACGACGGGTGCCATATGTGGAGCAGGATCTGCCTACCCTTTCGGAGCACATGAGATCACCCTAGTTTTTGGTGGGGTTCGTGTTGCTTATTCTTTAGTTTTCAATGTTGTGTCATGTGTTCTATTGTGTGTCTGTTTGTCTTTTTTATTTTTAGCCAGGCGTTGTCAGTTTATATTCGATTTTTAAGTTTGACTGTCCCTCTGGTATCTTTCGTTCCTCTTTTTACATTTTAATGTTGTGTTTCTGTTGTGCCGTAGTTTTCTTCTTATATTTGATGCGTTTCCCCCGGTTTTGGTTTGTGACCCGGATTTGTTTCTTTCTCAACCGATTTATGAATTTCGAGCAGCTGTATACTGCTGTTGCCTTTATTCAGGATTTTGATTTTAAAATATTTTCAACAAATGACAGGTTATTGAACTAAATCGTTTTTTTGTTATGTGTGAATGTAGGAGCGTAGGGTCTTGGTAATGTTAAAATGATTGCCAATGCTCCAATGCATGTATTGTCAAATTAAATAACACATAGTGGTGATTTAAATCTGTGTACAAAGACAACACAATTCATGTTCCATTTATAGAAAATGGTATAATAAAATACTTCTAATAGGTGGGATAACATTTGTCGTGGAATTGAACAATTCATGTTCTATTTAAAAAACAAATATGGTATTTTACTATTCGTGGAAACAATGTGGGTTGATTTAGGTTAACAGTATTCGTGGAACTAAATGTATATCATGTTTAAAGTGCATATAACATATTTGTACCTTATCTTGTTCTTTTGATTCTAGTGTCACTAATGAGTTTTTGCTATGGCGCTAAATAATATTTCAAAGCTGGTATATCTGATGAGTGTTTTATAGCCACTAATAACATACACATCTATTTGAGTGTGGATCGATTGATCAGTACACACAATAATACAATTACACAAACAGAATCATCTTCTACTTGACAATTTAAATTATGCAATATATTTAGGTTATAAAGACTTTTAGAAATGATATAAAAATACACGTACTATTTCGTTAGACTAGATTCATCGGACTTTCATTTATTCATTTTAAATCAGATGCAGCTTTGTTTAAAGTTGATAGCAACAGACGAAATTATGTTTATTAAACATTGAGCTACACATATATCAGTTTTTACAAAATAACAAAAACACAAGAATCAAAAGCTTAAACAAATGGAAAACAACCGCGTACCTCTAACCCATCACAGATTCCTCAAATAAGAGCCGAAAAACAGATTTATAGAAATTGGCTAATTTAACTTTAACAACTCAGTGGACTCGAAATGTTTATAAGGACCATATGCATTTGTCAAAGCACTGTTTAAAGACTTAATAATAAAATGCAACTATGAAACAGATGAAAAGTAAGCTATAAAACATTGTATATCATAATTTTTCTTTATAATGAAATGCCTGTTTCAAGTCAGGAGTATGTTTCCATTATAGTTTGATGTGTTTTAGCGTTTGAGCTTTTGATTTTGTTAATGGATACAGAACTTTCTGTTTCGATGTTTCTTGGATTATATTGTTGCTACTTTAATTTATACTAGTATTAAGTCATTTACAAACTAATCCCTTACGATGAAAATCAGAATTGTTCAGACAAATCGCTTGTAGTCAATATCTGTTCAGTTTAATGTTCATATATATATGACAGTTGTTGTCCATTCGTTTGATGTGTTTTATCCTTTGAGTTTGCCATTTTATTAGGGACTTTCTGTTTTGAAGTTTCCTCGGAGTTCAGTATTTTTTTTATGTTACTTTTTTGAGACTGTTTAGTAGTTGTTATTAAGCTGTACAAATTATAATCGAACTGAATTATCTCAAAAGGTTCCGAACAGTACTGAATTAATTTTGAGCTAATTGTTTGAATAGTACTGAATTTACCTCATTTGATAAATATGTGAAATGTCTTCATGAAAGATAGAACATAACTTTGTAATTTAATGTTTAGACATTTTAGATGATGTTAATTTAAACTCACGGTTTCAGACTAAAATTCGTTTACTAATGAAGGTAAAGTTGAATATATTTTTGGTCATTCTAGCAAAGCTGTTTATTCCAGGAAAAGAAATACAGTGTTTCATATCATGACATGGAATTTAAAATCCTCACCAAAAGCAAAGAATGATCGTCTAAATTGTTATTCTTGTTTTAAAAGCGATCTTTGATGATTATACCTGTTAATACCACGAATAAGTTATCCGAGAAAAAAATACATGCTGTCCATAAATGAAGATCTGAAATTTTTCATAAAGGAATTTTGTTATTCAAGTCCAATTAACTTACCTCAAGGATTATAGATGTTTGTCTTCCTGGTGTATTTGTCAAAATCATGTGATATGATTGTTTTTTCCCCAGTTATTATTCAAAAATTGCCACGGTTGCATGCTTTCTTAAATAAAACACTATTATATTTAGATTTAATTTCCAATCATGTGATTAGCTTATCGAACAGTATATTGTTAAACTGGTGATTTGACATAAATTCTTTTTAAAGGACAAACAATTATACCGCAAAATTTCAATTCTAACTAGATTCCTGGAAAAAAAGATTACTTATACTCATTAGAATAAATGAGCTACACATTAAGAAAAAAAGCGACATTCACAATTTCTATTCCATTAAAATTTTACTGTGATGAAAGTATCTTCTGACGCTCTGCCATGATTCGTAAAAAAATAGCATAAATCTAACGAACGGAAAGTACAACGCCATGAAGAATATATAGTTCGTTAACACACACCCCTGTATCCACTTATTCTCTAAAAAAAAAGTAAAGCAAAGGCATTGAATATTGTCAACGTGCTTCTTAGTTGATCGCCCTTTTTAAAACCAAGTCTTTGCTGCAAAACAAAATCTTATAAACATCTATTTTATCAGCAATCAAAGACGGGCTTCAAAGTTATTGTGAAACTGCCTATTCTAGAGGTGGCGTGAATCAGATGTGGATACTTAAAAATTCCAAAGATCTTTTAGAGTACATACAATCTAACTCTCTTTCATCTTGTAACAGTATTAAAACATTTGACTTTTCTACTCTTTACACAAGTATTCCACATTCCAAACTAAAAGACAAATTGAAAGAGTTGGTATTACCTTGCTTCATAAAAAAGAATGGCCAACGTAGATACAAGTATCTTGTCTTAGGGAGGGATAAATCATACTTTGTAAAGAATCACTCTGATTCAAACAAAAAATTCTCGGAAACCGAGATTATTAAGATGCTTGATTTCTTGATTGACAACATATTTGTAACGTTCGGAGGACGTGTTTTTCAACAGACTGTCGGCATCCCAATGGGAACAAACTGTACCCCTCTACTTGCCGACTTGTTTCTTTATTATTATGAGGCTGACTTCATGCAGGAACTTCTTAGGAAGAAAGATAAGAAGTTATCAATATCATTTAACTCTACTTTCCGCTATATAGATGACGTTCTTTCACTAAACAATTCAAAATTTGGTGACTATGTTGAACGCATCTATCCCATCGAATTTGAGATAAAGGATACTACAGATACAGTTAAGTCGGCTTCATATCTTGACTTACATCTAGAAATTGACAATGAGGGTCGGTTGAAAACAAAACTTTACGACAAAAGAGATGATTTCAGCTTTCCAATTGTGAACTTTCCATTTCTAAGTAGCAACATTCCAGCAGCACCTGCATACGGGGTATATATCTCCCAATTGATACGATATTCCCGTGCTTGCATTTCCTATCATGATTTTCTTGATAGAGGGTTACTGCTCACAAGGAAGCTATTAAACCAAGAGTTCCAAATGGTGAAGTTGAAATTATCCCTTCGTAAATTTTACGGACGCCATCACGAGTTGGTTGACCGTTATGGAATAACCGTTTCACAAATAATATCGGATATGTTCCTTACGTCGTAACTACAATCCCCTTCCCTTTCATGAATGTGACCTACCGAATTATACTATTTACCGGATTTGTAATCACATAAGCAACACGACGGGTGCCACGTGTGGAGCAGGATCTGCTTACCCTTCCGGAGCACCTGAGATCACCCCTAGTTTTTGGTGGGGTTCGTGTTGTTTATTCTTTAGTTTTCTATGTTATGTCATGTGTACTATTGTTTTTCTGTTTGTCTTTTTCATTTTTAGCCATGGCGTTGTCAGTTTGTTTTAGATTTATGAGTTTGACTGTCCCTTTGGTATCTTTCGTTCCTCTTTAATAGGCCCAACCTAGCCATTTCCAATTACGATTGGTAAAATTTATCAAATCATGTTTTTATCATTCTATATTATACTCCGTAAATTTGATCATGTCATATCCTGATAACACAATGTAAATTAATTAATGCATATAACTAAATAATATCATTTTCTTTAAAACCACGTTGTTAAACTATAAAAAAAACATCATACTAGTAGTCGGACTTTGTTTTGAAACGATGATTTATATTTACACTTTGATACTTCCAAAAATTTAAATGTTACCTGTAATCCTAATTGTAGGTGCATGTCAGTTACATCAAATATCTCATAGTAGCACAGACTAAAATTGACATCGGTTTATAACGTTGTTGGCTTCAGGTGGTGCTTCGTACGTCTTATAAGTGTGTTAGGTGTAACTTTTCTACAAAGACGACCACAACAGATATATAACAAAATTTATGTGATACAATAATATATAAAGTGGACAAATTATAACTATTTACTTACATAAAAGATCCGCAATTAAACGTAGCTTATAAAAAAACTAATAAAAAGTTTTAACACAAAACTAAAAGTTTATACTACTATATAATAATAATTATCACAGTATTTTTAAATAAGCAATAGCATTTAAAGATTGAAAGAGCTCTAGTCAGTAGAACAGAATTTTGATTTAGTTAAACTTTCACTGAATACAACAGACAAAAAGTTATAAGCTTACGTGTGCAATTAAATAAAGTGAGAACTCTGTGGTATAAAGTAGCAGCTTTCCTTTGAGTCTTTGTCGGAACGTGTTCCTCGGTAGATACGTACTCGAAGTTTTATTTTTAGTTCAGTCATTGTCGGATCGAATTCTTATGTAAGAAATTATAAATATTTTCCGCCAGTTTAGTCATTATTGGAACGTGTTCCTCGGTAGGAACATACTATTACTTAAAGTTTTATTGCCAGTTCATGTTAATGTCGGTACATGTTCCTCGGTAGGAACGTATTAGAAGTATTACTTTCAGATCCTGTCATTATCGGATCGTGTTTCTCGGTAGGAACGTAATATATGATTTTCGTACAAGTCAGCTTTTGTCGGAACGTGTTTCTCGGTAGGAGAGTTCAGTTTTACCTTCAATTCAGTAATTAGCGGAACGTGATCCTGCTTGGGACATATTATTAGTTTTACTTTCCGTTCAGTCATTTTCAGAAACGTACTAGAAGTTTTACTTTGTCGGAACTTTTTCCTCTGTAGTTACTTATTTTAAGATTTACTTTCTATTCAGACATTGTTGGTACGTTTATTTACGATCTTATAATTTTCTTTGTTAGGTAAAACGTAGAATGATTTTTTATTTCAGTTTTGAAAAATTGGAAAATGGATGATACCCTCAGCAACCCTCAGTGACGACTTCTTTATACACTGAATACAAAACGGAAGATAGCATCCGAAACAAAAAATCTACTGCAGCGTCACCGACCCAGGGCCAGTGATACACTGACTCCAGGTCGGACGACACCTTCGTGTACACACGATCTGACCACGTGATAAACTGACTCCAAGAAAAAAGACTCCTTCGTATACACACGGTCCACCCAAGTGATACACTGACTCCATGACGGACACAACATTCGTGTACACACGGTCCGATCCAGTGAAACGCTGGCTCTAAGACAGTCGATACCTTCGTGTAAACATAGTCCGATTAATTGATACAATGACTACTCGACAGATGGTCCAAGAACACAGTTATTATCCTCTGATTTTCGTTGTCTACAAATATAGTCCCTAGTGTAAACAGTGTATACGGTTTTTTTTAATACATTTTCCAAATTTATTTCTTGATATTTTATGCATGAAATATTAAGTAAAGTGATAAAATTACATGTTAAAAAGAATTGGGTGCTGAATCTTTATGTTAATGAATGAATTGGGTCCAGTTAAAAAGGTAAAAAAATAGTATGTCTGAAGCTGTCAAACTGAATATTAGACCCCCTTGACATAGAATTGTCTATATTTTGAGTTAGAGCTGGTAGACATTTCTATAATTTTAAAATATTATTTGTCCCAATAGTAGTACACTACACTGTAAAATTCTTTTCGAGATAGAGCAGGTGCAATTTTTTTTATTTGAATTTATTGTCTAAAAGAAATGCACTAAGAACTAACTGTGTTCTCGGGCCAGACGGTGTTTTCTATAACTGACAATCTTTACAGGCACTAACTATAAGACGGTTGTATACTTGTTTATTGACGTTATACTACATGAAGAACGTTGAACACTGATTATACTACAGAACTTATACTACTAAGCAATCTACTGCAGCTGTTCCAACCAAGAAGCACACTAACAACTGGACGGATAGCATGATCGGCAATCTATTGCAGGTGTTCCAACACTGACAACAAGACGGGTGGTATACCCGGCAAATTAAAAAATATTAGCAGCAGTATTGCAAAATAACAACAAGACGAATGACGGTATCTTACTCGATTAACAAGATACAACAGCGCTAATGACCCATTGGTTCACTGACTTCAAGACAGATACAAAATGAAATTACCTCAGAAACTTTCAATCATTTAGAGCTCCTAATGATACACATAGACACAGAATTTCTTAAGAAATTGAATTACAGAGTGGTACGGACTGAATTGTACAACGATAACGTATACAAGAAAGATGGTATTTTTGTTGATAACTGACAATTTACAAGGTACAAGCAATTTACACTTAATAAAATACAGACAATAGCGGTATCGAACACATGACATACTATGTACAAACTAATCTGACAATACGAAACTGGCAAACTACTCCACCAGTAATAATTACACGGTACATTGATTTCAAGTCGGTTGGAATCCACAAAAAGCAAGAAAACACTGCAGCTACCTCACATCTTTTTTTTTTATTCCTGTATAATAATCTCTAGTTCTCATTCGTTTTTGTGTGTCGGGTTGCTGTCAATTACCCGTATACGTGTAAGATGATAACTTAATTACATTTGTTTTTGTGTCGTTGAGTTCCTTTCACATTACAAAATTCTTTACATCATTAAAGGCTACCTAACATCTCATTGTTTATAAGTGTATATTCATGTATGTATGTGTAGATATCATTTGCGTTTGTATCGTCATGTTACTGTTTTATTTACTGGTACTACACGCCTCCTTTTTATGTATATATATGTAGGACTCGGAGGTGCGATGGGGACGCTGAAGTGCGATGGTCCACGCCGAAGTACGATGGTCCGTACGCTGAGGTTCGATGGTTTAGCATGACGTTTGAATATTGTGACGTTTTCAAATACATTAGGGATTCGAAGGCAGGACGAAAGGGTTGTAGATGAAGGTTTCATGCTAACTGAGGAAAGGGAGGGAAAAAGAAAGTAACGAACATTTCAAGTCCCGGAAAGATTTTTGCATTACATGTGGAGGCAATTCATGGGGAGCAAAGTGCATAAAAGAAAAACTTGATCAGCAAATTGGCGAACCAGTGTTCGGAATTATGCCGCAAACGTTTTGCACTTTTAGATAAACGGTATATATTTATCTTTATATTAATTTTGATTTGTTTTTAAGTAAGCGTCACATGATTTCCTGTGGACAACTTGATAAAAAATTGCTAGTATTAGCAATGTTTTTGTTATACCAAGTTGATATAATGTTGTTTTATTTTCGAGATAAATCCTGATTTGTAATAACACCGTCGCTCTAGTCTTATTTTATTGTGGCTACTGTAATAATTGTCTACAACATATTAGGCCGAAATTAACATGACTGGTCCCTACGTGTACTTCCCAATTTATCATCCTTAACTTAGTTGAACACCCTATTTTCTTAACCCATACTACATATTTGAAATTAGATTAAAAACATCGAAATTTTTAATTTGACCTGAACAGAAGTTAATAGATTTACCATACAGGATGCTAGCAAGCTCAGTATTGTTGTCAAATCTAAGGAAACGACTGACAAAAAACATATTTTGAATTCAAAATTTTTCCAAGTACCTTATAGTATTATTTCTTAATATAGTTATTTTAATTGAAAGCGTCGAAAAACTTAACATAAAATCAAATCAAATCAAATCAAATATTTTATTGTCATATAAACTTTACAGTTTGTGACCAACATATATTAATACAATAAACACAATAAACATAAATACATACATATTAAACATACAAAATATCAACAGCATTAAAATTTATAACAACAAACAAGTTGTTAAGAGTCCCCTGCCCTCAGTTCTAATGACTTTTTCAAAAAGGATCCTAACTTATTTGTTTGTAAAGGTGATGATGGATTTAGTAAATAATGAATTTTTTCTTCTTCATTTAAATTATTAAAGTTATTATTTTCTGTACATATGTGATGAAAAAAGTCATTTCTTAGAGTTTTATTATACTCACAATATAGTAAAAAATGTTTCTCATCCTCTAGTATTTTACATTTATGGCAAAGACGTTCCTCTCTTGGGATTTTAAAATATCTCCCCTTTTCAATCAAGAGGGAGTGATCACTTATTCTAAATTTAGTGATTAATCTCCTTATCTGAAAATTAGATGTATTTAGATAATATTCTAGTTTGTAATCTTTTTTAAGTTTTTTATAGAGAAAAAAATTACTTTTATCATCGATGTTTTGAAATTTATTTTGAATTAAATCTTCATATCTTTTTTTCATTTTTAACTTTATATCGTTTTTTATTTTATTTACATCTTTTATGTCCTTACAAGTAGAAAGAATATTAAGGTCAACGTTAGTCTCTTTAACAATATTTTTAGCATATGTATACCATGAGTAAGTTCCTGTCAAATCTAGAGACTGTGCTAGAGAAAAAGCTTCCTTTAACAATGGATTAATATTATTATTATATAGTCTAGCTAAATATAAAAGGGTTTGTGTTTTAATAAAGCATTCTATAGGCAATCTTCCTAATTCAACTCTTGCTCCTAAATTGGATGCATTTTTTCTTATCCCTAGAGTAGATTTACAAAATTTAAGATGCATATTTTCTATGGGGGTTTTGTCTATAAAATCAAGTTGATTAATTTCTTTTCCTGAAGTTAAGGCTCTGCTTTTGGCTCGATGAAAAGAAATATATGTATCCAAATATGTTACTTCTGAATTATAGGTCATAATTGGTTTCACTAAAGAATCAAAAAGATTATTTGCTACTTTTATAGGTAGATTATTCAATGATTTAGTAAATGATTTTATTGCAAAAAATACTTTTTTTGCTTTTTTTGTCAGCTCTAAAGTACTTTGTGATAAATTTCCATTACATTTTATCAACATTCCCAAAAATGAATATTCTGTTACACTCTCTATGGCTTTATTCTCATAGTAAATATGTGATGTTTCACTTTTATGTTTTGACTGACTAAAAATCATGGATTTAGTTTTGTTTGTATTCAAAGAGAGTTGCCATTTGTTACAATATAATTTAACGTTATTTAAACTGTTTTGTAGACCCTCTTTTGATTCTGACAGGATTAAAAGATCATCCGCAAAAAGAAGGCATCCTACCTTACTATTTATAAGCTTAAGGGGACTTGAATCATTTCCCTCAAATTTTTTTACAATATCATTTATAAAGACATTAAATAAAGTGGGACTTAGTGTGTCTCCCTGTTTAACCCCTCTAGCAATATTAAAATATTCTGATACATAATCTTTATATTTTAAAGATGATTTAGTATTTAAGTATTGTTGTTTTATAACTCTATAAAAAGACTTGCCAACTCCCATTTTACATAATTTATAAAGTAAAGCAGTTCTCCATACTGAATCAAAAGCCTTTTTCAGATCTATGAAGCAGGCATAAATCTTTTTTTTCTCTTATGTAAATATTTATTAATCAAGGACTTTAATAAAAAGATGCTATCAGCTGTTCTGTGATTTTCTCTGAAACCAAACTGACAATCACTTAATTGTTTGTCAACAATCTTGATTAGCCTATTATTTAATATGGCATTAAAAATTTTTGGTAGATTACTTATAAGAGAAATGCTTCTATAATTATTAGGGTCTAACTTGTCACCTTTTTTATGTAAAGGGATCATGAAAGATAATTTCCAAGAATCTGGATAATTACCTGTCTTTAAAATCAAATTAAAAACTTTTACAATAGAATTAATTATCACAGGTTGTGAGTGTTTGAGTATTTCATTCACAATTCTATCTGGACCTGCTGAATTTTTTACTTTAAGGTTTGAAATGACCAGTTTTACTTCAGCAAATGTAATTAGTGCATCAGTTTCCATATTCAATTCAATATTATCTTCTATAATGTTTAGTTCACGTTCCAGTTTATTTACAAAGGATTTATCATATGAGGCTGGTGTACCCTGATCCTGAAAATGTTTTATGATTTTATTTTCATTCATTAAAATTTCAGGAATATCTTCTTCAATATTTGGTTTCTTTTTTATTGCCTTTAGAACATTCCAGTATTCTTTTGGATTATTTTTTAAATTATCTGAAAGTGATTTATAAAGTTTTTGGTGATATTCAAATTTTTTCTGTTTAATCATTTTTTTTAGTTTTTTACATAATTCAAAATATTTAGATTTTAAACTTTTGTCATTTAAGTTATTCTTGATTTTATTTCCTAAATAGTTTATTTGTCTTTTTGTTTCATATACTACATTATCTGACCATACTTGTTTAATTTTTTTCTTTTTCTTTTTTGTTGGTTTAGATATGACTTTACATGTATTTTCTGCTATAGTTTGTAAAATTTTGGTTAGTTTTTCAGTTGCACCATCAACGCCTAGTTTATTGCTATCAAAATGTTCCATCTCTAAATCTAAAATTTCCTTTTTAACATTTTCTGTTGATAGAACATCAATTAATTTTGAAGATGACAATTCTGTCCATTTGTATGATTTTATCAAATGCCATCTCTTCTCATCTAAACATTTCTTCATACATGTATCTGATATAATAGAACAATTCATATATAAGTTTATTTGAACATGATCTGATAAATATGTAAAGTCATTTGTTTTAAAGTATTTTACCTCAGGCAGGAGACTCTCACTTGCAATAGCATAATCAACTGTACTGAACCCAGTATTACACATATAAGTAAAATATCCCAGGGAATCTCCCAAAAAACGACCATTAAGTATACGAAGCCTTGAGGACGAACATAATTCAAGTAATTTATTCCCCAATGTATTCAAAGTGCTATCTTGGTTTACTCTTCTGATATCAATATCAGTTATATAGCTCTCTGGAAGAAGGTCAATACCATCAAAATTATTTATTTCATCTGAGTCATTTTCTATGTAATCTGCTTTCATTGCAGTCCTAGAATTAAAATCCCCTATTAAAATAATTTGTCCTTCAATAGAAAATGAACTAATTTCATTTTCAAGATTTTCCAAGTCACTATCATAATGTGCTGATGAAAAAGGGGGAATATAAACAGCACAAAGATATAAATCTTGTTTAAGTCCAAAGAAATACTTGTCAAGCTTTAACCATAATCTATTCTGGGATGACGTAGCATCTTTTAGATAAGTAATCCCCTTGTAAAATTGTTTTTTAATCATGACTATTATGCCTCCACTATGTTTTTTGGCTTTTTTGGTTTTCTTGCGTACTTTAGAGATAATGTTATAGCCTTCAATTTTAAAATCTTCTGACCCCCCCTTCCAGGTTTCTAACAGTATATTTATATCTTTATTTAAAAAATCCAGAAACATTGGGTCTTTCATTTTATCCCCAAGACCATGTACATTCCATGAGGAAATTGACAATTTTTTATGAATTCTGTTCATTTTTTAATATTTGCTATTGTCAATTGTATAATAAACCTTCTTGTTAGCCTGAAAACCTTCTATTATAATTACACAGTTTGGTTAATGTTTCTATAAACATGATAGATTAAACAATAATCATAGTTCCAAAATACATTATTTTTTTTTTACTATTATAATAATCATGACTGCTAAAAATACAACAGTCTAAGGGAAATAACTCTTTTCATTGTTAAAATGAATATTACAAGTGTTCTGTATAACTAAAAATTAACTGAATCTTACAAGTATTCTGTAAAACTAACTTTAACATAATAAATCACCTCAAAAAATATATATACAGATATTTCTACCTTTCATCATGACACTAATATGTTTTTTTCTGAAACACCCATCACTTACATGCATTTACAATGTATATTCAAAATAAGCATTTGTTATCTCATTACATGCAAAAGAAAATATTGAGTTATTTTTTTTATCATCTTGTTGTGATAATACTAGTTGATCCATTTTATTATTTTGACTAAAATTTTCTAATCAAAACTTGAATATTTACATTCTAAAATGCAAATTCTAAAGTGTACCTACATGTACATTTGATATTACTTATTTTTTTTTTTTTGGCTTTTTAAAAATTGCACATTGCGTGAAAAAAGAATCTGACTCAGACAAATACCATACCCCCCTTTAAGACGTTAAATGGTTGCTCCTTTAAGGATGCTGTTTCATTTAAACATTTCGTGTCTATTTTGCTTGTATACTCAATGTCACAGACAGACCATCGCACGTTAGCATAACCACCATCGCACTTCAACGTAGCTATCCACAAACCTAACGTCACAATGCCACCATCGTTTTTCAGCGTGACCGTCGCGTTTAGGAGTACCATCGCGGTTCCGAGTCCTACATATATACTTATGTATGTCTTTTGTTTTTGTTTTAGCTTGTTTTGTTGTCATGTTTTCAGAAACTTCAGAACCCTTTGAGTCATGTATGTTATCAGAATGTAATTCGTTTTTGTATCATCAGGTTTCCTTCACTTTAACAGATACTTGAAATTTTGCATGTAAATAAACTCATCATAGATACCAGGATACGGATAGCTCAAGATTTCTTTTTAATGCATGACGATCTCTAGCTGTCTTTTTGTTTTGTTTTGTCGGGTTTATGTAAAATTAACATATTCTCTAGAATCTCTAGATGGTGTTTTATATCGTCAGATTGCTAGCACATAAACAGATTCATCACATTTCCTTTCAACTTATCTATAATTATATTCTCTACGTGTTATGCATTAAGTGTTGGAGATGCTGTCACAATAATTTTTACCGCGATGATTATTTATTTATATTTATAGACGTACTTATAAATATAATTATTTCTGTGACTGTATCTTGCACTAATTTGTAGGATCGTTTACAATAGTTAATTCAGCTGATCTGTAACATATACTGTATTACGACGCTAGATTAAAACTGATGTGGAAAGGTTACACCCGTCCACCGAAAGTTTTATTATAATTGTGAAGCATAGGTGACCGAGCGTGTCGAATACAGTGCAAGGCGATTTGGTGTCACGATATATCAGTAGCATGAGTTCGAATCCAGGCGAGGGAAGAACAGAAATTTACAGATGTAACATTGTTGGGCTGATGTTTAGACGAAAGTCGCGGAAAAAATAAGAATTCGTAGTAACAGATGAAATAAATCCGGTAAAATGTTTCCTGCTGTCAGGTTGGCACATATAGCTTATGGTCTTCGGTAATTTGATCGAACAAACCAAATGCCAATTTACCTTTGAATTATTGCAGTTGTTTCTGTTGGTGTATAATTACAGCAGGAACGGTGATACATCAAGTGGTGTTTAGATCGAAAACATCATGCAAGACCATAAGATAAACTTGATGTGCTAAATTCCAAATGTCTTACGAAACCGATCGATCTGATTCTTATACTACAATTATAACAAAAATATCTTTTCAGTAATAAGTTGAAGTATTAAAAAACAGACAAAACGTATTCCTCCGAAGGAAATAATTATTTACAGAGCTAGCTTGCTATTCAAAACAAATAAACAAACCACACAACAAGCAAATCTGAAAAATGTAATGAGTGACCACTGTCCTTGTTAGCATAATGACCTAAAAGTGTAAACAGCAAAATGATTGACGTCACGGGATAATCTATGCCAAAATATTGACATGCACCGTGTCTTAATTATTGCTTCAACCAGAGTAAAAATAATTGTGATGATACACGTAATATTTTTGCCTTTGCTGAACATGTGGTAAATTTATGGTAAAATTTTAGTCTGACTGAAATGCTGAAATAATTATGCTAAAATCATTTAAATATTTTCCGCTTTTTTATATGATATATTTAATGTATACACTATATTACAAGTACTATTTTAACAACCAACAAAGAGCGTAATAATTTTATTTTGATATCTCGTGCAATACGGTATCCGGGGGTACCCTGTAAAAACACGATATTTAGAAAATCGTGACCGTGTGAAGTTAAGACGATAATCATGATTGTAAAAAATAATGATTTTCCTATAATTTGCAAACAAATTGCCGTGTGTTATCCGTTAACTCATACTAGTTAACTAGAGGACTTTTTGGGAACCGGACACCCTACTATATATTGCTGTTGAAACTTGAAGCAGAAAATGTAAGATAAAGATCGGAAAAAAAATTTGTTTTGTTATATTCAATATTACTACTGTTATATATCAGTATGTATGGTCGGATTATGTTTTTGTGTGTAAGAGAGAGTGTTCCCCTTTTGCTAGTAATTTGTATTTTTGTTTGTGATATCATCTTTGTCTGATTATCAATGTAGCCTAATACCTTAGGATGACCCACAACAGTTATTGAAACTTGTATCCATTGGGGTCCTTCTAAAAGAAATTATCCACAATGATTTTCAACATAAAAACGGTAGCATATACGCTATAAATTTAGGCAGTGTCTGTGCGTACCCATACGTTTAGGCAAATTAGCTTTCGTAGGCTACGCGTATCCGCCTCTGGTGTTATAATTAAATGTCATCGGATCGGGACTAAAATGTGAAATAAACCCGGAAATTATCGCAATAAGTGAAAATAAATTATTACTGAGAGAGATTTTAAGATTTGAAATGTCAAAATTTCTTCTATGAAAAATAAGTTAAATGCCCATTTCATTTTTACTACGTCCCTAATACGCTTTCGTATAAACGATCCGGGTTAGTTTTTTTAATATTTTTCTTTAAATAATAATTATTATAATTATTTATATATTGAAATAAAGGAATATACGATATAACAAGTGCCCAACATAACTCTAAATTTTCATTTTAACACATAATATAAAGATCCGAAAAATTTCAGGTGTAACAGAAGAAGTAACAAACGATAAATCCGGAGTTTTAAATGGATATATATTATTAAATGTATCTAGTTTTAGGTGGCATGGTAGTATTTGCATTCCAGAATTTAGGTTGCTCTTTTGTGTACCCTACTTAGGTAAATGTATCTAAACAGTGTGATTGGACAAAAAATACAGTATCAACTGAACATACTTTCCCAAACTGAGGGATGAATCAGGTGTAGAAAAATATGAAATAATTTTACATACAGATGAAAATGAATTTTTGAGAATTTTTTTAAATTTTGTATTCACTGCACCGTAAAAGACCTAAAAGTACTAGTGGCCTTAAAAAAGCAAAAAAAGTAAACGGTCATGATACATATTGAAATTCATTTCTGAATAGTAAAATGAAAGTACTTCAGTTAACTGTGAATGTAGATTTTTTTGCAGTGTTAGAAAGTGGTGAAAATTTTAAAAAGGCTATCATTATCCCTTATGGGTCAGGAAATACTACCGTGCCACCTTATTTAGACATATGGAATTTTCTGCATACACTCATATTTTATTTTTAGCCGTTTTAGATATTTTAAAATGTGTGTTTATGGTTCGAATTTTGTAAGAAAGTAACTTTAACACTTGAGTTTTCAAAGTTAAACATATATTTATTCAAATTCAGTATAATTTTATTCTTTTATTGTGCATTTACATTTAATTTCTATTTTTCTAACTAATACATAAATTATACTTTTTTTTATCTTCACTGAATTCACAAAATTAGGAAATAACTGATAATTTTCGTGTATCTTTCACGATTGTATGACAGTATATTATAAAATCGGTTGCATGTACGAGTAGCCTACGCATGCGGATACGCGCAGACACTGCCATTAATTGATCACTCAGGAATACCATACGGCATATTTTGTTAAAAGTGAACAAAAAGTTAAAACATGCTACACAGAGGAACAAGTGATCAGTATGCTTGAATTTCTTATTGACAACATAGTTGTTGAAATAGGAGGTAAACTTTTTCAACAAATTGTTTGCATTCCTACGGGAACGAACTGTGCGCCTCTCCTTGCCGACCTCTTCTTATTTTCATATGACTTCAGCCGTTTCATTTTTAGACCTTTACCTCAAATTTGCCATACACGGTCTTCTCAATACCAGAATACACCACTGGGTTGATGCCACTGCTGATAGACGTTTCGTTCCCGAGGGTATCACCAGCCCAGTAATAAGCACTTCGGTGTTGACATAAATATCAATTCCTAGTATATGGTCGTTTTTATAAATCCCCTGTTACAAAACTTTGAATTTTTCAAAAAACTAAGGATTTTCTTATCCAAGGAATATATTACATTAGCCGTATTTGGCACAACTTTTTGGAATTTTGGGTCCTCAATCCTCTTCAACTTTGTACTGGTTTAGCTTTATAACTATTTTGATCTGAACGTCACTGATGAGTCTTATGTAAACGAAACGCGCGTCTGGCGTATTAAATTATAATCCTGGTACCTTTGATAACTATTTACACCACTAGGTCGATGCCACTGCTGGTGGACGTTTCGTCTACGAGGTATCACCAGCCCAGTAGTCAGCACTTCGGGGTTGACATGAATATTAATTATATGGTCGTTTTTATAAATTCCCTGTTACAAGACTTTGAATTATTCAAAAAACTAAGGATTTTCTTATCCAAGGAATATATTACCTTAGCCGTATTTGGCACAACTTTTTGGAATTTTGGGTCCTCAATCCTCTTCAACTTTGTACTGGTTTAGCTTTATAACTATTTTGATCTGAGCGTCACTGATGAATCTTATGTAGACGAAACGCGCGTCTGGCGTATTAAATTATAATCCTGGTACCTTTGATAACTATTTACACCACTAGGTCGATGCCACTGCTTTTGGACGTTTCGTCACCGAGGGTATCACCAGCCCAGTAGTCAGCACTTCGGTGTTGACATGAATATCAATTATATGGTCGTTTTTATAAATTTCCTGTTACAAAACTTTGAATTTATTGAAAGACTTAGGAATTTCTTATCCCCGGAATAGATTACCTTAGCCGTATTTGGCACAACTTTTTTGAATTTTGGGTCCTCAATGCTCTTCAACTTTGTAATTGATTGGCTTTATAACTTTTTTGATCTAAGCGTCACTGATGAGTCTTATGTAGACGAAATGCGCGTCTGGCGTATTAAATTATAATCCTGGTACCTTTGAAAACTATAACAAACGAGTCGATTTTAATTTTGAAATTATATCAATTTCCACCACCCTAGTAGTAATATACCAACTTCGACTGCATAATTGATATACATTTCCGAACGTTTTTGGTATTCAAGAAATTGCAGCTCTTACTCAGACTTTTTAAAACGTCACCAGTGTCGGAGCAGGAAGTTGATGAACCAGTGGTATGTCAAAGAACGTCTTGTCATTTTTTTAAACAAAAGTTCATCAGAAGACCTTGTTGATAAATATTCCGTATCAACTTCAAAAATAATACACGAGGGTCTTGAAGTATAGATTATAGGTACTGACGTTGTTGATAAACTTAAAAACGTGTTATACTATTCTTTTATTTGTCTTTATGAATATTACTTCTACTGCTTAGTCTGTTTTTATTGATATCCTTTTGAAGTGGCTCGGTACTTGTACATCCCGTCATTGTGTTATTGTTCTATGCTAATTCTTTCATTTTTGCAAATGTGCCTTGTCTATATGCTTTTTGATATTTCTTTGATACACATGAGGTGGATCTGTACCTATATGTGCTTTTTGTTTATGTGCTTTGTCTTTATGCCTTTTTATATTTCTTTGATACACATATGCCGTGGCTTTTATGTATACATTCCGTCATTGTACTTTTGTAAATTTGTGTATTTTTTTCTTTAATTTTTGTTACATATTTGTTTGTTTTATATTGATAAAGTTTATAACACAATATTGACTGATGTACCCCTATTTTTGACATTTTTACCTATTATGTCTGTTTTGTTCACACATCGTGTCAATATAATATAACTTTATGCGACTGTCATACAAGTTAGATCTTTCGCTACCTTAAAAACCAGGTTTAATCACCAATTTGCGACATAAGAAAATGTCTTAACCAAGTCAGTAATATGACAGTTGTTATCCATTCGTTAATGTGTTTGAGCTTTTGATTTTGCCATTTGATTTTTCCATTTGATTAGGGACTTTCCTTTTTTAATTTTCCTTGTGCAACCTCCGAAAACGATAAAACTGGCTTACGAAAGCACAAATGTAAGGTTCATGAATTTATTGTATATTCATATATTCACATTATATTACTAGATTTATTTCACTTGACTTGGCGTGGTCTAAGAAGTTCGCTTATTTACGACCAGTCAATCTATAGACAGGAGTTTTGGGATAAACTCATCAATAAAGTGTCCGGTTATTCGTACCATATCATACACTTAATTCTTTTGTATATGCGTTTGGTGACACTGATAGGTGAGAAGAATTCAATAATAATTATAACGGCAATCATCCTTATCACAAACATCTTCAAATAGACTGTCCTCATGCAAATTAAAACATAAGCTCCGCCCGATCAGTTGAAATAACATTGGTTATATTGTAACGGAGGGGGTCGGTGACAACACCTCCCGGGACGTGTAGTGGCCAGTACTTCGTCCATATTCGACCATCAGGATTCCTGACATCAGATTAATGATGAACAACAGACAATTAATTAATGAATTTATATTTATTCACAAATGTACAATAAATGTATTAAACTAAGTCGGATAAACAAGAGTCAGAAAAGTTTCTTAAATGGAGTTCAAAAGTAAAGTGTTTCAAATGTAAAATGAAAATAAAGTGTTCCCAGAGTTAGTCTTAAAGTAAATTTGCTTCGCGTTGTGTTTTTAAAGAAGTCAAAATTGCACAAACAGGAGTGACTAACTCTGGCGAACTGCACCGAAGTGGTGACATTAGAATGAATTTCATCCAGGCGAGACTCAAGTGGAATGATACATTGTATTTGTAGGCCTGTCTAAGGCCGACGCAATATCAAATGAAATCGTAATCTTGTCATAAAGCAAGCTAACTTTAAACGGAAAGGTACGAAAGAAAAGTTAACTAAATTAATATTCTTAAAACTTTATAAACACATCAAAAGTTAAATACTAAAACAGTAAAGTTAACAATCCTTACTTCTATCTGTATATGTTTAATCAGAAGAAAAACAATAGGTCTTTCCACAGAAAAGTGGAAAGACCTAATTAAAAACCAATTGTTCAGAGAACAATTGAAAGTCTTTCCACATCAAAGAAATTCTGATAAGAAGATAGTTTCTTCATACTGATGTGATAAATAATGGTTAAATTATATTTTTGAGTAATATAAGGGAGATAATATGCTACTTCATGTGAAATGAATGTCACTTCCGGTCTCATATGATAGCTTCTTTCACACTGATTCCAAAAATATATAGTTTTTATATATACTTTTGTATGTAGAATGGGATATAATTAGCCACTTCCGGTTTGTTTGAAGTCATTTTTAGTCTTCAGTAATCAGTTTATGTATCTAAATGACAAAATATATGGATTCTGAGTACTTTTATATGAAAAAATTGCAAAAAAGGCTACTTCCAGTTTTCTCGTGGTCATTTCCGGTAGTCATTTTTCAAGGTAATTTGTCACCTAACTTTTTGAACAAGGTCAAATGCCTTTATAATAAACTTAGTTGATGTTACAATCAAATATCCTCATATCAAGACATTTCAGGGGCTCCAACCTCTATAAGATGACATTAAATTGTATAAGACTAAATGTAGCATATCTTCATTTCAATAAAGCAGACATTTTGCACTTGTTCTTTTATATGTATCTTTCAAAGTGTCGGAAGAAATGCAAAAACAAGCAAAAGTCACAATTGAGAACTTGACCTTGACCTTTGACCTTGACTTCATTTTCTAAGTTAGAACCTAGGGATTTCAAATAAAAACATTCCAGTGTTATACGGTTAACTGTTTATGAGTTAAAAAAACATACCGACAAATTTATTTTGTAAAGGTAGATAACTCCTTTAAAATTTCATCGAATCGCTTCGATCCAAATAAGCCAAAAATTACTGAGGATGATACGAACAATTTGTAAAAAGAATTTTGTCGATATCTTTTTTTGTTACAAAGGAGATGCACTCACTTGATAAACAGTGAATACGGATATAACTCTTACAAAGAAAATGGTTCGCTTTAGAAGGGTGAAATTTAAAAGCGCATAAACTTTACGATACAATACAAGAAATATCTAAGCGACATATTACGAAACAAAAATTTCAGAAGTTGGCGGAAAAAAATAATAATCAGAAGAAGAAATACAATAAGTCTTTCCACAGAAAAGTGGAAAGACTTAATAATCAGAACAAAAACAATTAAAAACCAAAAACAGTGTATTTTAAAAGCCAGTCTGTGATAAAACCATGCAAAATGGTCCAAATCCAAAATATTCCAATCAGACTGATATTTTTATTGTTTTATAGAAAAGTTACAGCTTAATGATAAAAATATCTTAACAAACAACTTCAAATGAAAAGAAATTATGATAAATCAAAAAGCTGTGAGATTTCTCAATACCCCTACTGACAGGTTGAAATTGCATGGTTTTGAAAAAGTGCCAATTCAGCAAAATTTGAATATTTTTAAAGGCTTGAATCTTGTAAGATCATGTTTTATTTTCAATAAAATGTAATATTTCATGAAGCTTATATATTTATCTACAAAATGCAAGAAAATGGTGCTCGGCAAATGATACCTTCTTACGATAAAATAATAATTAAAGATAGGCATGATGGCAATTTTGTCGAATTTTTGATTTTTTTATCTGTTTCAATAGAAACTTTTCAAAAGTATGTGATAGTCACAATATAAGAAAAATAATGACTGAACTAATGTTTACTGGTTATATTAATTGAATGAACCAAGTTCAACTGGAACTGAAATTTTGTTAAATAAACTTAGTTTAAATTAGAAAATATACTAAAAGAGTAAACCCGGGAAGACCCCGTTTTTGGATTTTTTGCCCCTAAACTGAGCATTTTTACAATATGTTTAATATATAAACTTATTCAAAAGAAAATTACTTTAGTAACTTAAAAATGGGCTGTTTTATTTACTATGCACATTCGTCAGGTAATATCATCATGAGTTCTTCACAATTTTAGCATTTTATAATATTCTACTTTTTAGTCACTTTTTGTCTAAATTCAAAGTGGCCACAATTGAGTTCAGTCTTAAATTTTTAAAACATGTTGTATTTGATAATGATTCATAAAACTGTTTAACATATAAAAGATAGAGACTCAACTTGAATGCAACCCCTTGCAATTTAGACAAAAAAACTATCGTAAAAGTACTAAAAATTCTAAGCATGTCTCCTTCAGATGAAATTGGGGTATTTTCTTTTCTAAAATAGTATGAAAATATGGACAAAATTGTACAAACTGCGCAGCCTTGTACATTCCTGTTATCTATTTCCAGAAAAGAGGAAGATTTAACAGTTTTGTGAATTTCATAGTATTGTGCCTCTTACCTAGAAAAGTGCTATATTTTGTATATTGTGATAAAGCTTTATTACAAATATAAAGAGACTACTCCTAATAGTTCCTGATAAAACTGCATCTGAAATTTTGTGACCCTGACATGAACCAGTTAGTAATCCCTATGTCAATTCTGGGAGAACAGTGGACATAACAGTAATGTTAAGTTTCCTCCTAGATTGTAATCTCTAGCAATTTGAGGATTGGGAATAAGACATGTAAAATACAGTTGGCCTATTACTACCAGCTGAGACATACACAAATATTGCAAATTGCAATAAAATTTATTTCATAACCACATGTGATAACCAGATACTCCTCAGGGTGCAGCTTTATACGACCGCAGAGGTCGAAGCCTGAACACTTGGTGCAAGTATGAAGACAACATTTAAGCTTGATACAGCTCTGAATTTGGATTGTGATTAAATAGTTGACACAACATAGTATCCAAAACTAAATACATAGTTAGATTCAGCATATTATAGAACCCCAAGAATTCAATTTTGATGAAATCAAATAATGTTCAATTTTAGAACCTTTAGACCTCAATGTGAACCAATTTGATAACTGGGCCCAAATATTAAAAATCTGAATACATGGTTAGATTCAGCCTATTGAAGAACCTCATATATTCAATTTTTGTTGAATTCAAACAAAGTTTAATTTTGGACCCCAATTTGGACCAACTTGAAAACTGGGCCTATAATGAAAAATCTAAATACATTTTTAGATTCATCATATTAAAGAACCCAAAGAATTCAATGTCTGTTAAAAATCAAAACTAAGTTAAATTTTGGACCCTTTGGACCTTTATGTAAACCAATTTGAAAACAGGACCAAAAATTAAGAATCTAAATACACTGTTAGATTTGGCATATCAAAGAACCCCAATAATTAATTTTTTGACGAAATCAAACAAAGTTTAATTTTGAACCCTTTTGGCCCCTTATTCCTAAACTGTTGGAACCAAAACTCCCAAAATCAATCCAAACCTTCCTTTTGTGGTCATAAACCTTGTGTTGCAAAAACCAAATGTCTTCGGACGACGACGACGATGACAACGTCATACCAATATACGACCGAAATTTTTCAATTTTTACGATCGTATAAAAACAATTCTAATGCAACAACGTTTTTAACGTTCATTTTGATTGGATTACGTCACTTTTGTACATGGCATCAATTGACAATTGATGCTATTGGACGTACACGCAAGCGCAGAAGGCATATGCCAGATTTTAATTACATGTTTTAACGTTGTTTTCTGTCAGTTTCATTAGAATGGAGATAACAATATTGTATTTTAAGCTCCGACGGCATCAATTGGGGATTTGATGGTTGCAAATACCCGTTTACTGTCTCCGCTAACGCGTCGACAGTAAACTTAATTTGTAACCATCAAATCCCCAATTGATGCCGTCGAAGCTTAAAATACAATACAGAAAACAAATATACACAGATAAATGGTTAAACAATTACGCGGCCACGTCCACTTGTATTTTCTACGTTGGCCATTCTTTTTTACGAAGCAAAGCAATACCAACTCTTTCAAAAAGAATGGCCAACGTAGATACAAGTATCTTGTCTTAGGGAGGGATAAATCCTTCTTTGTAAAGGATCACTCTGATTCGAACAAAAAATTCTCTGAAACTGATATTATCAAGATGCTTGATTTCTTGATTGACAACATATTTGTTACGTTCGGAGGACGTGTTTTTCAACAGACTGTCGGCATTCCAATGGGAACAAAATGTGCCCCTCTACTTGCCGACTTGTTTCTTTATTATTATGAGGCTGACTTCATGCAGGAACTTCTTCGGAAGAAAGATAAGAAGTTAGCACTATCCTTTAACTCTACTTTTCGCTATATAGATGATGTTCTTTCACTAAATAATTCAAAATTTGGTGACTATGTGGAACGCATCTATCCAATCGAGCTAGAGATAAAGGATACTACAGATACAGTTAAGTCGGCCTCATATCTTGACTTACATCTAGAAATTGACAATGAGGGTCGGTTGAAAACAAAACTTTACGACAAAAGAGATGATTTCAGCTTTCCGATTGTGAACTTTCCATTTCTAAGTAGCAACATTCCAGCAGCACCTGCAAACGGGGTATATATCTCCCAATTGATACGATTTTCCCGTGCTTGCATTTCCTATCATGATTTTCTTGATAGAGGGTTGCTGCTCACAAGGAAGCTATTAAACGAAGAGTTCCAAATGGTGAAGTTGAAATCATCCCTTCGTAAATTTTACGGACGCCATCACGAGTTGGTTGACCGTTATGGAATAACCGTATCACAAATGATATCGGATATGTTCCTTACGTCGTAACTACAATCCCCTTCTCTTTCCTGAATGTGACCTACCGAATTAGACTATTTACCGGATTTGTTATCACATAAGCAACACGACGGGTGCCGCATGTGGAGCAGGATCTGCTTACCCTTCCGGAGCACCTGAGATCACTTCTAGTTTTTTGGTGGGGTTCGTGTTGTTTATTCTTTAGTTTTCAATGTTGTGTCGTGTGTGCTGTTGTTTGTTTGTCTTTTTCATTTTTAGCCATGGCGTTGTCAGTTTGTTTAAGATTTATGAGTTTGACTGTCCCTTTGGTATCTTTCGTCCCTATTTTGAACCCATGACCCATTAAATGAATCCAAACCTTCTACTTGTGGTTTTAAACATTGTCTTACAATATCAGAGCAATTGATATACTTATACACAAGTTATTATCCTTAAACTATAAAATGCTTGTTTTGAGCCCCTTTTGGGTCCTTAATTCCTAAACGGTTGGGACCATCATCCCAAAAATCGATCCCAACCTACCTTTTGTGGTATTGAACCTTCTGAAAAAACATCATAAAGATCTATACACTTAAACTTACTTATTGCCCTGAATATAAGTCTACTTTGATCAGTTTTAGTTAAAATATTAAGGGGAAAGAACTATTACAATTGGTGCATTTTATAGATATTGTGGGAGCATTGAACTACATGCAAGTTATCTAATACATCTGTTGCACGAACCTTTCTGGCAACCTGCCAAAAGGTAAAACAATTCTCAAAATGCGTTTTTTTTTTTTATGATGTTCTTTGCAAAATATAACAAGATAATGTTACATTTAAGAGATATATCAATTATCGAGACCTTTAAAAAGTACCTAAATATGGTGGGTTCTTTTTGCATTTTTTTTTAATAATTCACAAATATGCAAATATGGCTGTTAAATGGAAAATAGTGTGAATTAACAAAAAAAAATTGTTTTATCTTAACTCCTTAATACCCAAAGATTTTGGAAATATATATAATGTTGCCAAGTTGTAACTACCAATTTGGACGAAATTTGAGATTTTGCATGGTTTTATGGCAGACTGGCTCTTAATATGAAAGTAGTAAAATTAAGTTTAAAATGTCATTTCAATCGTCAAATGATATATTATTGTACGCTGATTCCAAATATTCTGGTTCTATATAATTTTCTATTAATCAAGTACAAAAAAAAGCTACTTCCGGTTTACACAAGGTCACTTCCGGTTTTTTTTAAAGGTTAAATGGTTTGATACCTATTGCCAAAAGTCTCATGGCTTTATCATGTATACATATGAGGTATAAGCAAAGGTAAAAAATTAGAACGTCAAATAAAGCTATGACCTTGAGACCAATTTCAAGGTCATAAACCAAGGACTTTAAATCAAAAGACCATAGGACTTAATTATATTTGGTTAATGAGTTATATTACCATACGCGTATTTTTAAATACAATAGGAGAGAAAACTCACTTACGTTCAACGTACCCTTGCAATAAAAATTTACATGTGACGACATGTCGCATCTAACCATTTAGTAAACATATTTTTTTGATATCTTATACGGTTGTTGGGAATAAGTGAAAATAAGTCAAATTAAAAAATTAGAATATCACCTTGACCTTTGACTTTTTCTTAATTTTCATTTTATTGCACCAAGGACCTCAAATCGAAAGATCCTAGGTCTCTATCACTTATGGTTAACAAGATAGAAATGCATATCACTTATATCAAATCCATAAGGGGAAATAACTTTCATATGGAGCGTTCATATTGATTTGGTCAAAATAGGACAAATCATGCGAAGGATATAACGAGCAATTTTATAAAATAAATTTGTCGTAATCTTTTATGGTTGCGAAGGAGTAGTGGACACAAGGAAAACAGTGTTTTGGGAGATAACTCCTACAAAGAAAAGTATTCGGTAACGCAGGGTAAATTTCAAAATCGCATAAACCGTTCGATATCATATATCAAATATCTAAGCGACAAAATAAGGCGAAAGAAAAAAAATGATCAGAAGAAAAACAAGAAAAGTGGAAAGACCTTATAAGTCTTTCCACAGAAAAGTGGAAAGACTTAATAATAATAATAATCAGAACAAATACAATAGGCCTTTCCACAGAAAAGTGGAAAGACCTAATTATAACGGCAATCATTCTTATCACAAACATCTTCAAATAGTGACTGACGCCTCCTGTCACATTTATAACAGTCTGCTTCTCTGTCTTACAATATTTGTACTATTTCTGTATGACCATGTTCCTGGCCTCTATTATAGGTCATTGATCATAACAATCATATTTCAAATAGTCTATTCGTCTGTCTAGAAGCATCTTTAATATATATGTATGAAAATGTTCACATGGCTTCATTACTTTGTGACCTACTATCATCATCACGTTTATGAATGTCTCGAGCTCCTCTTTCTAACAACATCTTTATAATTTCTTTATAACCATATTCACGAACGATCATTACAAGTGACTGACCATATTCATCATATGAATTACAGTCTGCTCCTTTGTTTAATAACATCTTTATTATTTCGGTATGACCATGTTTACAAGCATTCATTATAGGTGACAGACCCCTCCGATTACATTTATTACAGTCAGCGCCTTGGTCTAAAAACATCTTAACTATTTCTATACGACCATTTTCACAAGCCTTCAGTAAAGGTGACTGATCAAATTTATCACATGTATTACAGTCTGCTCCTCTTTCTAACAACATCTTTACCATTTCTGCATACCCATCTTCACAAGCCGACATTACAAGTGACCGACCATATTCATCACATAAATTACAATCTGCTCCGTTGATTAACAACATGAAATGTATTTCTATATGGCTATATTCACAAGCCTTCATTAAAAGTGACTGATGATTACAGTCAACTCCTCTGTCTAATAACATTTTTACTATTTCTGTATGACCAAGTCCACAAGCCTTCATTACAGGTGAATGACCCCTACTGTCACATTTATTACCGTCTGCTCCTCTGTCTAACAACAACTTTACTATTTCCGTTTTATTTTTTTGACAGGCTTTCATTACAGGTGATTCAAGATACAAATCACATTTATTACAGTCTGCTCCTCTGTCTAACAAGATCTTAACTATTTCTGTATGACCATGTTCACAAGCCTTCTGTAAAGCTGTCTGATCATACTCTTCAGTTGTATTAAAGTCTGCTCCTCTGTCTAATAAAATCTTTACCATTTCTGTACGACCATGTTCAGAAGCCTCCATTAAAGGTGAATAACCCGTCCAATTACCTATATTACAGTCTGCTCCTCTGTCTACCAGTATCTTCACTATTTCTGTACGACCATGTTTACAAGCCAGCATTACAAGTGAGTAACCATATTGATAGAATATATTACAGTCTGCTCCTCTGTCTAACAATATCTTTACTATTTCTGTATGACCATGTTTACATGCAATCATTATGGGTAACTGGCCATTGTATGCACACCTGTTGACATCGACATCATGATTACAACACCATTTAACCAAAGAAATATCTCCTATATAACAACAGTGTAATAAAGCAGAATCATAGACATTATCATAAACATAACACTTTTCATCACAGATATTTGCCAGTTGTTTCTGGTAAGATATATCTAGTGTATTCAAATAGCTGAGAAATTTCTGTGTGAACTGAGGTATCTTCATATTGATGTTACTAAATACATCTTGAACTTTTCCCTTTGACCAGTCATCAATCATTCTCTGTATGTACATCTGGTGATATTTTTGTGGTATAATAATTATAAACTGATCCATTTCATCTATATTTTCTAATAAAAATCTTTCCTTGATCAAACTACTATCTGCATTCTTTATCAAGCATTGGATTAGTTTTCGTCCGTAGATCTTAGCAAGAAAGTCAAATATTTTATCATGTAAAATTTGGTACCTATTTTGATCTTTCTTTATAAATGTATGTGTGAGTGAGTCAAGTGCATCCTGTAATACAAGTCTTGATGTTCCTCTGTCTAATCTGCATGCCTCACATGTGTTTTCAATGATAGTTCTGGTTTCTTTATTCAACTCTTCTGTCAATAATTCTACAGTTAATTTGTTGTTAAACATGACACATAAAGCCAGTGCACAGTATTTTGCATAATGCTCTATTTTAAGAAACTGATCAATCTCTCCTTCATAAATTGTAAATGGATTTTGAAAAAAATCTGTAATAATAAGTTTGGAATTATCATGGTACAGTTTACATAAAAGAGGAAAACAGTCATATAAATCAGAAAAGTCAATTATCTCAGAGGCTTTATCATTGAGATACAACTCAGCTATTGATTTTTTTTCAGTTTTTGACAAGCAAATGTTCTCTGATAACATGTTACATACACATGACTTGAAAACTGATAAACAATCAAACTTTCCATCTTGGTACACTTGTAACCGACATGCTGCAAGTATTTTCGTTTGTTTTGTGTCAAGACATTTTTTTATATCCTCCATAATTGGTTCCCAACTGTTTATACCATGCTGGTCAAACGAAAATTTTCCACATAAATCATCAACAACAAAAAAAGTTTTCTTTTTGGGATTGCAAAACCTCACAATGTCAGCTGGGTCTGTCACCGGAAGGACATCAAACTCTTCTTTTGCCATTTGTAAAGCCACGTGTCTAAGTGTAGCTGTCTTCCCTACACCGGAACTAGCAGTAATAGTTACACAACTGTTTTCCTTGATACATTGGAGCACATACTGGGCAGCTCTTGTATTTATAAACATCTTATCATCATTTTCCATCCAGTCTTTAAGTGTATCATTTAATCCTTCTGAAATATAAATTAAAGAAATTTGCATTGTAACTGACTTTTAAAAGCTACATATAACTGACGCCATCCCGAGATGATTGACCGTTTCGTGGGATTCGTTTTGCAGATAATATCAGAGATGTTCCTCATATCTTAACTACAATCCCGTTCCCATTCCACGAATGTGACTTACCGAATTAGGATATTTACCGGGTTGTTGTGACACGAGCAACACGACTTGTGTCACATTGGAACAGGATCTGCTTACCTGATATCACCCCCAGTTTTTGGTGTGGTTCATGTTGCTTAGTATTTCAGTTTATTATCGATCTATGAGTTTTAATGTCCCATCCGATATCTTTCGCCCTTCTTTTATTTAAATGACATAAATTTCATTTAAATAGAATTGAGAATGGAAATGGGGAACATGTCAAAGAGACAACAACCCGACCATAGAACAGACAACAGCAGAATGTCACCAATAGGTCTTCAATGCAGCGAGAAATTCCCGCACCCGGACAAGCCCTTCAACTGGCCTCTAAACAAATATATATACTAGTTCAGTGATAAGGTACGCCATACTTAATTCCAAATTATACACAACAAACTCAAATTAAAAATAATACAAGACGAACAAAGGCCAGCGGCTCCTATGTTAAGATGGATACAGAATTCATTAATACTACATTCAACCATAATACAGCTTTTTACTTGGATTGTGATGAAATATTTGACACAGCATAGTAGAGCATGAATGTGATAGAAGATTTAAAAAAAAAATTCTACCTTTAAAAAAATGGTCCAACAATAAAAATCTGAAAACAATGTTGAATTCATCATATTTAAGTGAGGGGCCTCGATGGCCGAGTGGTATAAGTAGTTAAAGGTCGAGTGGACCTTGATGTGAATGGACGTTGTTTTTGTCGTATGTGAAATTACGCTCTCTTCTAAGTCAGTCTATGGAAGAAGCGTGTCGATAAAAACTTTTCTTATATCACATAGCGATATTGTCTAATATTAATTGTAAATATGCAGACATGCCATGTGGAAAATGTTTTTTTCGGCAACGAAAAATTAAGAAAATACTAACTTTAAAGCGTATTGTTCAAAAATAAACAACAATTGATTCTAAATATACATTTAGAAGTTAGTTAGAAGCTAAAGTTTATGTCCGTGTAAAATTTGAAGTGCTGTGTTTTTCTTATAAATAGACTTATACATAAATAAACAAATGCTATTAGTTCTTATATCAATGCGATACTTTTAAAAGAGGGGCGAAAGATACCAAAGGGACAGTCAAACTAATAAATCTAAAACAAACTGACAACGCCATGGCTAAAAATGAAAAAGACAAACAGAAAAACAATAGTACACATGACACAACATAGAAAACTAAAGAATAAACAACACGAACCCCACCAAAAACTAGGGGTGATCTCAGGTGCTCCGGAAGGGTAAGCAGATCCTGCTCCACATGTGGCACCCGTCGTGTTGCTTATGTGATTACAAATCCGGTAAATAGTCTAATTCGGTAGGTCACGTTCATGAAAAACGGTTATTCCATAACGGTCAACCAACTCGTGATGGCGTCCGTAAAATTTACGAAGGGATGATTTCAACTTCACCATTTGGAACTCTTGGTTTAATAGCTTCATTGTGAGCAGTAACCCTCTATCAAGAAAATCATGATAGGAAATGCAAGCACGGGAACATCGTATCAATTGGGAGATATATACCCCGTATGCAGGTGCTGCTGGAATGTTGCTACTTAGAAATGGAAGGTTCACAATTGGAAAGCTGAAATCATCTCTTTTGTCGTAAAGTTTTGTTTTCAACCGACCCCCATTGTCAATTTCTAGATGTAAGTCAAGATATGAAGCCGACTTAACTGTATCTGTAGTATCCTTTATCTCCAATTCGATGGGATAGATGCGTTCCACATAGTCACCAAATTTTGAATTGTTTAGTGAAAGAACGTCATCTATATAGCGGAAAGTAGAGTTAAAGGATATTGCCAACTTCTTATCTTTCTTCCTAAGAAGTTCCTGCATGAAGTCAGCCTCGTAATAATAAAGAAACAAGTCGGCAAGTAGAGGGGCACAGTTTGTTCCCATTGGGATGCCGACAGTCTGTTGAAAAACACGTCCTCCGAACGTTACAAATATGTTGTCAATCAAGAAATCAAGCATCTTGATAATATCGGTTTCAGAGAATTTTTTGTTTGAATCAGAGTGATTCTTTACAAAGTATGATATATCCCTCCCTAAGACAAGATACTTGTATCTACGTTGGCCATTCTTTTTTATGAAGCAAAGTAATACCAACTCTTTCAATTTGTCTTTTAGTTTGGAATGTGGAATACTTGTGTAAAGAGTAGAAAAGTCAAATGTTTTAATACTGTTACAAGATGAAAGAGAGTTAGATTGTATGTACTCTAAAAGATCTTTGGAATTTTTAAGTATCCACATCTGATTCACGCCACCTCTAGAATAGGCAGTTTCACAATAACTTTGAAGCCTGTCTTTGATTGCTGATAAAATAGATGTTAATAATTTAGAAAGAGGTTTCGTGGAGCACTTGGAAGACCCAGCAATATACCGTTGTTTGTAAGGACACTTATGTAGTTTAGGTATCCAATACAGTGATGGAAGATCCAGTTCTTCATCTTTGGTTGAAATACCAAAGGAACAAAGAACAGACCTATGATTATTCAGGATTTCCTCTTTGGTAAGTGTCGTGAGGGTATATGTTGAGTTTCCAAGTGAATTGTCTATACCTAATTCGTTTATCAAGCAATTAATGTAGTGACTTTTACAGACAAAAACGATGTTATTTGGGGCTTTATCTGCGGGGACAACAACATATTTATCATGGAGGTCGGATAAGTGTTTAGCAACATTTGGGTCTTTAAAGATTGACGTAGCATGGGCATTGATGGACCCATTCAGTTTCTTGATTCTGATTTGTATTAAAGACCTCACTGCCTTAATCCATTCGGATAGAGTGTCTACGTCTTCCTTTTCACGTTTAGCCCATTGCCTGGCATAATCCTCGACTGAGTCCATCAAAATTTTAAAGTTGTATTTCCAATTGATGGATTTAGGCTCACGATATTTCGGACCTTTCGATAACACATTTCGTAGAGAAGTGTTATTAACAATGTTAAGGTCACCGATAATAACGTGGCCAGCAGGATTATATATGAATTGGGAACTAGCACAAGTGCAATCAGGAGGTTTAGACTTGAAGTCGTCAATATCGAGATTCTGCAAAACGCGTTTGTAATTGAAAATTTTAGTTGCAATAGGTTTGGTATAGGTATAATAAATTATTGGTACAGACTGGTCTTTGAAATAAGTAGGTATTTTCGATTGAACTAATTTATGATGAAGGATATTGCCTAGGTTAAAATATCATAGCGGTGTTTTTGTTATATCAATATTAGTACTTATTAGTATTAAAATTAGACTGCTATACCCATATTTTGACAATTTTACTTATTATGTCTGTTTTGTTCACGCATCGTTGTAAATATGACAGAATTTGATGCGACTGTCATACACGTGAGAGGTTAAGCGCTATAAAACCAGGTTCAATCCACCATTTTCAAACTATGATTTAAAAATGCCAGTACCGAGTCAGAAATATGACAGTTGTTATCCATTCGTTTGGTGTGTTTTATCAATTTATTTAACCATTTGATAAGGGACTTTCTGTTTTGAATTTTCCTTGGAGTTCAGTATATTTGTGATTTTACTTCTTAGTAGTATTGTATGTAAATAAGCAGTTTTAAGACCATAAATTTAAATTGTTTTTGGTAACATCTTACAAATTTCTCAATTGGTTTTAAAAGCAAAACTAATCAAATAAGGGTTTAATAAACAATGTTGTAATCACATAGCTAATTATCAAATGATTGTTCACATATATAGTATTTAGCTATTTTTATAATGAACGCACCGAAATAATATTTATCCGATATGCTCGCAAAACATGCATGGAACACTTTCTTTATTGATAACAATGAAACTAACTTGTGACAAAGATGAACCATACTGTCCTCGTTCAGATTGATTCGACAAAATCTGACCTATATTTTTAAATCTCCTTTTTTTATACATATTAGAATGTTGATTTTCCTGTTTGAATGGTTTATCACTAGTAATGTTTTTGTTTCTATATAGCGTGGTGTTCGCTGTTAGCCAAGGCTCCGTGTTTAAGGCCATACTTTGATCTATAATGGTTTACTTTTAAAAAAATTATTACTTTCATGGAAAGTTGTCTCATTCGAACTCATGCACCATCTTCTTATATCTCTAAATCTTTAAAATTTCCACTTATAAATAACTGCTTTCCAGTCCTTTAACCGAACGATCATAATTTATAAATATAAAAAAGATATATACACATTTCTAACGTGAAAAGACATTTACATCTTATTTATTTATGTTCTAAACTTTTTTTTAGCTCACGTTGCCCGAAGGGCCAAAGTGAGCTTATGCCATCACTTGGCGTCCGTCGTCGTCCGTCGTCTGACGTCGTCTGTCGTCGTCTGTCGTCGTAAACTATTTCAAGAATCTTCTCCTCTGAAACTACTAGGCTAAATACTTCCAAACTTTAACTGAATGTTCCTTAGGGTATCTAGTTTATAAATTGTATCCGAAGTTTTGATCTATCAACAAACATGGTCGCCATTGCTAAAAATAGAACATAGGGGTCAAATGCAGTTTTTGGCTTATAACTCAAAAACCGAAGCATTTAGAGCAAATCTGACATGGGGGTAAAATTGATTATCAGGTCAAGATCTATCTGCCCTGAAATTTTCAGATGAATCGGACAACCCGTTGTTGGGTTGCTGCCCCTGAATTGGAAATTTTAAGGAAATTTTGCTGTTTTTGGTTATTATCATGAATATTATTATAGGTAGAGATAAACTGTAAACAATAAATATGTTCAGCAAAGTAAGACCTAAAAATAAGTCAACATGACTGAAATGGTCAGTTGACCCCTTTAGGAGTTATTGCCCTTTATAGTCAATTTTTAACCATTTTTCATAAATCTTAGTTATCTTTTACAAAAATCTTCTCCTCTGAAACTACAGAGCCAAGTTGAACTAAACTTAGCCACAACCATCATTGGGGTATCTAGTTTGAAAATTGTGTCCGGTGACCTGGCCAACCAACCAAATGGCCGCCATGGCTAAAAATAGAACATAGGGGTAAAATGCAGTTTTTGGCTTATAACTCAAAAACCAAAGCATTTAGAGCAAATCTGACATGGGGGTAAAATTGATTATCAGGTCAAGATCTATCTGCCCTGAAATTTTCAGACGAATCGGACAACCCGTTGTTGGGTTTCTGCCCCTGAATTGGTAATTTTAAGGAAATTTTGCTGTTATGGTTATTATTTTGAATATTATTATAGATAGAGATAAACTGTAAACAGCAATAATGTTCAGCAAAGTTAGATTTACGAATGGTCAGTTGACCCCTTTAGGAGTTATTGCCCTTTATAGTCAATTTTTAACCATTTTTCGTAAATCTTAGTAATCTTTTACAAAATCTTCTCCTCTGAAACTACTGGGCCAAATTAATCCAAACTTGGCCACAATCATCTTTTGGGTATCTAGTTTAAAAAATGTGTCGGGTGACCCGGCCATCCAAACAAGATGGCTGCCACGGCTAAAAGTAGAACATAGGGGTAAAATGTCAAAAATCAAAGCATTAAGATCAAATCTGACAGTGGTTGAATTGTTTATCAGGTCAAAATCTATCTGCCCTGAAATATTCAGATGGATCGGACGACACGTTGCTAGGTTGCTGCCCCTGAATTTGTAATTTTAAGGAAATTTTGCAGTTTTTAGCTCACCTTTCCTTCAAGGAAATGTGAGCTTTTCTCATCACTTGGCGTCCGTCGTCGTCGTCTGTCGTCAACAATTTTTCAAACATCTTCTCCTCTGAAACTACTGAATGGATTTGGATGAAACTTACCATGATTGTTCCTTAGATTATCCTGCACAAAGTCTGTGCTTCAATTTCTGATCCGTCTAAAAACATGGCCGCCGTTACTTAAAATAGAACATAGGGGTCAAATGCAGTTTTTGGCTTATATCTCAAAAACTAAAGCATTTAAAGCAAATCTGACATGGGGGTAAAAATGTTCATTAGGTCAAGATCTATCAGCCCTGAAATTTTCAGATGAATCAAACAACCCATTGTTGGGTTGCTGCCACTTAATTGGTAATTTTAAGGAAATTTTGCAGTTTTTGGTCATTATCTTGAATATTATTATAGATAAAGATAAACTGTAAACAGCAAAAATGATCAGCAAAGTCAGATCTACAAATAAGTCAAATGACCAAAATTGTCAATTGACCCCTTAAGGGGTTATTGTCCTTTAATGACAATTTTTCACAATTTGTTCATCATATTTGCTAACTTTAAAAAATCTTCTCCTCTAAAACTACTCAACAAAATTCAACCTAACTTCATTTGAATGATCAGTAGGGTGTATTAAATAAAGTTTGTGTTTTATTTTCTATTTCGTCAAAAAACATGGCCGAAGGTATTGTTTACCGGGTGAGCGATTCAGGCTCTTGAGAGCCTCTTGTGTTTAGTTCTCATTGAAGAAATGAATTTATAACAAGCGATACGGATTGTTCTTCTGCACTAAGAAATGTTCGCGTATTTATACGATCGGTTACTAGTCAAAAACGAAAGTCAAATCTCTGTGGCAACAATACATCGGAATGCCCTCACGGTCATCGCGATGTAAAAGAGCGCCCACGCGGCAACTGATTATGTTCATAGAGATATCGATTTACCATCGGGATCAGTCTTTTATATCCAAAAAGAACTCAATATTTTTTTTATGTTAATAATGAATACATTTTCTGTTTGACAAGATTTTTGATTTTTGTTGTTTCTGAAGTGGTCCAATTTATAGTCTGAGGCTACTCAGATGGTATCTTCAAAGTTCGGGACATCAGCATTTGAATCTTTAGTTTGTTTGGCTTATTTATTTTACCATTTGAATATTCA
This sequence comes from Mytilus edulis, assembly GCA_019925275.1. NCBI lineage: Eukaryota > Metazoa > Mollusca > Bivalvia > Mytilida > Mytilidae > Mytilus > Mytilus edulis. Next base: position 114,853,705 of record CM034350.1, on the reverse strand, counting down.
TTGTAATTTGGAGTTGTATTGAATTCGATTGTTATGATATATTTTGTCTATTTCAATATTACCAAGGTGGATAAGCTATAGCAGTGCGACCAGTATATTAGAATCTAATAGGTCGGTACATTATTTGCAACCGCATTTAAATTCCGCCATTGCATCATCACTTCAAATAGAATTAGTCGGATAAACCATGTGATTGAAAACAATAGAATGAACAGGTTGTTAACACTTTCAATAAATACTATCAAGGGTCAAGCAACATTTTCGAAATGATAAGTTCATGTAAGCTTTAATTTTGTTACAGTTACGAAATTTTAGTGAAATCTATTCTAAACCATTAAACCGGTCATGATCTAAGTTTGTGAATTATGTTTGCAGTTTTCTTAACATGCATTGTGACGTGTCATAGAAATTCATTTTATATTAGAAAACTATAGCAGTTATATTAGAAAAATATCGCATTCATAAATTTTTGATATTAAAACATCATCGCTATGATATAAGACAAGTATCACTTATCGGTGATTTTGGCTTAGCAAACAATTGAATTCATCTCAATTGCATTCCACTGAATTTACTACATGATATTTATAGAATGTATACATTTACAAATGATAAATCGTGCATTTATGTTTCATTTATTCAACAATTCAATTTTCTCGTTTAAATACACCTTGCTTGGACGTTATTACATAGAATAATCCATGGAAATTATACACCAGACATATGTCTTGTTAAATGTCACCCTGTTTTAAGAAAAGAGTCATTACTTTATACTGAGAAATCTGCCTTTCTTCGTACAAATGCCAACTTTCGTCTGAAATTTCCCACAATGCAACTCGTTGATATGAGACAATATCGCTCGTTGATATAAGAAAAGTTTTTTATCGAATCGCTTCTTCAATAGACTGTAATTTATTGCTCGGATATTGATTATAGGATTTTAGTGATTCCGACTTGTGACAGTAGTAAGTCTTTTTTCATTTATATTACAAAAACCGTCATTTTGTAACGTTTTGAGAGCAGTAAACATTTTAGTGGAGGAAGAGGCCCAAGTCGGGTAGTTGACAATAAACTGATTTAATACATTGATATAAAATTTCATTATGGAAAGACTTCCATCCTTTTTGACAAGTACAATTCAAAATGCTTGTAAACAGTCTAGGAACATTACGTATACTATGCATGGCGAAAATGATAAAGCCCGAATTTCTATTGTTTTTACCAATGATGATAATCCCAAAAAAAACGAAAACCAAATTCAACAATTAGACGTGATAACAAAAGACTACGGGAATATAATGAAAACTGTAAAAATAATTATGATATAGGAACGATACAATCGGATAATGATATTCATGTTACAAATAGTACAAATATGTGTATTGAAGATCAATGTGAAATGGAAATTGGAAATATCCCGAATTGCACCTCAACAACTGATGAAAGGCAATCAAGCGAGACTATAAACATTTATACAGAAGAATGTAAATTAGACAACAGTGATATTCACAATGATGACAATGGCAATGTGTCTAGTAATGAACATTTGGACTGGTTCTCTAAATTTGTGTTAACACGAAGTATGTCTGATGATGATAAACTGATCGGAAAAATAGAAAGTACTGGTGGACTTATAATATTTAGTATGCACCGAAAGAAATACGAAGAACTCATTTATGGTGATCGCTTTTACCGTAAATTCAATAAAGTTTTGACAGAAGATTTCAATGATGTTCGGAGTACCAATTTTATGAATGATGAAATAAACCAGGCAATACTGATGATGATTGAATATGCTAAAAATTAAAAAACTGTAAATAATGTGTTAATAAATTTACTGTGAGAATATGAGTACGAATCTGTAAGGTAGAGTGTATGATAGTTTGTTATTATTCGGAATACCTTTTTGACTTAGTAGAATTGGCTGAAGTCTCATAAATAGTGTTTCATATTGATGAATATCAACGATTTTAATCGCGAATTTGCATGGTGGATTGGGATCATCCAACCCAATACGAACAATTAAATTAATCGTTTTGCGTTTCGCCTTTTCACTGAAAACAACAGACATTTATCAGCAATTTTAATATATTATTTTGTATTTTGTGTAGGTTTCGGAAATAATTTGAATGGATGAGCTGCATTTGAGATAAGAGTGAGGTGCCTGATAGTATAAGGACTTGATGTTTTTGATATATTGAAGATGTAAATTGATGTAGATAATAAATGTATGTTTGCACAAAAAATTATCAAGAGAAAAAAATAGTTACTACTGTAATCACTAGCTATTCAACGATGAAGTTGTGAGTTCAAACCCCGGTCGTGTGGGTGCACTCGACTCCAATCTTAATTGACTAGTAAAGTCAGTTTTCCTAACGAAGTTCGGAGGTTTTCTCTGGTTACTCCAGCTTCATCTTCCAATAAAACCTGACCGCCATGAAATAACTTAGTGCGGTGCTTAAAAGTGGAGTTTAAACACCAAAAATCAAATCAAATCATGTTCAAGTTCACCAATAATTTGACTATTTCATTTAGTAATGGTCAATACTGCCTTAGTTTTTATCATCCAAATCAGGGTATTTGTATATGGGCTTTTGCAAAAGATGCGAGAACATAATACCTAGGCTTTAAACAGTCTCTCCATTGACACGGAATACATAATATTTCTCAACGTTAATTGGAAAAATGCAAATGTTGTCTATCTCCTACAGTGTAAATAAACTCATCATAGATACCAGGACTAAATTTTGTATATACGCCAGACGCACGTTTCGTCTACAAAAGACTCATCAGTGACGCTCAAATCCAAAAATTTAAAAGGGCAAAAAAAAGTACGAAGTTGAAGAGCAGTACGGATCAAAATTCATAAAAGTTTTGCCAAATACAGCTAAGGTAATAAATGAGCTGTTGGTGAGCCAAAACAGAAATTTCATAAACGTACGAACAGCCATCGTTGCGACTATGAATGCATGCCAGGCCTTCCTCTCAGTTGAAATTTGAAATCCATTGGCCACAAAAAAGCAGCTTTCAATCGATTGACTATTGCAACCAGAATTCATTTTTAAAACATTAATGTTCCGGAAGAACGCATACCAAAATTATATATCGACGGAAAGAGAAAATTGTGTAGAATAAGAAAAATATTGTTAAAAAAATCCAGAATGGTCACATTGTTATGAAATTGAGGTCAAAGGTCAGACCTAAAAATATCAATATTGACATCCCAGCACTAAGTAACAGATGCCTGGTTTTCCGCTCGCAAGCAAATGGTGTAACTGCAAAGCACCCTGCACAACCTCAATGCAGAAAAGCAAGAGTATTAGTGGAAGAAAATATCATGCAACATTAAATAAAGGCAACAGTTGTATACCGCTGTTCAAAACTCGTAAATCTATGCACAAACAAGAATGTGTCCAAAGTACACGGATGCCCCACTCGCACTATCCTTTTCCATGTTCCATGGACCGTGAAATTGGGTAATTATCTAATTTGGCATAAAGATTACAAAGATCATATCATAAGCAACAAGTTTCAAGTTGATTGGACTTCAGCTTCATCAAAAACTACCTTGACCAAAAACTTTAACCTGAAACTCCCACTTTCATTTTCTATGTTCAGTGGACCGTGAAATTGGGGTCAAAAGTCTAATTTGGCTTAAAATTAGAAAGATCATATCATAAGCAACAAGTGTTCTAAGTTTCAAGTTGATTGGACTTCACCTCTATCAAAAACTACCTTGACCAAAAACTTTAACCTGAAACTCCCACTTTCATTGTCTATGTTCAGTGGACCGTGAAATTGGGGTCAAAAGTCTAATTTGGCTTAAAAATTAGAAAGATCATATCATAAGCAACAAGTGTACTAAGTTTCAAGTTGATTGGACTTCACCTCTATCAAAAACTACCTTGACCAAAAACTTTAACCTGAAACTCCCACTTTCATTTTCTATGTTCAGTGGACCGTGAAATTGGGGTCAAAAGTCTAATTTGGCTTAAAAATTAGAAAGATCATATCATAAGCAACAAGTGTACTAAGTTTCAAGTTGATTGGACTTCACCTTCATCAAAAACTACCTTGATCAAAAACTTTAACCTGAACGGACGGACGAACGGAGCCACAGACCAGAAAACATAATGCCCCTCTACTATCGTAGGTGGGGCATAAAAACAAAATCGGTGTAACAAACTAAAACTCATTGGGGTAAAGCTGATGACCGTAACTGCATTCACGGTCATCCCAAGATGTCGGATGAAAAATTAGGTCAGTTTCTGTATTGTCTGCTAAAGTGTTTCTTTATCATTTTCTTTACAAATCATACATTGAAACGATGTAAATTTATTAAAGAATCACTCGAAAATCACTAATTACTTCCGAGAAATGTGCATGAAACGGGAAATTCGATTTAAAAAAATCGTTAAGATGACCGTAAATCATAATCAAAATATTTTCAAGATGACCGTAGCATAAAACGAGGATGACCGTGATTGGTAAAAAGATGACCGTAACTTGTAAAGGATGACCGTAATTTGTAAAGACTGACTGTAATTTATATAGGACGACCGTAACTTTTATAGGATGACCATCAATATCCGTATTGTATTCAAAGCTTTTTTGTTGAGTTTGTCGATCTCAGCTCGGTTAGCGGATATAAATATGTTTCATAAATTTCTTTTTTCAAACTATATATAATATAATTGGCCATATTAAGGATTTATAACAATGATAGTAAATTGCATATTTCTCGTAAACAATGAAATATTTATTGATATCGACGTTAAAATTTTAACACAAATTGACAGCGAAACGACGAAAATTTGAAGAAACATGAATGTGTCCCTAGTACACGGATGCCTCATCTACACTATCATTTTCTATGTTTAGTGGACTATGAAAATGGGATAAACTGTAATTTGGCATTAAAATTAAAAAGATCATACCATAGGGAAAATGTGAACTAAGTTTTAATTTTATTTAACTTGAAGCTGGACAAACGGACAAACAAGCAGACGAACGGACGAACGTACGCACAGACCAGAAAAACATAATGCCAATAAAGGAGCATTAAAACATTATTAATACATACGAATATTTGGGAATCGAGCCCATGTGTATGGTTCCAGAGGAAGCAGATTAAAATCTTAATTTGTCTTGATATATGCACTTTTGAAATAGAACAAAAGAATCGAAGCTCTGTGTTTATCGAGAAAGTGATAAATGTTAACTGTAATGTTTGATATAGTAACAAAATTTTAAAAAGTTAATAGAAACAAATAAAACGACAATTTTCTTATTTTAAAAACACCATTTGCATAAGTTTTCAATGTATCTATTACATAGTAATGCAAAACAATAAGATATCAAGTCGACGACATGGTTCTTATCGGGGCCTTTTATAGCTGACTATGCGGTATGGGCTTTGCTCATTGTTTAAGGCCTTACGGTTACCTATAGTTGTTAATGTTTGTGTCATTTTGGTCTTTTCTGGATAGTTGTCTCATTGGCAATAATACCACATCTTCTTTTTTATATATAGTATCTATAAGTTGAATGTAGAAAATGCATAACCTCCGATTTTTTTTTTATCACGGACGGAGAACATATCAATCTTTTAGTTCAGAAATTTTCGTGTCTGCCCTTCTATTATGTGAATCAAGAAAAAATTCCCCAAAACAGGTAACGATTGTATCGAAAAGAGAAAAATCGAGTGCACCTTTTTATGTTAGGGCATGTTTGGGGTGTATATTTTGTCTTTAAAACGTACAAAGCAAGAGTATTTTATATAGCATCTCGCTTCAGATTCTATCATTATTATATATCAAAGCTACAGGTTGACTTTATAACGTAAAAATATGACAATACGAAAAGATGAAATATATGGGTCAAGTGAGATACCTATCTAATGAATCACAAAAACAGAGTAGGTGTGTTCGAATAGCTATTTTTTTTCTAAAAGTACTTGACGACAGTCTTTTAATTTGGATGATGAAAATGGATATCTTCGAAAAAATATGATTTTCTTGTGTGTGATAACTAGGGTTTATAATCTCCAACCGCTGAAAATGTTTAGTCCGCCCTTCCACGAAATATTTAATTAGAATTTTTTTAAATGCTTAAGAATTTTCAAAAATTCCACCTGACATCCGAACAGATAATATTTTTAAGTTGAATCAATGCAGACAAGATCATTAACTAATGCTCATTAGCTAGTAGATACATTTGTCTTTTAAAATATAACTGACATATAACGATCGATCGTAATGGTGCTATGTGGATAAATTTATCAGTTTTCAAGAGCAAAATTGGCAGAGCGTCATCCCTACAATGGCTTCCATTTCTACGATTGTGAGCATGAACTGGGAGCGTAATGGGGAGATAATTTCGAAGAAGTAGAATCCTGACTGTATAAATAACATTTCTGTATATATACAAATTGACAACGTTCAGCCTTGTGATACGCTTTTCGTACAATACTATTTTAAGGATGTACTTTGCTGGAACTCACCTTCACTAGTTTATTCGAATGATATTTTCAAAATATTTCTGTTATTTTATTTGCACGACAAAATGAAAGACGATATAATATCAATGGGTGTACATGCAATTTTTTGGCATTTTTAAAAATGTGTATTTATTATATGTCATTAAAAGGAATCCCAGAAACAAACAAAAATCTTTTGTCGAGCAGTTGAAGGCTGTGTACCGCATTTTTTTCATTATGCTTGTAAGGTGTAATTTTATCGCGCTTTTGTAGCATTTTTTCCCTTCCTGTTCATTTGCATGTCTTTTGGCAAATTCATTTTAAAAATTAAACCCTCTACTGTAAAAAAAAAAAAAATACATATGGTAATCTTTGCATTTGAAGCACGTCTTATTTTCTTTTACCTATAGGATAATACTCTCATATTAATATGTGTATACCAACACGATTAATCATTTGATACAAAAAGATAGTTTACTTATATAAATACGGATATTTCTTAGAATTGAGGGTCATCCTTTAAAAGTTACGGTCATCATTTACAAATTACGGTCATCTTAAAAGCAATTACGGTCACCCTTGTTATGAATCGCTGATTCTGTTACGGTCATCTCGATTGTGATTTACGGTCATCTTGGCAATTTTTTCAAATCGAATTTCCCGTTTCATGCACATTTCTCAGAAGTAATTAGTGATTTCCGAGTGATTCTTTTATAAATTTACATCGTTTCAATGTATGATTTGTAAAGAAAATGATATAGAAACACTTTAACAGACAATACAGAAACTGACCTAATTTTTCATCCGACATCTTGGGATGACCGTGAATGCAGTTACGGTCATCAGCTTTACCCCAGTGAAAACTGAGGGAAACGCATTAAATATAAGAGGAGAACAACGACACAACATTAAAATATAACACACACAGAAACGGACAAAGAATTAGACAAAATCCGACGAGTATAACAAATATAACATTTATTATGAAATCTGTTTGATTTTCTGGTGAATAGTTGTCTTTATTGGCAATAATATCATATCTCTTTATTTCTATATATGTAAACTAGCATTTATTCACACTACAAACTGTTCATATTTTATGAAAACCCAAGTTGATTTGGAATAGTTATAAAAAATTTAAAGGTGACTATTTGACTTATCATTTGAATCTTCTTTTTTTTGTAAGCTTAAGTACTTTGCTTTGTATAAAATTTTAATGAAGTCCGAACTTAAAAGTTACGCTTTTTTTTAACTTAATAATAAAATTCTTAAAATTAACAGCAATAACAACCTTGCATTCTCCAAGCTTAATGTATTACTGAGATAGCTGTAGAGATTGATGAAAATCCAAGTTGATTTGAAATAGTAATAGAAATTACCCAAGGTGACTATCTGAATTTAATCAAACATCAAACTTAACATTCTAGCTGATTTTGCCACAGTCGATTACAATTAACTACAGTGAAGTACAAAAAAGTATTGACAATATTATGGCTTTGTGCTGTTTATAGTCTTATACGGACGAAATTAAATGAATCCACAGTAATCTGAAACTGTAGGAAAGTTCTTTCAAAAATATTAGATTACCACCACGTAGTGATCCATATCATCCCAAAGTACTAACCTAACCTCTGTTTATAACTTTAGACATCCCAAATTAACAATATGACCTTCCCTGTTCACCTTTGCCAAGTATACAACCTACCACCAACGATTTAATCTTATCCATCAATACATTAAGAAGATGTAACACACACACCCTCAGTTTGTTTACCTCTTATATTCCAAGGCACAGTATCTTTTTGAGAAGACTTCACCATTTCTAATTCGTCTGTTACTTTCCTATGGTCATCCTTTAATTTCTCATGGGATTTCTTTACTTCTGTATAGTCTTCCTGTAACATTACATGGTGTTCTTGAAGCAATTCATGAGATTTACTCATCTTAGTATGTGATGTCTTCAAACTTTCAAATGATTTTTTTAGTTCCCAGATTTCATTATTAGAATGTTTGATGTCCATCATTATTTCTTGGTTGGTTTGGTCTAAAGGTTTGGTTTTCAGATGATCACACTCCTGCTTCATTTGCTGCCCACCTAATCTATATATTGCCTGTAAAATATACAATATTTATTTTGCAGATATTTCATGAGTTATTTCTCCTTTGTCATTCTTGATAACTTGAATAAAAATTCACATTTAAAAGGGAAATCACAGGTGACTGAATAATACATTTGCAAAAACAAAAATCAATAAAGTATATAAGCTTTTTTATTATACTTATACATTATGGAAACCACTCATGGAAATTTATGGCAAAATTCAAAGCTTTTGATACAAGAAAATTTGAAATCAGGAAATGCAGTACCTAAGTCTGCAAATTCTTCTCAAACCATGAAATTAAATTTGATACCATAAAATAACAATGAATCCTCATACTGGTTTACACTACGAACGTGTTTTACTACTGAAACGGTAATTTTAAACTGAACAACTTTGAAACGTCTGAATTAATCGAAAAGAAAAATATCATAAGACTAATCTGTGACACTGATCTCAAAATACGGCTACGGTAATCTATTCCTCGTATAGAAAATCCTTAGTTTCTGACAAAAATGTAATTTTTTTCTCAGGAAATTTATAAAAAAATGAACAAATAATTGATATTCATGTCATCGCTGTCCAGGTTTAAATGACGGTAACTATGAGTACTCTCAGATCTGTTCCTATGGGATGTATAACTAGCCTGTCATGTAGGTTATGTGTTTTTGTTTGATGTTTTTTTTTTTTATTCTTTGTATCGATCTGACGAGTTAACCCCTATTCAATAAACGCGACATAAATACCAGGATCATATTTTGTATTTACGCCAGACGCTTGTTTCGTCTACAAAGGTCTCATCATTGACGCTCGAATCGAAAAGAGTTTAAAAAGCAGAATTAAGTACGACGTCGATCGCGAGGAGCATTGAGGACAAAATTTATAGAAATTATGCCAAATACAGCTAAGGTAATCTATTTCTGAGGTAGAAAAGCCTGATTTTGATAGTTTCTTCTTATGTTTTACCGTCACAATACTATCCAAGATTAGTGGTGGGTTTGGTGCTTACAAAATAGATTAACCCTGCCACATACTGGTTTGTGGCCCGGATTTGTTTTTTTCTATCAATTTATGAGTTCCGAACAGCGGTATACTACTGTTGCCTTTATTTAACCTCTCCAAAGTCAGTAGCCTGTTATTAAGTACTTGTGGTTTTGTGCTGCATGTCATATTTATTTTTCGTTTATTGTTTTGTATATAAATCAGGTGTTTAGTTTCTCGTTTGAATTGAATTACATTTGTTTGTCATTTCAAGGCCTTTCATAGCTAACTATGAAGTATGGGTTTCGCTCATTGGTGAAGGAGTATGGTACACTAACTCTCAACACTTCACATCTATTTGAGAGAGAGAAAAAAACCCAGGTATTACAAAACCTACAAAAATGCCACTTAATAACAACCGCAAATCAGCAAATAGCTATACAACCATTTGTTTTACCCATCATTTCCTTTACAAATTCCGATATATTGCAGTAGTTTTTTCGGTCCTTTCGCTGGTTTATATAATAAAGAGTTGATTTTTGCTGATTTTATTGAATTCCCACTTTTGTATATTTACCTCGAAGTTTGTATTTTAATTGATACATTTGTTAAAACAAGTTCTGAGAATTTGAATAATTTGAATACCTTTTTATACTGATCAATCTTAAATTTTCTCTCTAATGGGTAGTTGTTTACATGATTATTACCCAAAACATGTGAAATTTTCTAAACAAAATGACATTTCAGGAGCATTCCTTCGAATTGATTTGACCATTTCAGAAAATTACCCATGAGATATACTTTAACCTGATAATCATTGATAAACATGGTAGATGTGCAATAACTACTTCTGTTTTTGAAATATAAGACAAGACAGCATCTTAACCCTATGTTCTTATTTTAAAAGCAGTCTTGTTTGTTGGTGGATCAAATAAAGGATTAAATTGAGGAAAAGTCTATTATCAAGTCATGATGAAGGAAAGAAGAACGGACGACAATAAAGGAGCCAAGTAAAGGTCTTTTGCATTTATAAGAAACTTTATTTTCCCCCGTGTTAATAGCACTTTACTCTTAACAGGTTTATAAAAAATGTTTGCGGTCGTATAAAAATTAAGGATTGTTTTTTCTGAAATTTTTTGCACTGTTGAAATGATGGCCGACAAGGTCAATAGGTTAACAAAGTGCACAAACAGAAATATCGGACACGATTTATCAATCCTGATTAAATTACAGTTGAAATTCTTAAAAAGAAAGGCTCCATTTCCATGTCCTTCAAACTGAATATACTCATTGAACCGTTAAAATTAGATAAACACGCATGTTGGTGAGATGAATGCTGCCGGATAGATATGTGAAAGATAAAATCATTCCATACGCCAAATATAATTTATCTATGGCTTACAGTAGTTGAGAAACAGATCAACTACAAAAACTCAATGTTGGCCAATTAAAATGTTATCAAGGCTAGAAACCCCTGGCGCATAGAAATCCACACCATACAATAATTCCAAACATAAAATTAGTTCTTTAATTGCTTATAGTAGTATCTGCGAAAGACACCAAACCTAAAAAAAAACACTCAACAAGAAGCCATGCACATGAATCCAAGATAAGATGGAATATATAAACAGTGGTGTACATCGTAAAATCATTCACACACAAATTGTAAATAACCACACGCTTAAAGAATTTACCCCTCCCCCTCACCCCCCCCCCCCAAAAAAAAAGCAACACACCTCTGAAAATCAACATTGCTGATGATGATGGGTGACTGTTTAACCTCCTGTTGCAAATTAGATGCATATTCAGAATGGGAACATGTTCAAAATGGTTTAAGAACATTTAACTCTTCTTTGGACTAAAATTAATTGTCTAAATGCAATTACAATAACTGATTGCATTATTTCTGATTAAAGAAGAAGATATATTTGCATTTCTAAAAAAAGGCAAACAAAAGTTTGGTATCTTTTCCCTGAAATTCAGCATATTAAAAAAAAACACCAATCCTAATATATAGAAAAAGAACTAAATTCAAATGGCGGTTCATAACTTGGCAAATAACAGTGCATTATTTTGAATAAAAAGGAAGAAATATTAGCATATCTAAACAATGCAAACACAATGTTTACTATATTATTAAGTGTATATCACTATTTGTAAAAAAAACAACATTCAAGTTGTTTAAAAAGTACCTATTTTTAATGTCGGTTCAAGATTTTCCATTAAAATATAAAGAAATAAATGCATTCTAATTCAACACTAAAAAAAAGTTTCAGTATCTGTACCCTTATATTATTCACCTCTTATACAAAATCAATGATCTAAAGGCATTTATAATAAGTAATTGCAAATGACGTTGCATTATTTCTGACATAAAAGAAGAAAAATATTATAAAAATTATTAATGCGAACAAATTTTAGTATTTTCCCCTGAAATTCAGCATATTTTATGAAAAAAACAATGTTTATGTACAAAATGTAATAATTACCAATGGCAGTTCATGATTTCTATTAAAATGAAAAAAAATTAATGCATTCTTATTCAACACAAAAAAAAAGTTTAAGTATCATTTATCCTTATTTTATTCAAATCTTATACAAAATTAATTGTCATAGGGCATTTATAATGACTGATTGCAAATGATATAGCATTAATTTTGATATAAAGAAGAAATATATATTTTTTTTAGCAATGCGAACAAAATATGAGTATATTCCCCTAAAATTTGGCATATATTGTAAAAATACAACCAATCCTGGTGTAAAGCTAGAGGCTCTTAAGAGGCTGTGTCGCTCACCTGACTCTTATTTGGTTTTTGAAATAATAAAAAAAGGTAAAAATCATACCAGATACTTATAATGATGTTTGATGCCAAATTTGGTTTAATATTTACTATGTTTGTTTCATTCTATTCTGCGGTTCTCTACAAGAAGACATTTGTATGCATTTCCAATAGGACCGTTTGTAAAACTAATTCCTCCGTTGGCAGCCATCTTGGATGATTGATCGGCTACAAAGAAACAACAATTGGTCAGCACCTCATAAGGAACATTCATGATATGTTTTGTTCCATTCCATTCATTGGTTCTCTAAAAGAAGACATTTATATGTATTTTCCATAGGGTTCTATGTTAAACTAAGACCCCCGCTGGTGGTCATCTTGGATAATGGAACGGCTAAAAAATTACAACAGTTGGTCATCTCCTCATGAGGAGCATTCATGCTATGTTTGGTTTCATTCCATTCATTTGTTCTCTACAAAAAGACATTTGTATGTATTTCAAATAGAATCCTATGTTAAAATAAGTCCTCCGCTGGCGGTCATCTTGAATAATGGATAGGCTACAAAGTAACAACACTTGTTCAGCACCTCATAAAGAAAATTCCTGCTATATTCGGTTTCATTCCATTCAGTGGTTCTCTAAAAGAAGACATTTTTATGTATTTCCCGTAGGGTTCTATGTTTAACTAAGACACAAGCTGGTGGCGGCCATCTTGGATGATGGATCGGCTACAAAGTAACAACACTTGGTCAACACCCTTCAAAGCTCCAGCACTTGGTCAGCACCTCAAATGGAACATTCATGCTTTATTTGGTTTAATTCCATTTAGTGGTTCTCTAGAAGAAGTTCAAAATGTAAAAAAGTTAACGACGACGACGACGGACGACGGCCGCCAAGTGATGAGAAAGCTCACTTCAAACTAGGTAAGCTAAAAAGTACTTAATACCAATGGTAGTTCAAGATTTCCATTAAAATAAAGAAATAAATGGGTTTTTTTTATTCAACACAACCAAAAGTTTAAATATCGTTGTCCTTTTATTATTCACATCTTATAGAAAAACTATATGGCATTTATAATGAAAAAGTATAATCTTGAAAGTATTGAACTCTAAATTTAAAACGGAATGTCCCTTAACAAATAGCAAAACATCAAAAGCTCAAACACATCAAACGAATGAACATATCCCTGACTTGGTACAGCCATTTTCGAAAGAAGAAAATGGTAGATTAAACCTGGTTGTATAGCTATTATATTAAATGACTGATCGCAAATGACGTTGCACTAATTCTTATATAGAAGAGGAAAAATTTGCATTTTTAAGCAATGCGAACAAAATTTTAGTATCGTTTACCTGAAAATCGGCATATTTTGTAAAATTAAACCCAATCTTGATGTACAAAAAATATCAAATTATCATGGCAGTTCAAGATTTGGTAAATAACATTGCAATATTTTCAATCAAAAGAAGAAGTATTAGTATATTTAAACCATGTGAACACAATTTTACTCTGATATATATCATATAGTGATGTACAAAAAGTACTAAATTCCTATGACGGTTTTATTTTGGATAATAGAAGAAATTTTAGTATGTTTCAATAATGTGAACACAATTTTACTTTCCTTTCTTTAATATATAATAAGTTTTATTATGATAAAAACATTTTTGTCAGTAAATTTTTATTCACTAAATTTTAGCTTTATGGGATACTGTTTCAACTTGTGTAGGTTTTATTTCTTATCACTGATGTAATAAGAAATCGAAAATTTCCATGGTCTTTGTCTAGGAATTATGCAAGTTTTCGATTACAGGCAGTCAAGGTCAGCATGGTCATGGCATGATCACGGTCAATACTAATTATCATTGGCAACAAATATTTTAATTGACCAATGAGGTTAAAGTGCATGCTAACTTTCAACAAGCGTCAAGTTGCGCCCGCATTATCGCAATTGCACTGAATGCTACTAGACGCTATTTTTGTTTTGCCAGAAAAGTAAAGATTTTCAATTTCCCACCCACCTACACCCTCTTTTTTAAGTTTTTAGTATTATTATTCTATCATATATATGTTGATTGTATATAATTGTTTGTTTATGTTTTGTAATTTGTTTATTGATGAGTGGCGGTATTTATTCCCCACCTTTGCAATTGTTGTCATTTATTCAGTTTTGTTTGATGACATAATTGTCCATCATTGTCAGTTATATAATGCTTTATGATATTCTGAATAAATGACCTTTTTCACAAATCTTGAGTTAGATATTTTGCAAATGAACTGGCATCCTTGGTTTCCATTTTCATGTCTTTATTTGGACAGGAAGAAAAGTTTAGCTGAAAAAAATCATATTTTGTAAAAAAAAAAAAAAAAAAAAAAAAAAAAAAAAACACCAAACATCCTGATATTAATAAAGTATTAAATTCCTATGGCGGTTCAAATATTCCATAAAAATAACGAAATAGATGCTTGCTTATTCTACACAAACGAAAGTTTAAGTATCTGTATCCTTATTTTATTCACATTTTATTCAAAATTATTTATCCTAAGGCAGTTATAATAATTTATTGTGATTGCAAATGACGTTGCATTATTTCAGATAAATAATAAGAAACATTTGCTTATTTTAGCTTAGGAACAAAGATTTAATATCTTTTACCTGGAATTCCGCATACTTTATGAAAGACAATCAATCTTAATGTACAAATATTTATTCCATGAAAATAATGAAATAAATGCTTCATATTCCTGACAAACAAAATTTTAAGTAACTGTATCCTTAAATCTTATAAAAATGTATTTGCCTAAGGCATTTATATTGACTGATTCAAAAAGATGTGGCATTATTTCTGATGTAAAAGAAGAAATATATGCATTTTTAAGCAGTGCAAAACAAAATTTCAATATCTTTTCACTGAAATTCAGTATGTTTTATGAAAACAATCGGCAATCCTTATGTATAAACAGTACTAAAATCATATGACAGTTCATAATTTGCCCCCAAAAAATAGTATTCTTTTTAGATATAAAAAAAGACATAATAGAATAACTTAACAATACAAAAATAATTTTAGAAGCTTTGTTGTAATATTTATCCTTGTTTGTAAAACACAATCGATTCTGAAGTCCAAAACACAATTAATTCCAATTCATGTTCATGATTCCCATCAAAATAAAATAAAAAATCCATATAAAAAGAAAATAAAAGAAAGCTTTCAGTATCTTTACTGTAATACTATTGTTTATTTTCATCATTTACTGACATTAAATTGCATAATTGTTAATAATGGTACTTATTTAAAACGATAACATTTTATCTCTCTTTAATTATAAAGAATCATTCTATTCTGAACATGCCATTCTGACCTTATGTAATTTATTTGGCTGAAAATGAGAGAACCACTAATGATTAAATACATTTATTTCTTATGCAGCAAAAATACTGCAATCTGATTGGTTAGTTACCCCGGATTAAATAACATCCCCACCCTTGTTCACCCCAGATAAAAATAAAATATTAAAAAAAAAAATCATTTCAGGAAAACTCAAAAGAACACAAACGTTTTCTGAATTTTTCCAAAAAATAACGAAAAAAAGTATTTGACAATGCGCAGCCACATCGACATTAAAACATATTTCATTACCATTTTTCTATTTAATATCCTGGTTTCAAAATAAGTAAAGGAATTGTTCATAAGAAATAAATTCGTTACCTTGGTGTAATAATAAGTCCGAGACCACAATTATTTCGTAGTGCATTTCTAATAAAACATAAATGAAAATAAAAAAAATCCCACTTGCGCTTTCTCAAAGAAACTTTTACAGTGTGTTGTACTACTTTTGGGACAAATTATATCAAAATTATAGAAAACTTCATCGGCTCTAACTCAAAATATGGACAATTTTATATTGAGGGCGTCTTGAAATCTTTTGACAGCTTCCGAAGTGCTAATTTTAAACCTTTTTCCGCTGGACCAAATCACTACTTTCCTTTAAAATTCTGGACCCAAATTTCTTTACAGTGTAATTTCATCCCCCTACTTGCAATTTGAGGCATTAAACATGGAGACATAAATTTGGAAGGGGAATAAAAATTAATGGCAAGTAACCAACTGTCAACACTAGGGACTATATTTGTGAACAACGAAAATCAAGGGACGACAATTGTGGTCTCGGACCTAATAGGATAGAAAGAGTTGACAAATCTTGAAATAACTTGGAATGACAAAAGCTTAATGAATTATAACACTGCTTACAAAGTTTCATGACAATAGGATGTATATTATAGACAATAAATTAAGTTCTATACTCATCTTTGCGTGTAAAATTTTGACGTTAAAATTGAAAAAAATCAACTATCAACATTTGGGGCTTTAAAAATTAGAATATTGCAAAAAAATACTTTTTAAATGCCTTAATATATAACTTATCATGTACTAAAAGCAATAGAGTACTCATTTGATTGATCAGACTTGGCATAATTTTTCAAAAGTCAAATTTATATGAGCCTGTGCCTAAAAATTGAGGTTTTTCAATGAAGGGGGGCCTTACATGAAGATGTAATAGTTTCCAGCAATTTTAAATTTGTGAAGCTTTTTGGTTATAAATAATCCTTACATATGTATTGAAAGTACTTTAAATGGAAAGAAAAGTTACAAATAACATATCATATTAGTTTAAAAGGGTCTTAGGCCAAGTAAGACTGGAAAAAATTTAGGGTCAGTTTAGGCCGTGCCACATATTTACATTAAAAATGCATATTGAGGCTATAAGAAATACAAACTTGTGTCTTTTTTATCATTTCTATACTCATGTGACATGATACAACAAATCTGAGCACAAAAAGACTCTTGCAATTAACTTTTCTTACAAACATTATGGTCTAATACAAAGATTTTTGCCTTTTTAGGGGAAAACTTGCATGCAATTTATTCTCAACAGGCTTATATTTAAACCACTTGCTTTCCTACAGAAGGAAAAAAAGATATAATGTGAAATGGAACAGGTACAATAGACATTGTAAAGTGCTTTTGATACAAATTTAGTGAGGTCTTTGTTATGGACTTCATATTTTATGTACCAAGCTCCCCACTTTTGACTTCATCCAAACAGGGCGTTAGACAAGGGTCATTTATACAACACATTTTGCACATTTTGTCTGAGATAATCTCCTTTTCTGTAGATTCAGAGTTCATAAATAAGTAAAAGAACTAGATATAGGCATAGAAACACAAATAGTGACACATGAAAACCTGTCAGATAGAAAGTCAGTATGCCATTTATGCATCAATATTGATTATTGAAAAAGCTATAAAATGCCTATTTTGACCATAAAATGCCAAAATTTGTAATTTTTGCAGAAATTCTATAAAATAAAATAAATCCTTTAGTTATATGTTATTTGACAAATTGACACCATCAAATCATTTAGAGAAGTTACCAAAGTACAGATTCTGTATTTACAGATTTCACCTCTTAGGTCCGAGACCACAATTATTTCGTAGTGCATTTCTTTTAGATCATAAAGGAAAATAAAAAAATCCCACCTGCACTTTCTCAAAGAAACTTTATCAGTGTGTTGTACTACTTTTGTGACAAATTATATCAAAATTATAGAAAACTTCATCGGCTCTAACTCAAAATATGGACAATTTTATATTTAGGGCGTCTTGAAATCTTTTGACAGCTTCCGAAGTGCTAATTTTAAACCTTATTCCGCTGGACCAAATCACTACTTTACTTTAAAATTCTGGACCCAAATTTCTTTACAGTGTAATTTCATCCCCCTACTTGCAATTTGAGGCATTAAACATGGAGACATAAATTTGGAAGGGGAATAAAAATTAATGGCAAGTAACCAACTGTCAACACTAGGGACTATATTTGTGAACAACGAAAATCAAGGGACGACAATTGTGGTCTCGGACCAATAGTATTGCAACTGACCTCGAAAAAGACGCTTAGTTAACGAGTGTAATGGTCCGGAATAACACACGACTGGAAATTGTTTTAAATGATAGAAAAATATCTATACTTTAATTTTTGTCGCGTCGTAAAAAGTTTCTATGGTCACTTTTTTTTAATTATAGCCCGTTTATGGGGTATCCCTCAATTTACGGTTTTTGGTAGACGACTTAAGATTGAAATAAAAAAAGTTTGAATCAATTTCAGTCTCTGTTCGTAATTATTTTCGATACACATAATACCAAGGATCATCGGAATCATGAAGACGTAAATATTATACTGTCCCCAAATAAAATAAATCAAACTTAAAGTTGACAGTTTTTTCTTAGGTGGAAATTTAAGGCATTTTTCTTTAAAAACCAGAAAACATACTTTTTAAAGGCAATATTTGTCATTTGAAAGAGAAGAATATATTATTGTGATACTGCATGCAAAATTATAGGCAAATTCCAAACAGTTTTGGCAAAAACTTAAAAACAAAAACATCATTTGTATCCTGTTTTTATTACGGAAATTTCATATCTGTCAATCAGCTCCATCACTTATAGTTACCATCTATCAAGTTCGTCACAAGGTCGTTTTGCTCCACAATTAATTTAATAGTTTCGATACGATTTTGTACAATTTCCTTGATTATTTGATTATTTTTGAGTTTTTTTAAGTGTAATTTGATTTTATATCGTAGTGTTTTTGTGTTTATTGTGTAAATAAGTTATATTTTTGTTGATTGAATATTGGCTTTTTATAAAAGTTTACCTGAATCCTTTGGATCCGATTTTTTCCGGATAATGGCTAGTTATGGTAATCCAGTAAAGTTTACTCCTACTAGTCCCTAAAGGAGAAAGAATGTTATTGTGTGGGAAAAATGCATTGTGTGTCAATGTACAACATCGGAGCAATTAATAAGAATGCGAGCGGTCGGGAAAAAAAGTTTTATTGAAGCTATGGATATACGCAGATATTTGGTGTGCGACAGGGTTATACAACAACTTACTTCTCTAAATAATCTACTTTCCTTAGATGAAATAGTTGTGTATCATCGGGCATGTTACAGGACATACACCAGCAGACAAAATTGTAGCGTGTTTAAATTAGAAACAGAAAGCCAAGTATGTGATCAATCTGATCCACAAGTATCCCAAAAACCTGATACTTTTATACAAACTCGCGCTCAATTTTGTAGTTTGGACATAAAAACATGTTTTTTGTGTAAACACAAAACCTTTAAAAAAGACAGAAAGTTACAACAGATCGAGTCGCGTGAACGTGGTGATAGGCATTTGAAGTGCGCTAATATGAGTAATGATTTATTCATGGCAAAGCTAATTTCTAGTAAAGATTTTTGTTTCAAAAGTCCATGTTAAGACTTTCAGAATTACATCAAGGTGTTTCTGTAGATATTAAGGAAACATTAAATGAAGACCAATTACTTCACTCTGCAGCTAACGCTCTTATGCATGATATCAAAACCTTGCTATTTCTTCCGATGACTACCCTAGTGCCAATGAAGCCTCGCTTGGTACTTCTATGGAAAATATGCAAGCATCTCTTCTTAAGTTCATTTGTTGGTTGATTGATGACAAATCCCACAAAGTCGCTTCTGAACCTTATGTTGTCTCTCAAGACAAACATCGTAAATCTATGGCAATTAGATGGCCTAAAAAGGTTATACGACTATGAAACGATGTTCAGATATGACAAAGTCAATTGGTCAGAGCTATTCAATTCAAACATTCGACCAACAGCTCTATGCAATTGCGAAACAGGTGGAATGGGCAATGCCAGAAACATTTAAAACGCATATTATTCGTTTAGGTGGGAAACTTTGGGGTGATGGTGGTCTGAAGGATTTACTAATTGACCCATCTGTTGATGCAGCAGGGACCATTGATCATTCAAGTATTGAGATATGTTTTTACGCGCTGTAGAAATCATGATTCAGAATGTTAGGGCGGAACGAGAAGATTCGTGGGATATGCATTTGACCTCCATTTCCTCAATGTTACCATACATGTTTATGGCAAACAGAGTAAATTATTCGAGATGGTTACCTGTATATATTTTAGATATGCTCAATTAAACATCTGATATACAACCGGCATTTTAGCAGGACAGTTTGCCATTCGCCAGAGGCCAGGTAAATTAAACGGGATTTTGAGCGACATGGCGACAGAAAAAACATTAATTAAAGATGCAAAAGGCCGGGGTGGCATAGTTGGCATAACAAGACAAAAGTCTGCACTAATTCGCTGGTCCCTTACCCGTCACGTGCTCGCAGAGTTTAGTGCAGAAATTAGAACCAGACCTGAATTTTCTACTCCAGAAGAACCTTCTCATGAGGAAACTCGACCAACAGCATTACGGCGAGACGAAGAGCATGTCAAACTTGTTATAGAACATGTTCTACAGCGGATGACAAATCCTTTTGATTTTAAATCTCATCCTAAAGCACTCATTAACATCTCAACCGGCATGCATGCGCCTACGGAAATTGAATCATCACTGACAAAAGCATTTGATGATGGTATAAAAAAAAAGGTCAAATCGTTTGTCAATGGTGCGTTGGCAGAAGGTAGCAACATTGACTTCTGTGGCCCAATATCGAGATCGAAAATCAAAACCTTCAAAGACTCAACGAAAAAGTATAAAATTAAGTGTAGGTCAGGAGAAGTTCTAAGTGTACATATAAGTCCAGAATTAGTATTCCGTCGGGCTCTAGTTCTTGCGGGGTGTTGTGAAGATATCACAATAAAGAAGGTTCTATCCTTCCCAATCGGACCTGTTCATACCTCTCTTTTCCACGAAGACGGCACTATTCGAAAAACATGCAAGGCCGATCTTTGCCATCATATAGAGGCAGAAGCTGCAACTTAACACCAGTTGGAACCATAAGATCGTTCTGCATTCGTACTTATCAGCAATGGAATGGCCTTAGTCCAGTCATTGCATGTTAAGACATTTAGCACTTTCGGTGACTTGGCTCATCTAATTCAAAGTCAGAAATCATGCCTTACCAATGCTGCTACAGTTGTTGAAGTCTTTGATAGATACGATATCAAACATTCAATAAAATCTTTCGAAAGAGACCGACGAACTGGAGTAAATTCGAGCCAAAAGGTATTTCATGTAATAGATGGGCGATCCATACCAGACTGGAAAAAATTCTTGGCCGTCAACGAAAATAAACAATCTCTTCTTAAGTTCCTGGGTGATTTTACTCTTCGTCATCATGCTCAGTACCCGGTGCTGACTTCGCTAAAGGATAAACTTTATCTAGCGGGTATTTTTGTTGACCCAATTGTCGTGAAGATGTTATCTTCCACAGGGGTATCTGACTGCTATGATTTATTCAGCATATACGAAGAGGCAGACAGAAGAATGATCATACATGCTATGTTTGATGATGAAGAGTTTGGGAGGGAAAATAAGAAGGATCGAATTATAATTAAGTCTCCAGATACAGATGTTCGTGTGCATTTCCTTCCGTCAATGAAAAACACCCAAGAACTGTGGTTTCAAACAGAAACAATAAGTAGCAATAAAGATTGTCGTAGGTACCTTCCTGTACATGAATTATACAGTGCTTTAAACCCTGTCATGTTAAAGTTTTACATGCTGTTCATGCTTTAACAGGTTGTGATTCCACTTCATCATTGTTAGGAATCGGGAAAAAACAGTTTACAAAGTTTTAAAGGACAATCTTGGAAACTTTGTTGATTTCGACCTTCTTTCCAGTGGTGACATTGATAAATCTGTTGGTGTCAGTCGGACATTTGCTGCAAGGCTCTATGACAAAAAAAGGAAAGCTAAATTTGACCACAGCGATTTGAATGAACTCCGTGTAAAGAAAGCTAAACAAAAAGATGCTAGCTTAGCCAAACTTCCCCCATGCGAATCAACATTCCTGCAACATGTTCTGAGAGCTTCACTTCAGACCACTATTTGGACATCGTGAAACATTACACAGCCACCACAGCAGTCTCCTTTAGACTTCGGATGGGAAGACAAAATGGATAAACCCCAACACTTCTTAAGAGACAAATGTCATTTGATTATCTGCAAGATTTAATTTGTTCCATGCAAAGGTAAATCTGTTTGTTCAAAAAGCTGTGTTTGCTTTGAACAAAATTTGTCATGCACCGAACTTTGTCCGTGTCAAGGAAGTGAAGGGGGATGTAATGCCAATACGCTTACGGAATCCGAAAATGACGACGAATAAATTGACCCATAGGTACGATTCTTATAAACACTTTTCCACTGTAACCATACATACATGTGGATTTCCCCGTGGTCAAATGATAAGGGTGTCCACATATAAGTTAAACATGTTGTAATCATACAGACACTATGATTGGCTTAAAGTTATTAAGGGTAATTATGTTGTGCAAAATGAAACATACGATTCCTTTGGAAATTTAATTTGGACTACAAATTTCCTTGTGTTCATAAAACAAGGTTACATATATTGAGTTAATATGATTAAAATAATATTATGAATATATATAAGTGAAAAAAACTTAAACATTGATCTTTTAAAAAGAAGCCTTATTTAAAATCCTTAGTGAACCATTTGATTTTTTTAATTTAAATTTAAACATTTATCGGAAATTTAAACAAACTAAGAAAAGAATCAGCCAGTTTAAGAAAAATAAATAGCTGTTGCAACCACATTTTGGGCTACAAAACATTATCGAGAAGTGCACAGAATGGCAGAGGCAACTGATAATAAATTTTAAAGACTTTTAAAAGGCCTTTGACAGTATTCAAAAAAAATATTTTAAGAAACGATTGCGTACTGTCAAAAATAGTTCAACTTATCTAATTGTTTTATATTGAATTCATTTGCACTGTAGGTAATTCAGCAGACATCAGCATTCTTGTAAAGTCAGGAGGTAGACAAGGTTCTAGTATGTCGTCCTTTTTATTAATAATAGTTGTCGATTGTTTAAGGACATTAACCATAGGCAGTAACATCTTTTTAAGTACCTAGAAGATCTGGACTATGAAGATGATCTGGCGTTACTACCACATATAGACACAAATGTAAAAACAAACCATCTACTGTAGCCTTTTCAATAGTCGTTTGGCGCGAAAAGGACGATAACTCAATTTTAGAATTTAATATATCCGGAATTCCATGCTTGATCATCCCGATTTTTTCTTTGGCCGTTGACAACAGAATTATTGCTGCATTCTTTGACAATAAGGTATATTTAACAAGGCAGTATTATCAATGTATTATCGTGGTATCAATATATGTTAGAAATGTTAGATACCTGAATTATTTGTAATTTTGGCAAGGGCAATTCATCACGTCCCCTGAAAACGTGATTTTGTAAAATATCTTTTATCGGCATCTCCGGGCGGCAAGCCAGATTAATTTCCTGATGATCTTTACTACAGCTTTTTTTGTAAATCGATGTTTGTTTACATTATCAACAAATGTGAGTAACATTCTAGGTCGAGTTGTCGTTCGTAGTGTATAGTTTGTTCCAAACCATTGTTTGTTTCTGGTACAGGTTGGCAGTTGTTTATTAACAATAAAGTTGTTGCAACATAAACACATGTTATTTTCAGTGTGTATGTGTGTTTTTTCTTTCTTTCTAATTAGTTATGATTGTTTATAAAAACAAAATGTTTTTAAATTCATTTGGAAGACAGGATTGTCATGTAATTTTTATTTCCCTTGTTTAAAAATATAAATTGCGTGTTTCTATATTTAACGATTTACATGACACTATTTAGTACATATTTGTTAAATAATATAGATATTGCTGTTTTGAATTCATTGTAAAAGAAAATTATATATGTTCTAAAATTCAATATTTGCATCGTTGCTTATCATTTATAACCTTTGTTGAAAGACTTAATCATTTTAGATAAGTTGTTTGAAAATATTGTTGGTTACAAACTTCAATCTGTTGTTTGATTGAAAGCAGTCAATGGCGCTTTGCAAGGGCTGCCAACGCTAATACTGTATATGGTTGGTGACAACATTGAATGATTGAGATGTTTGTGAACTGACATTCAATCCGACCATGGGAAGCTGTACTCTGCCGGATGTGTACTCAATTATTGGAGTCATTCAATGCTACATTTCTCTACTTTAGGTCTACATGATACAAATTGTACTTATTGAAAAAAAATATATATTGTTTTTATTTTTTTTATTTAGATAGCGCTATCACATTCGGCATCCATCGTATTTTTATTTATCAGTTGTCAAATTAGACCAATCTGTGGTCTGCATCCCCTGCATAATTGATCCTTTTAATACATGTCAGACCCCACTCCTTTATTTCTTTAATGGCTTTCAGTTATTTGGAGGACACATGGAATTGATTCCCAGTTCCCTCCCCAAACTCCTACTTCACTCCATATTCTGTTCCTCTGCACTCTTATTTTTTCATCAACAAGAATTATCCCTGTTTTATCAAACTTTTCTCACGATTAAGACCACCCTGCCTCTAGCTTTCATCCATCAAATTCTCATTTCTAGTCCTCTTATTCCATAGTTCCCATAGTTCTGTCCAACCCCTTTAAAGTGTCACAATGACTCGCACTTGTTAACAACCCATCATTCGACAAATTATATTAAACAACCTGATTTGTCTCCTATATGCAAAAATTACGAGTCAGGTTTTTTTGCTTTAATATAATTGGCCATTTTTTTTCACACATCTCGTTTTTGAACTCCCATGCGTATTTGTTACTATCAACTATATGGCATCAATGCACACAATTCAAACTATCTTTTCACAAAACCACAAAAATTGCAGAGCAAATACATTCTCAGGGTTTTTAATAAAGTTTACTTTGCGAGCACAAAGTGAGGAATTAATTATAAAACAATTTGGTAAAGCAAAATAAATATCTAAAAGATGTTTTAAGAAAAGACTATAGTGGATGAGCTACCCCTTCGTGTCACAAAATTAATCTCTCCTGGGATTTAAACACATTGATATTGAGATTGAATTGTTTCCCTTTGATAACAACCAGTTCCAAAGCAAGATTATTTGTTTGATGATTTTTAATTGATTTACAATATTTTGATAAAGGAAAAGGATAATACTTTCAATTTCGAGGTCTCACAAAGGCTTTTTCACCTTTTATTCTAATTTTACATTAAAAACCCAAATTTAGATGAAAAGGCTACATGATTACATGCATCACCTACTGATTAATAAGATCTTTTAAAAAAAAACTAGCCATGCATCCTTGCATCAGTTATAGACTGAACGCACAAATATCATCAAAATAAGTAAATAATCATCTTTGAAGGGCAACTACTTGTTTAATCATCCAATTGTTTCGATCATACCGGTATTTTTGAATATCCTATATTGATCATATATTTTTTATGGATTACTATTAAGGATGTCAACGGTAACTCAAAATATGGAGTAAAGTCAGTATGTGGACTTCTCCCTTTTTAAATTCAGCTTGATGCTCGTTGACTTTTGATTACACTTAGTAATTCAAATTATCGAATGCCAAAGTGATATTCGAACAATCGGTTTCTTGTTATTTGCTGCTAATTTTTGAAATACTATTTTTTCTTCATAACACCCCTTCGGAAATTTAATGGTAAACACTAGTAAATCATCGTTCAACTACGTTACGTATGTTCGTGATACATTTTCATTGAATATTGCATTCGAACAAACTTACGAAGTTTCGAACTATAGTCTAGTAATGGGCTTCACATAAGAGCAGCTTTTCTAGATTTCAACTTGTGGCTTACTTGTCTTAATGAACTTGTTTGTCTTTATTTTGTTGCCATGGCGTTGTCAGACTTGCTCGACATGGCGTTGGCAGTTTGTTTTAGATTTATGAGTTTGGTTGTCCCTTTGGTATGTTTCGTCCCTCTTTTATCATCAGGGTCAATGCCGTAGCAGCTAGTATAGCCGCAACATCCTGTATATCCATATATGATGAATGATAAACTACGTATCTAGTCTATCCAAATGACGTCATTATCAAAATACATATCCGACGCAATTTTGGATTATCTTGATAACAGAAATTTGTATACGCTATCTAGATATATTAAGCAGCTATATGCTAGCTATTAGGTCAGTCGTCGACATCTACGTTGCCCTATGTTGAACTACACTATTGGACGCAATCTGGTGTTTTCGTTGTGATCAATGAATATAACTGTTGTTCGGCTTTGAACGTGTATTCATATATTTTTTGATCAGATTATATTGTTACCAAAATAAGGAATATTCGTTAATGAGCTTAAAATTATGATAGGCAATTTCTATGATCACTATCTATGGTCCTAGATAATATCACAGGTCGGTTTGATGTCATATTATAGGTTAAAATTATTTGAAACCGTCGTCTTGACCTATATAAGAATGTGTTTTTGTGAATCAAATCAGTCAATGAAATTGTTTACCCGTGTTTTATTTTCAATGTTGGCATTCTTTTATTTTTAATAACTGAACACGCATAGTGCATGCGTAACCCATCTCTAGCTAAGGTAGCAATAAACAGTTAGGAAAAATTACTAAAATTTGCCCTCATGAATTTTACCATCCCCTTTTCATTGCTTTCTTGCAATATCAAGCTTACTGTTTGTGTCATATATGGGCATATGTATGTAATCAGAATTTTCCATAGATTTTATATCAAGTATATAAAATGGTAAAATATAATTTCTTTTCGGTGTATCCATGGCAACAATCTGCATGTATTTGTTATAAAATATTGCAAAAATGGGGGAAAGATGTCACATATTTCCCCAAAATTAGCTAAAAATAGAATTTCAATGGCTTGAAGTAATACCTTTTCTGAAACTGTGTACATATATCATTCAGAAAATCCAATGAAAATCATATGTCTTTCGTCTCATTGTTTTGTTAAATTGTGTCAAAAACTTCGTGTAGAAAAAGAGTGCTGGTAAACAGTACATTAATTTCTGGACCGATGGCCGGTCTAGCTATGAAAATACGGATTGTCAAACAGAAAACAGCCCATAAAACATGTAAAAAATAATCTTGGTGCACTTATAAACCATCTTTGAAGGCTAAATTAGCACTCATCTGTCTAAAAATGAATTTTATTACACAATAACTTTCCTATTTGAAAAATCCACAGGGGCCAAAATGCGAAACTAAACTCCTAACTGTGTATTGCTACCTAAGGTGTTAAATGGTAGGTAACATGAATACGGAATCAATGGGAAGAATTATTCAGCCATGTTTCTAAGCTGATTTTGGCAAAATTGGATAAAACTGGTCGTTTAAGCGAATAATTATTTTACTATTTCACTTTCATTAATGATTAAATATTATATATTTCTCGTAGCTTATGACAATTTTGGACCAATATGTATGTAAAAACACCAAGTATAATATAAAAGATATGGTTTGAAAATGGTTGTGGTTGGCCAGAAAAATGTTTGATTAAAAACACATTTTTTTACCAAAGTTTTTTTTTTAAAGGCAGAAGATACGAAATCCCAAAAAACTGCAACATAATGGAAATAAAATGTTCCGTATTGATACGACCATCGAGCCACATTCAAGCTTGATAGCTCTACATTTGAATTGTGATTAAATATTTTATGTTGCATAGGTCTGATGCTAAGAACAGAAAAGGTTGAAATTGGACACTTACTTATTATGGTCCGATATCCAAAATCTAAATACATTGTTTCAGCATATCGAGATTGATTTTTCTAGAAATCAAACAAAGTTTAATTTTGAACCCCGATTTTGCTCACACTATAAAATTGAGAATGGAAATGAGGAATGTGTCTAGTTCAGTTTAGTTTAGTTTAAACATATTTATTTATAGTGGATTGGGAAACAAGTTTTTTTGCAACTTATATTAATCCCTTTCCACTTTGCGGGTGCGAGTGCTGCCTTGTAGAGGCATTAGCCTGCTCTTTTTCGAAATCTACAAGGGTGTCTTTAACGTTCAAGAGATATGGCTCTCTCTTAACACGGGTCAGCCATTTATCGTCCCCTTCCGACGGACTATCATCGTTTCCTCGAGACCATACTCGCAAATGGTGTCAAGGGAGAGCCGAAAATTCAGTTTCTGAAATTTTCATCCCAGACGGGAATCGAACCAGGAACCTTTGTGTTAGTAGTCCGATGCACTAACCACTACACCACGGCTCTCTAGAAATGTGTCAAAGGGACAACAACCCGACCGTAGAATAAACACAACAGCAGAAGGTCACCAACAGGTCTTCAATGTAGCGAGAAATTCCCGCACCCGGAGGCGTCCTTCAGCTGGCCTCTAAACAAATATATACCAGTTCAGTGATAATGAACGCCATACTAATTTCCAAATTGTACACAAAAAACTAAACTTAAAATAATACAAGACTAACAAAGGCCAGAGGCTCCTGACTTGGGACAGGCGCAAAAATGCGGCGGGATTAAACATGTTTGTGAGATCTCAACCCTCCCCCTATACCTCTAGCCAATGTAGAAAAGTAAACGCATAACAATACGCACATTTAAATTCAGTTCAAGAGAAGTCCGAGTATGATGTCAGAAG
Source organism: Mytilus edulis (assembly GCA_019925275.1). Classification (NCBI taxonomy): domain Eukaryota; kingdom Metazoa; phylum Mollusca; class Bivalvia; order Mytilida; family Mytilidae; genus Mytilus; species Mytilus edulis. The sequence goes on along the minus strand of CM034350.1, from coordinate 114,824,878 downwards.
ATGTAACCAAAGAAAATAAACAAAATGACAATAATACATAAATAACAACAGACTACTAGCAGTTAACTGACATGCCAGCTCTAGACTTCAATTAAACTGACTGAAAGATTATGCTTTCATCATATGAACATCAGGCACAATCCTTCCCGTTAGGGGTTTAGTATCATACCATCATAACATATATGAGAAGAACATAACCCGTGTCATACCAACAACTTGTTTTTGAATAAATGTGTTTAGTTCCGACGCAAAGACCCTATAAGTGAATCAATATTAACGCCAAAATATGCAATCTTTAATGACCTGACAACAGTACCGTAACTATATCCCTTCTTAAGAAGTCTATTCAAAGGTTTTGTTAAATTCTGAGTTTATGCACAGTACCGACTTTGCCAGATATGGATCAAATGAAAAACTGAGCCCAAAATCATCAATCGAAATACATGCTTAGATTCATGATGTCAAAGAAAAAACATATTTTTTTGTTAGAAATCAATTTAAGTTTAATTTTGATCCCTTTGGATCTCAATGTGGACCAAATAAAAAACGGGACCCAAAATCCAAATTATAAATACACGGTTACATCCAGCATATTAGAGAACCCTAAAATTCAAGACTTTTAATTAAACCATAATTAAATTGTTTAAAAGCTTAGGCAAATAATTGAAACTTTTGGTCCCTTTTTCCTTAACTGTTAGGTCCATAACCCCCAAACAAATCCCAATCTTCTTTTTATGGTATTGAATCGTGTAGTACAAATTCATATAGATCCGTAGACTTATACATTTGTACTCAAGTTATTGTCCGGAAGTCAGATATCTTCGATAGACGACGACAATAATGATGACGACGACGATGCTGACAACGTCATAACATTATTGGACTGAAAAAAGCTTACAAAACATTAGCATGACCGTAAAGTTCAATTAAAAACTATGCCATTCGTGGACAATTTGAAGAAAGAATAGTAAACCTTAGTATGCGTTATATCAAAATAATATCAAACTAAAGGAGTTGGTGGGACACAGGGACATGAAGAAAGGGGCATACAAATTATTGAATAGCAATACATACATTGGTTATATCATTCCAATTAGCATTGAAGACCACAGAGTCTAATTTCACATCGTTCAGGTGAGCCATGTAGTTTCTGTAGTGCTTGATTCTAGCCAAATCTGCTCCAGGTGTGATGTCAATGGCAGAAGGTAAACGGTCATATCCACAAAGAGGAGGAGAAATTTTGGTCAAATTTCTCAGTAATACTATAATTAAAGTGGCATCAAAAGTTTTAGAATCTGGAACATCTACAAATAATAAAACGTAATATAGATAGGCATTGGTATAGAGTAAGAATCTGAAATACCTGGATTAAAAGTAAGAAGCAATGCAGAAAGTAACAAGGCAACAACCAGAATGTGTTGTACAAAGAGAAAACACAATATGATTGCATAATCTTCTGTCATTATTTAGAAAGCGGCAATTGTTAAATGTATTATCATGAGTCAAATAAGACAAGTTGAAATAAATACCCATGACCGCCTACAACTTTATAACAAAGTATTATAAAACAAAAACACCGAACCTCAAGGAAAATTCAAAATGGAAAAACCCTTATCAAATTGAGAAATCAAAAACCCGCAAACACAAACGAATGGAAAACAACTGGCATATTCCTGACTTGGAACAGTCATTTCCTAATGTAGAAAATGGCGAATTAAATCTGGTTTCATAGCTAGCTTAACCTCTAACTTGTAAGACAGTCGTATTTAAAGGACTAACAATCTTCATTGATTGCTTATTTACAACCCCGTCAATGTCTGTACTGTTTTACAGATTGTTTGCATGCTATTAATTTGTATAATTTTATCAGTTGACTTATTAATGTACATACTTGTTAAAATTGATCAGTTATTTTCCCAATGCACAACGAATTTGCTTATTTTATGTATTTTACAGTTATGTTTTCCTTTTATGTTTCCTGATTTCAATATGTTTTTGTATTTGAGGACTAACAATGGGAGAGGTTAAGGGAATTATATTTGCGATATAAGTTCAGCTACAATACAATTTTTATCTGTTTTTATCAAGAGGCTCATCTGTGCATGAATCACTTACCTAGTGAAATCTGCTTGAGACGACCTTTAACTGTTTATGTTAGTTTTTTTAGTTCTTGATTTTTTGGGTTTTGTTTAGCTGCTGACTAAATTTGTAATTTCTATGCTATTGTAATTATTTACGTAAAGCATACCGCTAATGGACAAATCAGGAAAAAACAGTGGGTCGACAGACACAAAAACATGGTAACGGATCACATCGCTGAATTGCATCGTAAGCAAACAATTCGAAAGATTCAATGTGACTAGCAATTGAAGTCATATACAGTTATTTATATGCACAGAATTTTCATTTACCCAGTGATTGGTTAGTACAGCTTAAGATTGAAATGACCAATTAAATCAATACTTTAAACTTACCAGGAAAACGAGTGAACAGGAGTTTCCACTGTGATTCATTTATAACATGCTTCTTTTTCAACTCCATCAGTGTGTTGTGTGCCTTCTTTAAAGACGAGTCCAAACGTAACGGATGGAATTCACTATCAAACAAGGCTCTAGCTGCACGTGGAGATACTCCTGTCAACAGTAAACTCATTCTGACATAGTTTTCCTCTTCTTGAGAAAGAGAAGCCATCTTGTTGAAATTGTTATCTTTTATACAGAAGTGCAGATTTGTTTGAATTACGCAGACTGACAAAGGACTGTTCAATATTTCCTGAAAAAAAATTACGTGTATTTTTATAGGACTATAAAAAAAACATGGAACAAAAAGCTTTCTTTGTCTTCATGGATATCTCTGCATGGTTTGGTTTAATTTTGCAATGAATATTGTCTCTTCTTTCATGATTTGTTTTTTTTTGCTCACCTGGCCCGCAGGGCCAAGTGAGCTTTTCTCATCACTTTGCGTCCGGCGTCTGTCGTCGTCCGTCGTCTGTCGTCGTCCGTCGTCGTCGTCGTCCGTCGTCGTCGTCGTTTACTTTTACAAAAATCTTCTCCTCTACAACTACTGGGCCAAATTAACCAAACTTGGCCACAATCATCATTAGGGTATCTAGTTTAAAAATGTGTCCGGTGACCCGGCCATCCAACCAAAATAGAACAGAGGTGTAAAATGTAGATTTTGGCTATATCTTAGAAACCAAAGCATTTAGAGCAAATCTGACATTAGAGTAAAACTGTTTATCAGGTCAAGATCTATCTGCTCTTAAATTTTCAGATGAATCGGAGAACCCCTTGTTGGGTTGCTGCCCCTAAATTGGTATTTTTAAGGACATTTTGACGTTTTTGGTTATTATCTTGAATATTTTTTATAGATAGAGGTAAACTGTGAACAGCAATAATTTTCATCAAAGGAAGATCTACAAATAAGTCAGCATGTTCAAAATGGTCAATTGATACCTTCAGGAGTTATTGCCCTTAATAGTCAATTTTTAACAATTTTTCGTGTAATTTTTTGAAATCTTTTACAAAAATCTTCTCTTCTGAAACTACTGAGGCAAATTTAACCAAACTTGTCCACAATCATCATTAGGGTATGTAGTTTTAAAAATGTGACCGTTTACTCGGCCAGCCAACCACGATGGCCGACATGGCTAAAAATAGAACATAGGGGTAAAATATAGATTTTGGCTTATAACTCTGAAACCTAAGCATTTACAGCAAATCTGACATGGGATAAAATTGTTTATAAAGTGAATGTCTATCTGCCCTGAAATTTTCATATGAATTGGACAACCCGTTGTTGGGTTGCTACTCCTTAATTGGTAATTTTAAGAACATTTTGCCGTATTTGGTTATTATCTTGAATATTATTAAAGATAGAATAAACTTTAAATATCAATAATGTTCAGCAAAGTAATATCTACAATAAGTCTCAAGAATGGTCAGTTGACCCCTTCAGGAGTTATTGCCCTTTATAGTCGATTTTACCAATTTTTCTTAAATTTTTGTAATCTTTTACAAAAATCTTTTCCTCTGAAACTACTAAGACAAAATGTAACCAAACTTGTCCACAATCATCATAAGAGTATCTAGTTTAAAAAATGTGTCCGATGACCCTGCCCGCGAACCAAGATCGCAGACATGGCTAAAAATAGTACATACAATGACATAGGGTAAAATGCAGTTTTTGGTTTATATCTCTGAAACTGAAGCATTTAGAGCAAATCTGACTGGTTGCAAAAATGTTCATCAGATTTAGATATATCTTTCCTGAAATTTTCAGACAAGTCCGACAACCAGTTATTGGGTTGCTGCCCCAGAGTTAGTAATTTTATGGAAATTTTGCAGTTTTTTGCTATTATCTTCGATATTGTTAGAGTATCTAATGATATCTTATACTATAATTAATGATGTTAACCTTATTTAACATGATTTCCAAAGCATCAGTAAATACAGGTGAACGACACAGGCTCTTTAGCGCCTCTAGTTTCAATGTTTTTATCGTTTTTGTGGAAGGTATTTTTGATGGAAATGTTTTTGTAAAGTTTTATAATAGAGTCTGTTGGTTTTCTTTGATTTGCAATAAGTTCCTTCTTTTACACTAAGAACAATGAATGTAATATATTTAAACGTATTCACCCTACGGTAAATATAAATAATGGCTTGTCTTTATCATTCATTATCTTTCTTCATTTCACATTTTGCATTTCGAAAAAAAGAATCAGTAACCATAAAATCATGTTTTTATTACCGTTTGCTATATCTGCTATTTCATTTTTCTTTATTTTATTTAAAAGTTTTTGAATTTTGTTAAATGCTTTTTAAGTTAACCCGTACGTTATAAGTCAAAATATATATATCATATTTATATATGTACCTGTAGGTTCTAAATAACATGTGTCATTAACATGCATCTTCAGCAATGGTAATATTTGAAAAAAAAAGCGTCATAACAAAGCAATAATTCAATATAGAATTAACTGGAAATATCAGTCATGTAAGCTTTTATATCTTGTCCTGGTGATTATTATTTTTGCTTTTCTAAGTATTTTTCTAAATAGTATAATTTGTGTGGGGTTCGTGTTGCTCAGTCTTGAATTTTTAATGTTGTGGTATGTGTATTGTAGTTTTTCCTTTTATCTTTTTTATAATTTTTACATGGCTTTATCAGTTTATTTTTTCTTTATGGGTTTGGGAATTTCCCTTCCGGATTATGTTTTCTCTTCTTTTCAAGATAATACGCATAAACGTGGTAAAATCATCAATAATATCAGGGTAAAACCATAGGAGTTACTGACGATTTGGGCGATCAAGTCTTCATTGTAGATCCTATCTTGTTGATCATTTTAGCTTTTTTTATTTCTATATGCCTATGTTTTTAAGACAAAAGGTCAAATGCAAAAGATGTGAAAAGCATCATTAAAGGGCAATAACTTCTATAAAGAGTCGACCAATAATCTTCAAATAAGTATGTTATTATGACCTTGACCTGTCAAATTCGTATTCCTCGATTTGATTAAAATTCTCGGGGTTTTTTTTATTTATAAAATACTTCAACGTACATCCAAATTATAAAAAAGTAAAAAAAGTAGTACATTGGGGTGCTAAAATGTATAAGCATTAAGTGGATTTCGGACTAGACGCCATCTTATCGTCTATCGAGATAACCTACGAAGACTGCCGACGATCATAAAACCCAATATCAGCTAAGATATGAAAATATAATAGATGGTTATAACGTTCTATCGGATATTTCCAGGTATATGTGATGTTAGAAAAATAGATATAAATCATTGTTTTACCTGTATAATAATGATTTGATTTTTTTGGCGCAGCATCGGTCATCTAATTGGTCATTCAAAATGCCTACAATGTTTCACATTTCAAGGCTGACATACTTTCTTTCGATAAATGGACATGCTGAACATGCTAAACACCGTAAGATGTCCACGTGCACGTACCAAACGGTAAAACTAACGCTTACACGAACACAGTTTATAGTGCGCTCAATAATACATTAATGTTTTTCAATTTATGTTAACGAAATTTTCCAAAATGACTAAATATGTAGCTATATGTTTTAGCGGAATAATATTTCTTTAATCCTCATTTGTAAAGTTTACCACAGCAAAAATAGTACAATTCGAAGTGAATCCCACTGAAAGAGTAAATACTCATATAAGGAGTTAACTGAGGATTTTTTTTTAATATGAAACTTAAGCTAAATTGTACATTTGGTATTATTGATTGCTTTTGATATTTATAGTTTCTATTCATCTGTAGTATTTTCAAGATAATGGAATACACACCAAATAAAAGGTTATAATCGTCAGTAAAAGGCAATAAATCTAAAAAGAAAAGATTGGCAACTATAGCACACCATTATCTTCCTGTGATTTTAATTCCTCTTTCACATTTGTATAGCACGTATACATTTATATGCCGTAAAATCGTTTTAATTTTTTTTAATTATCAGTATTTAGTTCTGATATAATCTTAAATCAATCCTAATTCTATCTCACTTTGATAGTTTTTCATATGTGACGTCATGCTGTTTCTAAATTTCATAAATTCAAATGTGGCATAACGTTTGTACCTTTTCGCCATCGTATGTGACGTCACATTTTTGTAATTACGTTGACGCCTGGACTGATTCGGGTGTGTCTATTCTGTGTTAAACTTTAATAGCATTATGTATACGGGTTTAGTTTTCTGTAATTAGTTAATACTTCAGTTTCATTATGTATATCTCTTTCATATCCATTTGTTAAAATTTACTGTTTGCAATAGCATGAATTGTTCTATATAATAAGAATGTTCTTATCCCGGGCATAAATACAATGCCGTATTTGGCAAAACCTTTTCAACTTTTGATCTTCAGTGCTGTACTACTTTGTACCTTTTTCACTTTCGATCTTTTATATCTGGGCGTTATGTATTCGGGTTTAGTTTTCTGTAATTAGTTAATACTTCAGTTTCTTTATGTATATCTCTTTCATATTCATTTGTTAAATTTACTGTTTGCTATAGCATGAATTGTTCTATATAATAAGAATGTTCTTATCCCGGGCATAAAAACAATGCCGTATTTGGCGAAACCTTTTCAACTTTTTATCTCCAGTGCTGTACAACTTTGTACTTGTTTCTCTTTCGATCTTTTATATCTGGGCGTCACTTGTAAGTCCTGTGTGGACAAGGCGCGTTTTTGGCGTATTGAATTTTAAACCTGATGCTTTTTGTTATCTATTAATCATGTTTTTCTTTGTCTAATATGTTATCCTACTTATTTGTATTGTAGTCCTGTAATATTATGTTGTCATTTCAATGTTATATTTAACTTTGCCATTAAAGTGCGAGGTTTGGCATGCCACAAAACCAGGTTCAACCCACCACTTTTATTCCCCTTTAAAAGTGTCCTGTACCAAGTCAGGAAGATGGACATTGTTATATTATTGTTCGTTTCTGTGTGTTGCATTTTAACGTTGAGTCGTTTGTGTTTTCTCTTATTTTTGAGATATTGATATCAGACGTGGCACGGTACTTGTCTATCCCTAATTCATGTATTTGGTTTTCATGTTATATTTGTTATTCTCGTGGTGTTTTGTCTGATGCTTGGTCCGTTTCTGTGTGTGTTACGTTTCGGTGTTATGTCGTTGTTCTCCTCTTATATTTAATGCGTTTCCCTCGGTTTTAGTTTGTTACCCCGATTTTGTTTTTTGTCCCTGGATTTATGAGTTTTGAACAGCGGTAAACTACTTTTGCCTTTATTAATAACTCGTTTAACACATGTCGCACTAGTACGTATGGTAAATAAGAAAAGTGTGAATGAAAATATTAAAGGGAAATAACTTTTAACGCTTTGATTAAAAAAGCCAATATATCTACTAAAAAAAGGGGGGAGGGGGCATTTCTCACTAACTATGTCTCTCGATATGTTACACGCTCGCCTATAATATTGGGCACAGTGTATTTTCTGTTCTAGCTGAGAGCATGTTACAATATCGAGTATATGGCTTGAAAACAGAACAAATGATAAATTATATTTCAGATTATATTGATATTGTCATTCATAAGTTAATTTTAACCATACTTATTGGTATCTGTTACCACATTCATTTCTTGTTACCAGTGTCTTTTTAAATAGAAATTGAATAAATTTTTTACGGCTGTTTGCAACAGGTGTTATTTTTTCTGTTTCTTGTGACAGACTGCATGAACAGTCTTGCTGATGCCTTTTATACTGACTAGTCACGTAATATTTTTTATAACACATTAAAATAAAAGAAAGGCACAAATGGACATTCAGTTTCATTAGTAAATAAATGAACTGACAACACCATTTATTATATTATGTACATAAAATCAATCAGGTAGAACAAATAATTATGTCTGCTGTAGGTACACACGTATACGGTTATTTAAATACATAGCAACAACATTTTAAACATAACAAATATTTATCAAAGGTACCAGGATACAAAAAAAGAAAAGTGTAAAAGGAAAATGTTAATCAATAGGACATATCAATATCTTTGCATTACCTTCTAAATGATGCCATCTAATTTCCAGTATTTCTATTAATCAACATTGAATTTAATTTGCATTGTTCCTGTTTATTTAGTAATCCGGATTGTTTCTTTTTACGGAATCAGTTTTCCATTTTCTTATCATATCTGTGACAGATGCACATAATGCACAAAGGGACCATATTTTGCACACGTCATGCAGATTTGTCATAGTGATGATGTGTCATTTATTATGTCGTAATGTAAACATCACCCGGACACACGAAGTTTCTTCAATGAGATAATAAACATGCACGAGCATTAATATATAGCGAAAGCATATAATAATCCATATTTATATATTTATTTATCCTGCACTTGACCTCTCTACTATAATGAGTTAACATATACCGTTTGGCAGGTGACAATAATAGATACACGCATATCCAAAGCGAATCCAATATTTACATGATTTAAAGGCTGGGAGAATAGTAAAAATAGCAGCCAATGAATGAAATAGAGGGGAATTCAAATTTCAATCCCTCATTCAACAGTCGACTACAAAATAGAGAAGATAAAAACATGCTTGTCAATCTCGAAGCATACAAGTACAAGTCACCGGCTGAGAGACAGATTCCTGATTTTGACAAAGAAAAAAACATTTCAGCCATAAAGTTCGAAAGTAATTATTTGATCAAACAGTGTGTGATGTTATCAATTCTTAGAATGTTTCAACGTATAGCCTTCAACGATTAGAAAAACTCTAACCAAATAGTAAACAATGACAATAGTATATTTCATCATTACTGACTTTCGACTGGAATAAATTATTTTCGACGTTTTACATAATCTGCGGTGGAACAATAAGGTAATCAGTCAAGTTACTGCAACTTTACGTAGAATCATCAAGCTTCCAATCGTTTTCAATTTGTGGGGAAAATAGCTATGGGTTCGTTTTGTATTTTTTTCTATACATGTATAATTCTTTGAGAGACTTTTTCCACAAATAGCACTGATTTAACTTGATTTTAATGTTTTACAGTTTATAGAGTACCCCGAATAAATTAGTGTAAAACAATTCAAACATCAACATCAACGGTATAATTTACATAAAAAAACGAGAAACACTTACGAACAACTACAACAAACGACAAAAATTAACCACAAGTCAGTAATGTTAATCATATTTCATTTAAACTACTTTAAACAAAGGTTCTTCTTAAATCTATAACGTACTATGGGATAAAAGGGGACGGACGACATAGATCAACATAGATCAAAATAATCATTCAATACATATATCTGTGCAAAAAGCCATGCAATGTTTTAGAATACGGGAAATTTGGTCACAAGAATGTTACATTGTTAAATAATTGAAGCAAAACTATATGAAACGTACCTTAATACAAAATGGTGTCCTCATGATATTAGCATTTGTACAACAGTATCATATATTTTAACAGCTGTAATATTAAGTCAATATTACTTTCCATTTAAGAAATCATTAAATGTAAAATATTAAAACAAATCTAACGAAATACTATACAATATGTTTTTACTTGGGAAGTTAATCAGATATTTCATGTTGACATTTGATTTTAATTCTCCTTTAAAGCATGTTTATTAATCATAGTAACTATATCATAATGACAATTCAGAGAGGCAATTTGCACGGGTGACTTGCCATTATTGTCACATTTATTATAGTTTGCTCCTCTATCTAGCAACATTTTAACTATTTTTGTATGACCATGCATACACGCCATCATTAAAGATGTGTGACCATTCACATCACATTTATTAACGTCTGCTCCACTTTCAATCAGAATTCCAACTATTTTTATATATCCATGTCCACAAGCTTTCATTACAGGTGACTGACCAATATAGTCACGTCGGTTGAAGTCTACTGGTCTATCTAATAACAACTTTACTATTTCTGTATAACCCCCTTCACAAGCCATAAATATAGGTGACTGATCCAGGTTGTCACATTTATCACAGTCTGCTCCTGTTTCTATCAGCATTCTTACTATTTTTGTATGACCATGTTTACTTGCCATCATAATTGCTGACTGATCATTCCTGTCCATTTTATTACAGTCTAATCCTTTGTTTAACAAAATACTAACTATTTCTGTATGTCCATGCACACAAGCTTTCATGAGGGCTGACTGATCTTGCAAATTCAATTGATTAAAATCTGCTCCTTTTTTTAATAACAAATTCACTATTTCTGTATGACCATGTTCGCAAGCCGTCATTAAAGGTGACTGGTGGTTAAAGTCTGATGTATTAAAGTATGCTCTTTTGTCTAATAGTATATTAACAATTTCTATATGACCATGTTCACAGGCCTTCATAATCGGTGACTGGCCATTTTTATCCACTTTATTACAATCTGCACCTCTCTCTAACAACACATTTAAAATGTCCGTATGCCTATTTTCACAAGCCCTAAGTAGAAGTGAGGCATTTTCGTTGTCACTATGATTACAGTCTGCGCCTCTATCTAATAACAACTTCATGGCTACTATTTGACCACTACAACAAGCTATCATTACAGGGGACTGACCAAAAATGTTGGCCTCAATATACTCTGCTCCTCTATCTAATAACATGTTTACTATTTCTGTAAAACCTAGTTCACAAGCTATCATTATTGGTGACAAGAACTCAAAATTGCATTTATTCAAGTCTGCTCCTTTCTCTAATAGCAAATGTACTATTTCTGTATGGCCCATTTCACAAGCAATCGTCAAAGGTGTGTTGCCATTATCATCAGATTTTTCACAGTTTGTTTCTTTGTCTAACAACATCCATACTATTTCAGGATAATCATTTGCACACGCCTTCATAAAAGGTGACTGACCTGATCTGTCACATTTATTAAAGTCTGCTCCTATATCTAACAACATCATTACTATTTCTGTGTGACCATATTCGCAAGCTGTCATGAGAGGTGACTGACCCATTCTGTCAAATGTGTCAAAGTCAGCTCCTTTGTCTAACAATATTTTTACAATTTTTTCATGACCTTGTTTACTTGCCTTCATTACAGGTGATTCACCGGATCTGTCAAATTGATTATATTCTGCTCCTTTTTCTAACAACAAGGTTACAATTTGTTCATGACCTTGTTTACTTGCCTTCATTACAGGTGATTCACCGGATCTGTCAAATTGATTATAGTCTGCTCCTTTTTCTAACAACAAGTTTACAATTTGTTCATGACCATGTGTACAAGCTTTTATGACAGGAGATTGTCCCCTTGTGTCCAATTTTTTAAAGTCTGCTCCTTTATCTAACAGTTTTCTTACTATGTCTGTGTGTCCGTTTTCACAAGCCTTCATTACAGGTGACTGACCAAATCTATCAAATTTATTATAATCTGCTCCTTTGTCTAACAGCAAACTTACAATTTTTTCATGACCATGTTCACAAGCTATCATGACAGGTGAATTACCGAATATGTCACACTCATCTAAGTCCGCTCCTTTTTCTAAAAACAAACTTGTTGTCTCAATATTATTCTTTTCACAAGCCTTCAGTAGTAAAGACCGCCCATAACAGTCAAATTCATTAAAGTCTGCTCCTTTGTTTACCAACATATTCACTATTTCTGTATAATTTTTGTCACAAGCATTCATTATAAGTGTCGAACCATCTGGATAACCTTTATTAAAGTCTGCTCCGATATCTAACAGCATCCTTACTACATCTGTTTGACAATGTTCACATGCATACATTAGAGATGACATACCTATTTTGTCGCAGTAATTATAGTCTACCCCTTTATCTAATAAGATCCTTACTATTTCTGTACGACCATGTTTACAAGCATACATTAGAAGTGACTGTCCCTTATTGTTGCATTTTGAATAATCTGCTTTGTAATCTAACAGCATTTTCACCATTTTCGTAAAGCCACGTTTACAAGCGATGATAACTGGTGAAAATCCATTATTATCATATTCATTTATGTTTGCACCTCGAAGGATCAACATCCATAAAACGTCTTCGTGACCATGTTTACAAGAATACATTACAGCTGACCAACGCCATTTGTTACATTTGTTATAGTCTACTTTCCTTTCTAACAACATTCTTACTATTCGTGTATGACCATATCTACAAGCAAACATTAATGATGACCAGCCCTTTCTGTCACATTTATTATAGTCTACTTTGTTGTCTAACAATATCTTGACAAATTCGGTGAGACCTGTGGAACAAGCTTTCATTAGGAGTGATCTTCCCTTTTTGTCATATTGGTTGTAGTTGACTCTTCTGTTAAGCAACATCCTTACTATTTCGATATGTCCATAGCTGAAAGCCTGCATAACAGGTGACTGGCTTAAACTGTTCAACTTATTATAATCTACATCTTTGTCTAACAACATCTTTACTATTTCTATATGTCCATTACTACAAGCAAATCCAATAGATGTCCGACCGTAAATGTCAGATTTATTACAGTCTACTCCTTTGTCCAACAGCATCATAACTAAGTCCGCATGACCATGTCTACAACCTTCAATTAAGGCGGATTTACGTAAGATGTTAACCTTATCACAATCCACACCCTTGTCTAACAACATCTTCACTATGTCTGTATGACCATATTCACATGCCTTCATTAAAGGTGTGTTATAACGATAATCACATGTTTTGCAGTCAGCCCCTTTGTCTAACAACAACTGGACAATTGCTGAATAGCCATTTCGACAAGCAACCCATATAGGTGATTGATCATTTTTGTCAGATTTGTCATATTCCACGCCTCTATCTAACAATAATGTAACTACTTCGGTATGACCATTTTGACAGGAATATTTTAAAGGTGATTGACCAGCATTGTCACAATTATTAAAGTCTACCCCTTTGTCTAATAACAACTTTACTATTTCTGTGTGACCATTTTCACAAGCATACATTATGGATGTCTTTCCATGAATGTCACACTTATCATGGTCTATTCCCTTGTCCAAAAAGATCCTGACTATTTCTGTATAACCATGCGTACAAGCATACATTATTGGTGACTGGCCCCACATGTCAGCTTTATTACAGTCTATTCCTTTGTTTATCAATATCTTGACTATTTCTGTGTGACCATATTTAATAATAGGAGACACACCAAGATTGTTACATTCATTATAGTTTACCCCTCTGTCTAATAAAAGCTGTACTATTTCTATATGACCATGTTCACAGGCCTTCATTACGGGTGACTGATTCCAGCTGTCACATTTTTTATAGTCTGCTCCTCTGTCCAACAACATCCTCGCTATTTCCACAAAACCAAATCTACAACAAAGCATCAAAGGTGTCCAACCTACATTATTGTTAGATTGATTATAGTATACTCCTTCGTCCAACAACAGCTGTACTATTTCTGCATGGGCATGATCAAAAGCCGTCAGTAAAGCTGACCAACCCTCAATATCAGATTTATCATAATATATCCTTTTGTGTGCGAACATCATGACTGTTTCTGTAAAACCATATCCACACGCCATAAGTAGAGGTGACTTACCATTATAGTCAGATTTATTATAGTTGGCACCTATATCTATCAATAGTCTAACTATTTCTGTTTGACCTTTTGCACAAGCTTTTAATATCGGGGATTGACCCCGATTGTCACATTTATTATATTCTACTCCTCTGTTTAACAATATCTTTACTATTTCAGTATGCCCAAATATGCAAGCCTTCATTACGGGTGACTCACCAGACCTGTCACATTTATTATAGTCTGCTCCTCTGTCTATCAACATCTTTACTGTTTCTGTATGACCTGCTTCAGAAGCAATCATCACAGATGACTTATTACCAAATGTACACTGGTTAACGTCCACCTCAAGGTTCAAACACCAGTTAAGCAAAGGAATATCTCCTAGCATACAACAGTGTAACAGAGCAGTATCATATCTTATATCAGCAGCAGCAGCATCATCATCATCATCATCATCATCATCATCATCATCATCATCATCATCATCATCATCATCATCATCATCAAAACATAAATATTCATATTCATTTCTATTGCTTTCGTTATCATAGATTTGTGCAAGTTGTTTCTGGCATGTTATATCAAGTTTATTCAAATGTAACAATAGTTTTGATCTAAACTGAGGTATCTTCATATTAATATTACTAAAAGTATCGCGAACATTTCCCTTTGACCATTCGTCAGTTAATCTCTGCATGTAAATCTGGTGATATTTTGATGGAATTATAGTGATGTAAGAATCCATGCCATCTTCTTTTTCTAACAAGAATCGCTTATGAATCAAGCCGCTGTCTGCATTCTTAATCAAGCAATTTGTAATTTTCTGTCCAAAATAGAATGCTAAAAAGTCAAATATTTTATCATGCAAAGTTGTGTAGAAGTATTCATATTTCCATATACACATTTCCTTCTTAATATATGTATTTGTAAGGGAGTCAAGTTCATCCTGTATAACTAAAAGAGATGTTCCTTTGTCCAGTTTACATGCCTGAAATGTGTTTTCGAAAATAGTTTTTGTTTCTGGAGAAATATCTTCTGTCAACATGTCTAGCTTCAGGTTGTTGTTAAACATAACACATAAAGCTAAAGCACAGTATTTAGTGAAATGTCCCTTACTAAATAGCTTGTCAATTTCTGATTCATAAACTGAAAATGGTCCCTGAAATAAATTTGCAGCATCAAAATGTGGATTATCATAGAACATTTTACATAAAAGTGGAAAACAGTCATATAAATCATAATAGTCAGTAATTTCAGATGCTTTTGATTTCATATATAATTCTGCTATGGACTGTTTTTCAGTTATTGATAAGCGCATTTCCTCTGAAAACATTTTACATGCACATGACTTGAAAACTGATATGGTATCAAATTTTTCATCCTGAAAGACTTGTAATCGACATGCTGCTATTATTTTTGTTTGCTTATTTTTAAGAATTTCGTCGATACGCTCAATGAGGGGATCCCAACTTTTGATATCACTTTGATCAACAGAAAAGTTTCCACATAAATCATCAATAACAAACAATGTTTTCTTATTTGGATTGTAATAATGAACAATGTCTCCTGGGTCAGACACTAAAAGAACATCATACTCTTGAGCTGCCATTTGTAAAACTACATGTCGGAGTGTTGCTGTTTTTCCTGCACCAGAACTTGCAGTGATCGTTACACAACTGTTCACTTTTATACATTTGAGCACATGCTCAGCAGCTCTTGTATTAATGAACATCTGGTCATTGATCTGCCAGTCTTTAAGCATTTTGTTGATTTGTGCTAAAATTAGAGAATAAAATTATTATTGGTTTCTTTTCTTTAATTTGTAGTTTGTTTTAATCGCAGCTTTAAGATTTTTCCAACCTGAATGACGCTGCTGAACATAATACATTATAGCACCGCTGCAAAATGGTAATAACATGGTTAGTAGACTTAGTATTACGCATGACATAATAACTCTCTGAATATGATAATAAGGCACCGATATATGTTTTTATATACTGTGCAAAACACATTATTTTGGTAAAAATAATAGTAAAGCGTATTTACGTGACGATATCAAGATATTTGTATTCAGTCGGGTCTTAACAGGAAGTTGTGTTTGTTATATTAATCAAAGTGCTTGCTAGCACCTGTGAAAAGTAGATATGTATTATTTCAAATAGGTTGTCTTATTCTTTAGTTTTCTATGTTGTGTCATGTGTTCTATTGTTTTTCTGTTTGTCTTTGTTTCATTCACGTTGTCAGTTTATTTTCGATTTATGAGTTTGATTGTCCCTCTGATATCTTTCGTCCTTTTTTTGAAGATGTGTATTTTAAATGCAATTTGTATCTAATAATATCACAGCTTTTGTATTTTGATGTTTTTAACTAATCATTGTCTTCCAGCAATTATCAAGTATCACCTTTTTTTTGCTTAATTATGTTTGTCGTGTAAAATTTTTATTTCAACCTTAAAATGTATATTTAAAGTAATCAAATATTCAGAAACCTCTGTTAATTTCTCTGTGTGCCATCATAACAAGGAATTGTGATTTTAGTTTTTTTAGTGATTCAGGTCCTTCGTTTTTGTTTTTAGTAAATCGTATTGTTACTAATCAAGCTGTTATTTTTTTTTTAATTTTTTTTTGGTTGAGTTGTTCCACATTTTCCATATCAGGGCCTTTTTTCGCTAGCTATACGGTATGGTTTTTTCTCATTGTTGACTGTCTCGATCTTTAAATGATTGTATATCTTCCTCCTTTGAATTCTTTTGGATGGCTGGTTCATTCGCAAGAAATACCACATTTCTTATTTTAATTATTTAATAAGACAGCAAACTTTAATCAATGCAAGTGTAATGAAAGTTAATTTACATGAAAGGTTTAAACAAACAATGGCAATTTGTAGACAGGAGTAAAAAGTTAGTATACACTAGATTCTTAGAGGTTCTTATTACCAAGTAATACAGTTTAGTTGCTGCTGTTAAATTCAGCATTGAGGCAAAGATATTTTAAAGTGTTTTGGATTTTAGGCATTCATTTGATATAAACACTGCCTCCCTGATAGGTTGAAACATTACTATTATAGTTCAACATGTTCAATCTTAGAGAAGTCTACTAACTCAGGAACAAAGTTTAAATTCTGAAATTGAATGTCAAGATCAGTATGATGCTTCTACGTACACAGCGTTGACAACTAAAGTGCTACAGTTCAAAACGTATGGACCAAACACACACCATACACTGTTTAACTATCATAGCGTGCAAATGAGAAAGGTCAGAATGATCTGACTTTGGTATATGATGCACCCAAAGACCAAATGCAACAGTCAAGCTGCATACCATGCAGTTACTCGCTAGGTTAATCAAAATGTTTATGTACAAAAGGTATGACCCAGATGCGAACTGTATACGGTTTCAATATCATAGGTATTAAAGACAAAGTCAAGTTCAAAGTGATACGAGTTTGTGTTATGTCAATTTCAAAGACCATGATGCAACGGCCTACTGTGTTTGAAGTTTAAAGCCCAAACTCTATGACACGTTGGATAAAGCCAACTCATTTCTATGATTTAACCTAAGAATTTACTTTCGATTTCTTACATCTGCATTTGTGTGCCGATTGAGTGATTGATAGATTAATGCAAGTCATCATTAATTCAATAGAAAAACACATTGACGATGGAAATTTGTACCAAATTTATTGAATAAATGCTCCATTTTTATTGATTTATTTTTTGGTAGAAATTGGACTACATGTAATATATATCGCAAGTTGTGATTATATAATAACTACTGTTTACTCCACTGAGTGGCACACATTTCCTGCATATTTAAGACGATTTTAAATGATCGTTTTGATTAAATCAAAAGATCAAAGAGATTTTTAGATAAATGTAGGAATTATTAAGCTTCGCTCTAAATCCAGGGTAAGATCATTGGTTGGTATATACGAATGTTCAGCTAAACCCCGATGTGTTGAATCTTTTTTTAGTACTGCGACTCAAGGATTTGTATAGTGACATTATATACACATTCTTGTGCGACTGTTCAATAATATTTAGCAGTATTATTTGGACGGTTTCATTTGGTTGGATAGTGATAACATATTTTAGGGGACAGAAATGTATTATATAAATAGCTATATGACGTAGTTAGATCTCTGTTTTCTTCTGCTGTATTTTGTTGATTGGTACTTACTCGATTAATTTTCTACTTTCCAGGATTATCCAGTAACTTAACCATATATATAACTCTGAACTTCACAGTTTTAATATTCTTCAAATATATTTATTGTTAACCGGCGGTAACCGGAACACACCTTTATCGCGATTTAAACTTAACCCACAAACTAATAAAATAATGTCACTCACTATTTCAAACCGTTGTAGAATAATTAATTCTGGGCCGATTTTCATTTTTTATTCATCAGTCGATTTGTTTAAATAAGTTGTTCACAAATAAAGGTCTACCAACGCGATTGAAATAAGTAAAGGTGTTTTCCGACAGGTAAAATTGTTAAGCTCGATTAAAACCACGTGATTGATAAAAAGTATCTCTGGTCAATTTTTGACCGCGGCATCGCAGATAGTCGAAAAAGAAATTAACAACAGCGTACTAATTAGACAGTTTCCATATCTTTCTACAGGGCTACCCGGGTTATAAATAAATGCTAATTAATCGTTGTAGTTCCTGTCAATATAATACTTCCATGGTTTATCTAAATACAAATAAAGTTTAAAAAAGGAGGGACATTTGAAGCTATAAGTCGGAATTAAAACGACAACTGATGACCAAGGTAACAAAGAAACGGACAAACCACAGTATACAAAACACCGGTGGGGATTTTAGGTGCACAGAATAATATCTGTTTTCCAAACATAAATCATTTAAATTAAGATAACTTCTATCTGGAATCCTAGCTGCAAATAAACAGCTCAGGATAAGGGGTCCCATTGCCACCATCGTATGCGTATTGGTTGATATGACTTGATTTAAAATGAATAAACAAAATAATAGATACCGGTATTGCATAGTCATTGACAATCAAATTTCTATTACTACCATAAAATAAATAAAGAGCATCATTAAAACAAATTGAGATCCTATGACAACTATTTCCTACAAATTTGGTGTATAGTTAAATTAAAATAAAATAAGTAAGGATTAATCTTATGAATTTTGACTTTTTAAAGAACTCATACTGATGTGTGACCTCTGCTCATATTGTCTTTATGCTAGTTTTGTGTGTGCTTCGTGCAAATCTGATGAGTCAAGCTACAAGGATATTCGTATCAAGTATAAGCTAAAAGCCCCTAGAAGACATATTATTCAATTATATTTTCAATGTTCAAATATTTAAAAGAAAGTCAAATAGAATGACATGAGTTAGTTTGTGTGTTTTCCTTTTCTTTTCTGAAAAAAGAATTTAAAAAAACTTTTGGTTTTTGAAAAACCGCTTTTATTTGCAATTTCTTGTATCACTAGTAAATTATTAAGTCACCAAGGTAACACATGAGGTTCTTCCGACGTTATATATTGGTCGCTAGAATATCCTGACTTACTTTACGTTACTACAACGTTGAAGCAATGCTGTAAGAATGTACATTTGTCACGTCAGATACGACGTAGAACAGACGTCAAAACAACGTTTATAGTAGAGGTTCATTTAACGTCATACATACTGTTAATTATTCTGCGACGTATCTGTCAAGTAAGTTGAAGTTTAGGAGAGTCGTTGGTTCATATTTGTCTGATTTGTTTTTCGTAATTTATCTTTTAGATTTGGTCGTTAGTTTTCCCTTATGAATTGCGGTACTTTTAAAGCAGACTATACGATATAGATTTTTCTCATTGCTGAAAGCCATGCAGTTACCTATAATTGTTTACATCTTCTGCATTTCAATTTTAATGGATAGTGTCTCATTAACAATCATATCACATCTCTTATTTATTATAATGATAAGCTAAGGTACTTTACGGTGTCATTTGCAACCTTCCTAAATCATTTTTTTCCTACGTAGTCGGTATAGTTTCAGTTTGTGCCCTTTGAACTTAAGGACGCTTAACTATGGCAACAGAATACGCATGCTCGAAAATCCTTTCTGTGATTGGACAAAATGCTGTCATGGTGGGTGATTTAGTTGTGTTTGAAAAAACATTTCGTTAATTATATCGTGATGGAAAGCAAGTGAAAAACTATAAATATTTGACTAGATCTTACAAAGATTTATATTTTTATTAAAATAATTGTTTCTCCAATAGCTCTTTGCATCCGTGACAGCTGTTTATTCGGGACAATTATATAATTTTTAATGTAAACTTTGTTGTACGAACGTACATGACTTTTAGAACGCACCTACGCATGTGAGATTTCCGCGGGGTTTTGGTGAATGTAAACAGAAAGATACGAGGACCGAAAATACTGAACACAAACAGAGAAAACGTTTATTTAAATGGTATCTTTGTGCTTCTGAAGGTTATCGAAATGATAGTTTTAAACATATACTCAAATTTAAATACGTTGGATATCTTTTTTTAAAAAAGTTCTTGTTTGAAATAACAAAGACAATAAGTGTAACCTAATGTTTACCTCTAACGTTCCATGGTACTGTGTCCTTCTGAGTGGTTTTAATCATTTGAAGTTCTTTTGTAACATCAGCATGGGATTTTTTCATTTTAGTATGAGATTGCTTCAGGCGTTCAAAGGAGTTTTTCAGCTCCCTAATTTCATCATTTGAACATTTGATTTCAAGCATTATTTCTTGGTTGGTCTGATCTAGGATTTTGGTTTTCAGTTGTTCACACTCTTGCTTCATTTGCTGCCCACCTAGTCTATTAATGGCCTGTAAATTATATTAATATATGAATATATTTTAAGCTGAAACTAGAATATCAAACTTGTGCAGAAGCATCGGAGGTGGTTTTTTTTTTCAATATTGAAATGAAATTGCATTTACTGCTTAATCGGAACGAAAGACATTTTGAGATAGTCATTAAACATATGACAAATTGTGGCGTTCTAGTAAAATCATTCTTAGAGATCCCTTTACAAGTCTATACCTATTGTTAATTTTCCTTTTAAAGACGGCGATGTTCCTTTGGGTCAATCATACGGTGTTTATATATTGCAACTCGTTCGTTATGCCCGTGTGTGTAGTGATGTCAATTATCAAGACAGGGATTGCAATACCAAAAATTGGTTTAAACTTGTACTAAATTCTTTCATAGATACAAAGATTTAATTCGTAAATTTGGCTGTACCTGTAGAAAACTTATTATAATCAGAATTTCACATTTCACAAAAATGAAAGTCCCCTATAAAATGGATAAATAAAAAGCTCAAATACATCAAACGAAAATGGATAACAACTGTCTTGGTACGACGTCGAACTATGGGGTAAAGATGCAGTTTTTGACTGATTTTTATCATTTTAACTTATTAACTCGAAAACGAGTTCATGGACCCCTCTTTTTTAAAATGCCATTAGATTTGTTTACGTAAGAAGATTATTTGTTCTAATTTTCATGAAAACGTCAATAGTGTAACTTTTTTAAAGGAGTAGGTTCAGTAAGACCCCTTTTTGGCCCCAAAATATAGCAGTTTTACAAAATTGTTAAAATGTAAACCTTTACTTATTTATTGGACAGTAGAATGCTTCTGCTACATAAATATGGGCTGTTTTTGACAATACAATGCACATATCCGGTACTAGCGCCATTAAGTCATGCTAAATTGCTGAAATCTTCATAATTCTAGCATTTTAGTTAAATTTTAGACGGTTTTCGTGTAGAACGAAAGTGGCCGCATTCGTGTTCATCCTTAATATTGAAATGTAAGTTGTATTTTATGATATAACATAACATATATAAAGGTTGAGGATGTACACGGATACGGCCACTATCATTTTTACCAAAAACCATCTGAAAAGTGACATTTTTCGGCATATTAGGTAGATTTTTCATATTTGAGCTTGAATCGGATCGTTTTTAATGACTTAATCTGTTAAAATCTTTCACATAAACTAATTAATTCAAATAAAATAGACACTTAAGTGTTTAAAAAGTGGTCAAAATCTTTCGTCAGATGAACCTGAAATTTGAGGCCAAAATCGGTCCTTACCGGACCTACTCCTTTGACAAATAAACAGCAAAAACGAGTTTTTTTCTGCGTTCGTGAATATTTAGTAAATATGAGTTATTTGGATAAAAACAAAATGCACAAATTTAAAAGACATCTATATAAAACAGAATTAACAGCTTCTGTTTATCTTTTGTATTGCTGTCGGAAGGAACATTACGTCCACAAATCCGAATTTTGAGCAAGTATGAAAAATTGCGACCTCATTTTACTAAAGAACAAGCACATGCATTTTTTTTATCACATATTTGATTTTATCAGGCAAAAATAGCCTATATGCAAATTGTCAGCAAAATTTCATCATGGGATCAAAACTGTATCGTATGAAGCAAAACACAAACAATGGTAAAAATTATCATTAAATGGGCCTGTTCCAATAAGTCATCTAATGATTTTGTAAATGTTTACATATTGTTTTTTCTTATCTTGTTGGTCACTTTTGGTATTCAAAGTGTTCAGCTATCTTTTATAGTTTTCAAAATTGAAAGCAAACCACTAACAATTGATCAAACATCATCAAGAGAATTAACTTCTATGATGATTTCAGTAAATAGACTTAGTTTTAGATCTTAAAAAGGTTTCATCTATCTTTAGTTCTAATATATAAGGTAACAAATAAAATAAAATTGAGAACGGAAATAAGGAATGTGTCCAAAAGACAACAAACCGACAAAAGAGCAGAAAACAGCCGAAGGCCCACCCATGAGTCTTCCAAATCCCGCACCAGAGGCGTTCTTAAGCTGGCCTCTAAATCAGAATGTATACTAGTTCAATGATAATAGACGTCATACTAAACTCCGAAATATATAAAAGAAACTAAAATTTAAAACCATACATGAGTAAAAAGACGTCCAGAAGCTCATGACTGTGAACAGGCGCAAACATGCGGCGGGGTCAAACATGTTTTTTGATATCTCACACCCCCCCCCCCCTAATACCTTTAGTAAATGTAGAAAAAAAATACATAACACTACGCACAGTAAAACAATTATAATGAAATCAACAGTAAGGGGATCGTAAAATTCTGAATATTTCTGCGTTTGTTAGCTTTTCAGCGCAGTTTTCAAGATAATAGACAAACTTGCAGTTTACCCTTATGTTCTAATCTTTGCAATGTCGGCCATGATTTTTGGCAACCAGTTTCATCTGACACAGATTTAAACTAAATACCCAATGAAGAGTTTGGCCAATATTGCGTAAATCTGACCTAGCCGTTTCATAGAAGATTTAAGAAAAAGTTTATGACAACGGTGGACTACGGACGACGGACACCATGTAATGAGAGAAACACTTTGAATCATATCAGTTGAATAAGGATGCAGAAAATTGCATAAAATTATTAATTAGCATTACAAACACTAGTTATATCATCCCAAGCCGTATTGAAGAAACCTGTGTCTATTTTGCCATCACCCAGATGTGCCATATAGTTCCTGTAGTATTTTATTCTAGCTAAATCTGAACCTGATGTAGTTTCCATGGTAGAGGGTAAATGGTCAAATCCACAAACAGGAGGGGAAATTGTTGTCAGGTTTCTCAGTAATGTCATCATTAATGTGACATCAAATGTCTTTGAATCTGGATGATCTACAAGAATTAAAACATGATGAGCATACAATTGATATCTATTTACTAGAAAAATAAAACATGAAACGATGAAGGAAGATTCAAAGACATCAGGAAACCAGGAGTATGTAATGAAATGTTAAAGAGAAGAAGAATGGTCAACGTAGATACAAGTATCTTGTCTTAGGGAGGGATAAATCCTACTTTGTAAAGGATCACTCTGATTCAAAGAAAAAATTCTCTGAAACTGACATTATCAAGATGCTTGATTTCTTAATTGAGAACATATTTGTTACGTTTGGAGGACATGTTTTTCAACAGACTGTCCCATTTCAATGGGAACAAATTGTGCCCCTCTTCTTTCCGACTTGTTTCTTTATTATTATGAGTCTGACTTCATACAGGAACTTCTTAGAAAGAAAGATAAGCAGTTAGCAATATCCTTTAACTCTACTTTCCGCTATATAGATGATGTTCTTTCACTAAATAATTCAAAATTTGGTGACTATGTAAAACGCATCTATCCCATCGAACTAGAGATAAAGGATACTACTGCAGATACAGTAAAGTCGGCCTCATATCTAGACTTACATCTAGAAATTTACAATGAGGGTCGGTTGAAAACAAAACTTTATGACAAAAGAGATGATTTCAGCTTTCCAATTGTGAGCTTTCCATTTCTAAGTAGCAACATTCCAGCAGCACCTCCATACGGGGTATATATCTCCCAATTGATACGATATTCCAGTGCTTGCATTTCCTATCATGATTTACTTGATATAGGATTGCTGCTCACAAGGATGCTATTAAACCAAGAGTTCCAAATGATGAAGTTGAAATCATCCCTTCGTAAATTTTACGGACGCCATCACGAGTTGGTTGATCGTTATGGAATAACCGTTTCACAAATGATATCGGATATGTTCCTTACGTCGTAACTACAATCCCCTTCCCTTTCATAAATGTGACCTACCGAATTAGACTATTTACAGGATTTGTTAAGACATAAGCAACACGACGGGTGACACATGTGGAGCAGGATCTGCTTACCCTTCCGAAGCACCTGACATCACCCCTAGTTTTTGGTTGGGTTCGTGTTGCTTATTCTTTAGTTTTCTATGTTGTGTCATGTGTACTATTGTTTATCTGTTTGTCTTTTTCATTTTTAGCCATGGTGTTGTCAGTTTCTTTTTATAAGTTGGCTGTCCCTCTGGTGTCTTTCGTCCCTCTTTTAAGAGAAACTACAATATTATTAAATATTTTATTCTACTTTAAAAATCTACGGCCATCATTAATTACACTTATCTATTCATCTTTATCATTTATTCGTTGTCATTCTGACGTAAACATGTCGAAATGTACAACTTTTTGTTTATTATTTATTTATGGATTTCTCTGTCCCGGGTGTTCATGCATTCATTTGTATTACAGTATGTACTCCTGTCATGTAATGCTGTAATTTTAGCGGTATATTTAAATTGCCATAAAGTGCCAATTTGGCTAGACACACACCCAGGTTCAACCCACCATTGAACCATGTAACGAATATGGCAGTTGTTTTCAAATAGTTTATTTCTATGTTTATTTGCGTTTGTTTTTGTTGCATTTTAGTGTTCCTGTTGTTCATGGTGAATATTAAATATTCCGGATTGTGAATTTGTAGTCAAAATAATTATAAAATTGCCTTTTCATAACATCATTGTGAAAATTATTGCATAAAGTTTGAGAATCCATATTAGTTATGTAAGCCCGTCACTGTTTTTTATATCAGGTAGTGTAAGCCGTTAATCGAATATGGTTGTTGTTGATCTGAAGTTTGCATGTTGTGTCGACTATTATGTTATTTGTGTGAGCGTTTCTCTGTGATTAATGTTCTTGCATATGTTTATGTTGTATTTCTGTCACGTAGTCTTGTCTTTTCGGCGATATTGGTTAACATTGCCATGAATTTGAAGGTTTTGCTAGCCATTAAACCAGGTTCAATCCGCATTTTTTTCTTAAAAGATCCTGTACTAAGTCAGGAATGTGGCAGTTGTTATCTAATAGTTCGTTTCTAGTATGTTGAATTGTCGTTTGTTTTTTGTTACGTATCAGTGTTTCTGTTGTTTCGTTGTTTTCCTCTTATAGTTGATGTGTTTCCGTCGTTATTAGGATCCTCTATGATCTTTAAGTTCGTACTTTATTTGGCAGTTTTTGCTCCTTTAGACAACACGAGCGTCTTAAATTTAAGCCTGGTATATATGACAAATTCGTTTTCGTACACAGACTGGGAAAAGAAAATTTAACACTGGATATGGTGTTTCGAGCATTGATTTGTTCTTATTATTGAAAGGTCACTATGTTGACAAGTTGTATAATAAGGAGATCACATGCCATTCGACTCTGTTGTTGTAAGTTTTAAACCTTAAGTGGTTCTCTGATCTCTATTGATAAGGATTGCCAATTTTCCTGCAGATGAATGATGGGGTTTTTTTTTAAATACTTCTATGGTCTCCATCAGAGAATCAGTGGCCATGCATCTTTTAATTAGTTAAAATCAGGTTTAGAGCTGTCATGTCAGTATCTGTTAGTAGTCCTTTGTTAATTTGTGTATCATTGTCATTTAGCTTAGTTTCTTCTCTTACCTATTCGTTGGACTCGGACTTGTTAGTTAACTGCGTATTGTTGTGTGTGTTTTTCCCGCATTTGATAAAGGTATTAATAATGGGTTGAGATATAAAACAAACAAGTTTAACCACGCCTAATTATGCACCTGTCCCAAGTCTTGAGCATCTGTCCTTTTTTAGTCTAGTATGTTTTGTTTTTTCAGATGTTAGTTCGATTATATGATTCGGAGCTTAGTGTGGCGTCTATTTTTACTGAACTAGTACACATGTTTGTTAAGGGGCCTTCTGAATCCCGTCGCTGGATGCAAGATTTTTTTGCTGTGCTGAAGACCCATTGGTGACCTTGAGGTACCAGTCTTGTATAACAACTCCAGTTTCCGGTCAAAACATGGAGGGAAACAAAATAGTCCATTTTTTCTGAATTTTTTTCTGGTCTCATTTTTTTCTGTTTGATTATAGGTTATGCTGCATTTAAACATATATATAGATTTTTTTTTTTTAAATCTTGCATCTTTCTAGGGATATCAACCCAGGAAAGTGGAAGGATATTATGTCTTCTGGAAGCGGTGCGGCCTAGTAAAAACAGCAAAGAAAAAGAAGGGAAAAATGTTTTGACTTCAGGGTTACGTAACTTTTTATGCTTCGTGGCATGACCCACTTTTTTCGATTAAATCACAATTTCACATTAGTAATACATGATATGAGAATGTAATTTTTTTCTATGTAGCATTTTTATTTTTTTATTTTCAAAGATCAGCTGTTTTGCATGTAAGCCTATGGAGTAGTCAATTACAAGACTGCAACTTTGAGCTGTTTTCTGCTCTTTTGCTGAGTTGTTTTCTCTTGAACATATTCCTTAATTCCATTCTCAATTATATAATAATGAATAGGAGACATACAGTTTATTTATTAAAACGTATTTGCTGTTTAATAGATGTATAGTATAGTGTATAAAGTATATGTCATAATTATATTTTGCTTGCAGATGTTGTTCACTCAAAATCTTTTCCTCATAGCTGGAGATTTCTTCCTCATTGAAGATTTCAGAGTTTTGCTAGTAAGCTTCTTTCTCTAATTGCTAAATATATTCGTAATTAATTATTCAAAACCATAGCTTCAACATACCTGGGAAACGAGTGAATAGTAGGTTCCACTGTGTTGCATTTATAACACGTTTCTTTTTCAAGTCAAACAGTTTGTTGTATGCCTTCTTCAAAGAAGATTCTAAACTTGATGGATGGAATTCACGATCAAACAAGGCTCTAGCTGCACGTGGAGAAATCCCTGTTAGCAATAAACTCATTCTGACATAGTTTGCCTCTTCTGCAGATAGAGAAGCCATCTTTCTTTTATTGTTATCGTTTAAGGAGATTTACAGATTTTTGCATTACACAGATATGAATAAGGAATATCATAGCCAATGTTACAGTTAGTTACGATCCTTCTTTTTATGAGTTGATATGAATAAGAATTGTATCACCTTTTACATGTCTGACGTAGATCTACAAAAACAATAAAAATATGTACAATTAAGCTTTTTTCTTAATGATGGAAAATATAAAACTGACGTGGAAAGGTAACACCCGGCCACCGAAAGCTTTATGAAGCCTAGGTGGTCGTGTGGTCTAGTGCGCCGGTTACAGGGCAGGCGATTTGGTGTCACGATATCTCAGTAGCATGGGTTCGAATCCCGGTGAGGGAAAAACCAAAAATTTGCGATAGCTCTAGCATTGTTGGGTTGGTGTTTAGACGAGTTGTATATACAGAATGTACACAGCCATGTATCATCATCACTGCTGGTGATCCGATGGATAAATCTGTTGTAAAGTTATCACTGGTTCAGACGTACTTATAAATATAATTATTTCTGTGACTGTATCTTACATTAATTTGTAGGATCCTTTACTATAGATAATTTACCTGATCTGTAAAAATAACATCTTCATGCCTTATATATCATGTACTGTAGTACGACGCTAGATTAAAACTGACGTGGGAAGGTAACATCCGGCCAACGAAATGTGTTTGACTTAAGTCAAAAATGTTCGTAAGAATACTCTGGGAGCATGAATGCGAAAATATGATAAAGGAATTTTGAACTTAATTGTGTTGGTTGAGACAAAGTCCAACTGTATGATGAAACATAAATTTATATATTTACCCCAGTAACTACTCTTTACCATCTTGTTGGTCTCAACTAGAATGAATTGTGGTTTGACATGTTTTGTGTCTACATATGTGTGCTTACATTTGACAAATCGATTACTGAATGCAGTAAAGCCAATGATTTCTCTAAAACATTTTTTTTCATTATCTAAATCTTAATAAGAAACAAGTATAAATATAAAAAAATCAAAAAGTAAACTATCTTCGATACGTTTCACTTTTAGCTGTCCAGGATAATAATAATGAAAATCTCTGAAATAAGGTCTTAGTGATTTCTCTGATATGCCACATAATCCTCACTTATCGTTTAAAACAATAAATTTGATATCCTTGACCGATGTCACTTTATGGTATATGTATGTATTGTCTTGTCTGTTTAACATGTTTAATTCATTGTCTTATTTTTTGAATTTTTAAAAATGCATTTTACAAAACAGTATTCCAAAATTAACTCGTCATATATACCAGGATTAACATTTTGTTGACCAGAAACGCGTTTTGTCTTCAAAATTCTCACCATTGCATGACGCTCAAATAATAAAAATATTATCAAAGGCAAAATAAAGTACGAATATGAAGAAAATTGAGGAATCAAAATTCAGAACGGTTATGTCAAATACAGTTCAAAAAGGGGGTCACGAAGTGTAAAATCATGTAGTTGCTTCCATATGATTATCTGTAATTTCTAATTTTTTGCCTTATTTGTGTATGTTACTGTAAATGTAATTACAAGTAAGTACAAATGTTATGGGTGGTCCTTATTAAGTAAGTCAGTACTTATAAGCAATTAGAAAAGTTTACCTTACTTTGATTCTACTTTCGCTTTCGTATGTATATTACTTGCATACATTTAAATCATGACATTCAATTTTAAAAATGCGTTATGTCAAGCTAGTACTCGTAGA
Source organism: Mytilus edulis (assembly GCA_019925275.1). Classification (NCBI taxonomy): domain Eukaryota; kingdom Metazoa; phylum Mollusca; class Bivalvia; order Mytilida; family Mytilidae; genus Mytilus; species Mytilus edulis. The sequence goes on along the minus strand of CM034350.1, from coordinate 114,795,493 downwards.
AATTAAACTAGAGGCTCTAAAGAGCCTGTGTCGCTCACCTTAGTCTATGTGAATATTAAACAAAGGAAGCAGATGGATTCATGACAAAATTGTGTTTTGGTGATGGTGATGTGTTTGTACATCTTACTTTACTGAACATTCTTGCTACTTACAATTACCTCTATCTATAATGAACTTGGCCCAGTAGTTTCAGTGGAAAATGTTAGTTAAAATTTACAAATTTTATGAAAATTGTTAAAAATTGACTATAAAGGACAATAACTCCTTAGGGGTCAATTGACCATTTCCATCATGTTGACTTATTTGTAAATCTTCTTTGCTTAACATTATTGATGTTTACAGTTTATCTCTATCTATAATAATATTCAAGATAATAACCAAAAACAGCAAAATTTCCTTAAAATTACCAATTCAGGGGCAGCAACCCAACAACAGGTTGTCAGATTCATCTGAAAATTTCAGGGCAGATAGATCTTGTCCTGATAAACAATTTTACACGATGTCAGATTTGCTCTACAGGCTGCGGTTTCAGAGTTATAAGCCAAAATCTACATTTCACCCCTATGTTCTATTTTAGGCCATGGCGGCCATCTTGGTTGGTTGACCAGGTCACGGGACACAATTTTTAAACTACATACCCCAATGATGATTGTGACCAAGTTTGGTTTAATTTGGCCCAGTAGTTTCAGAGGAGAAGATTTTTGTAAAAGATAACTAAGATTTACGAAAAATGGTTAAAAATTGACTATAAAGGGCAATAACTCCTAAAGAAATCAACAAACCATTTTGGTCTTGTTGACTTATTTGTAGATCTTACTTTGCTGAACATTTTTGCTGTTTACAGTTTATCTCTATCTATAATAATATTCAAGATAATAACCAAAAACAGCAAAATTTCCTTAAAATTACCAATTAAGGGGCAGCAACCTATCAACGGGTTGTCCGATTCATCTCAAAATTTCAGGGCAGATAGATCTTGACCTGATTAACAATTTACCACATGTCAGATTTGCTCTAAATGCTTTGGTTTTTGAGTTATAAGCCAAAAACTGCATTTTACCCCTAAGTTCTATTTTTAGCAATGGCGACCATGCTTGGTTGGTTGGCCGGGTCACCGGACACAATTTTTAAACTAGATACCCTAATAATGATTGTGGCCAAGTTTGGTGAAAATTGGCCTAGTAGTTTCAGAGGAGAAGATTTTTGTAAAAGCTAACGACGGACGACGACGACGACGGACAACGGACGACAGACGACGGACGACGGACGACGGACGCCAAGTGATGAGAAAAGCTCACTTGGCCCTTTGGGCCAGGTGAGCTAAAAAGGTGTATGGAAAATTATTAACTGAAATCACTTTTAACGCGTTAATAAAAAACACATCAATATTGTGACATCAAATTTCATAAGGGGGCGTTCCCCACTAACTGTATATGTCTATATTTGTAACATTACCTTCAAAATAATACAACCTCTATTTCCAGTATTTTTATGTCTTAGAATTGAATAGAATCTGCATGGTTCCTGTTCATTTGGCAATCTGAATGGTTTCGTTTTCACAAATCAGTACTTGCCCCACTTTCTTATCTTATCTACGAAAGTTAGACAGGTACACAATTTACAACGTAGTACCCGATTTCAAGGTTTGAAACAGGAACAGTTAAGAAATGACACGAAGACGAATTCAACGTCGATATATGAAGTGCTATTTTATTAGCTCTCAAATTAGGAGATAACTGTATTGTATTTTAAGCTTGGCCTTCGTAAAACGTCGGTTTTACTGTCGCAAATTGAGTTTACCTAGCGACGCGGAGCGGAGCTAGGTAAACGGATATTTGCGACAGTAATATAAAGGTTTACGAAGGTCAAGCTTAAAATACAATACAGTTATCTCCATTCTAATGAGACACGCTAAAATAAATTCCATTTAATAAATATACTAGAGTGGTTTCAATATAGACAAAAACAAGATTTTTAGGCTCAAAATGTGACTTTCTTGTTTATTTTTTGAGAAATTACATACCCTTAAAAAAAATCGTGATTTCAACATGGTGGCTTTCTTAGTTAAGGACTGGTAAAACGTGCAATCTTACCCCTCAAAATATTTGTCAACGTCCAATGAAAATTATCATTACAAACGAATTGCATTAGAATGTTATTTATTGCTTATAATTGGATTATATACAACTTTTGTTTATACTTGTAACCTTCTTCTTTTTGATATCTATGTGCAGGGTCACTGTATAAAAATATTTGTGTTTATTCTGAAAAAATATTTTTTCTTGTTAATATAGTTATAAACAATACTTTTAAATACAATGCAAGATAAAAATAAAACGGTCATCATACATTTCCTCGATCAGGGATACGAATTGGCGGGAAATCTTATATGATCATGTTTTAGTGTTTTATAAACTTTTGATCAGACCGAAATACTACAAAATTCTACAACTTTCGGGTAAAATAAATACAGAAAATAATCGTATTAATAATTTTAATAACATCACATAATGCACTCTAATGAAGAAATATATATGCTGTATATTTGATAATTTTACCTATTATGTCTGTTTGTTTTGTTGACGCATCGTTGTCAATATAAATGATGGAATTTGACGCGACTGACAAGTGAGAGGTTTAGCTATAAAACCAGGTTCAATCCACCTTTTTATACATGAGAAAATGCATGAAACGAGCCAGGAAAATGAAAGTTGTTATCCATTCATCAGGATTTATGTAAGTTTCACCTACCTGCCAACCTTTATTTTTCATATTTAGACAGATTTCACAGTGACCCATCGATTCAGACATTTTTCTTTTATTTTCAAATGAACTTCAAGTAACGAGGGATTTCGCGACCTCGAGACTCAAATATGCAAATAATTATACTTTTATCACCTCCTATATAGGAGATCGATATTTAACATTTAGTAACCAACCACGATTTTTCACCTCCTTTACAGGAGATCGGTATTAAGCATTTAGTGCCAACCACGATAACAATCGGACGCTCTCGGACATTTAGATTACTTGCATCGTAAATGAACGAGGTGTTAGAATATTGTCATTTGCATAAATCATCACTTGTTTTCTCGTGGTCACGTGATAATCTTGAAAATGAAAGTCAAAATGCAGACATCGATGGGTCTCTGTGAAAACTGTTAAATTATGGAAAAATATAGGTTGGCAAGTAGGTGAAACTTACATAAATGAAGAGATAAATGAACTAGAGGCTCTAAAGAGCCTGTGTCGCTCACCTTGGTCTATGTGCATATTAAACAAAGGACACAAATGGATTCATGACAAAATTGTATTTTGGTGATGGTGATGTGTTTGAAGTTCTTACTTTACTGAACGATTTTGCTTCTTACAATTATATCTATAATGAACTTTGCCCATTAGTAACAGAGAACTATATTTGTAAAAAATTGACTATAAAGGGCAATCACTCCTTAAGGGGTCAATTGACCATTTAGGTCATGTTGACTTATTTGTAGATCTTACTTTGCTGAACATTATTGCTGTTTACAGTTTATCGCTATCTATAATAGTATTCAAGATAACCAAAAACAGCCAAATTTCTTTAAAAATTACCAATTGGAGGGCAGCAACCCAACAACCAATTGTCCAATTAATCTGAAAAAGGACAGATAGATATTGACTTGATTAACAATTTAACTTCTTGTCAGATTTGCTCTAAATGCTTTGGTTTCATAGTTATAAACCCAAAACTGCATTTTACCCCTATGTTCTATTTTTAGCCGTGGCGGCCATCTTGGTTGAATGGCCAGGTCATCGAACACATTTTTCAAACTAGATACCCCAAAGATGATTGTGGCCTAGTAGTTTCAGTGGAGATTTTTGTAAAAGATTACTTAGATTTACTAAAAATGGTTAAAAATTGACTACAAAGGGCAATAACTCCTAAAGGGGTCAACTGACCATTTCGGTCATGTTGACTTATTTGTAAATCTAACTTTGCTGAACATTATTGATGTTTACAGTTTATATCTATCTATAATAATATTCAAGATAATAACCAAAAACAGCAAAATTTCCTCAAAATTACCAATTCAGGGGCAGCAACCCAACAACCTATTGACCGATTCATCTGAAAATTTCAGGGCAGATAGATCTTGACCTGATAAACATTTTTATCCCATGTCAGATTTCCTCAAAATGCTTTGGTTTTTGAGTTATAAGCCAAAAACTGCATTTTACCCTTATGTTCTATTTTTAGCCGTGGCGGCCATCTTGGTTGGTTGACCAGGTCAGCCACACATTTTTTAAACTAGATACCCCAAAGATGATTGTGGCCAAGTTTGGATTAACTTGGCCCAGTAGTTTCAGAGAAGAAGATTTTTGTAAAAGATTACTTTAATTTACGAAAAATGGTTAAAAATTGACTATAAAGGGCAATAACTCCTAAGCGGGTCAACTGACCATTTTGGTCATGTTGAATTATTTGTAGATCTTACTTTGCTGAACATTATTGGTGTTTACAGTTTATCTCTATCTATAATAATATTCAAGATAATAACCAAAAACAGCAAAATTTCCTCAAAATTACCAATTCAGGGGCAGCAACCCAACAACCGATTGACCGATTCATCTGAAAATTTCAGGGCAGATAGATCTTGACCTGATAAACATTTTTATCCATGTCGGATTTCCTCAAAATGCTTTGGTTTTTGAGTTATAAGCCAAAAACTGCATTTTACCCCTATGTTCTATTTTTAGCCGTGGCGGCCATCTTGGTTGGTTGACCAGGTCACGCCACACATTTTTTTAACTAGATACCCCAAAGATGATTGTTGCCAAGTTTGGATTAATTTGGCCCAGTAGTTTCAGAGGAGAAGATTTTTGTAAAAGATAAATTTAATTTACGAAAAATGGTTAAAAATTGACTATAAAGGGCAATAACTCCTAAACGGGTCAACTGACCATTTTGGTCATGTTGACTTATTTGTAGATCTTACTTTGCTGAACATTATTGCTGTTTACAGTTTATATCTATCTATAACAATATTCAAGATAATAACCAAAAACAGCAAAATTTCCTCAAAATTACCAATTCAGGGGCAGCAACCCAACAACCGATTGACCGATTCATCTGAAAATTTCAGGGCAGATAGATCTTGACCTGATAAACATTTTAACCCCCATGTCAGATTTGCTCTAAATGCTTTTGTTTTTGAGTTATAAGCCAAAAACTGCATTTTACCCCTATGTTCTATTTTTAGCCGTGGCGGCCATCTTGGTTGGTTGACCGGGTCACGCCACACAATTTTTAAACTAGATACCCCACTGATGATTGTGGCCAAGTTTGGTTTGATTTGGCCCAGTAGTTTCAGAGGAGAAGATTTTTGTAAAAGCTAACGCCGGACGACGACAGACGACGGACGACGGACGACGGACGACGGACGACGGACGCAAAGTGATGAGAAAAGCTCACTTGGCCCTTTGGGCCAGGTGAGCTAAAAATGAACAGATTGATACCCGATTTATATAATTCCAAGGCCGCCAGTCGGCATCAAAACCGACGAAGCAGCGCATCTATTTTGGGTGGGCAAATATCCACTTTTTGATATAGGACGAGCTCTGACGTCCCACGGCCCCAGCTTGTCTGGCAAAACAGCCGTTGGACGTCAGAGTAATCATGCCATTAAAATAGACAAGAGGCTCTCAAGAGCCTGAATCGCTCACCTGGTAACAGGCCTTCGGCCATGTTTTTTGACGAAATAGAAAATAAAACTCAAACTTTATTTTATACACCCTACTGATCATTCAGTTGAAGTTTGGTTGAATTTGGTTGTGTAGTTTTAGAGGAGAAGATTTTTTAAAGTTAGCAAATATGATGAACAAATTGTGAAAAATTGTCATTAAAGGACAATAACCTCTTAAGGGGTCAATTGACAATTTTGGTCATATTAACGTATTTGTAGATCTTACTTTGCTGATCATTTTTGCTGTTTACAGTTTATCTTTATCTATAATAATATTCAAGATAATGACCAAACACTGCAAAATTTCATTAAAATTACCAATTAAGTGGCAGCAACCCAACAATGGGTTGTTTGATTCATCTGAAAATTGCAGGGCTGATAGATCTTGACCTAATGAACATTTTTATACCATGTCAGATTTGCTTTAAATGCTTTAGTTTTTGAGATACAAGCCAAAAACTGCATTTGACCCATATGTTCTATTTTAAGTAACGGCGGCCATGTCTTTGACGGATCAAAAATTGAAGCACAAACTATGTGCAGGATAATCTAAGGAACAATCATGCTAAGTTTCATCTAAATCCATTCAGTAGTTTCAGAGGAGAAGATGTTTGAAAAATTGTTAATGACGACAGACGACGAAGACGGACGCAAAGTGATGAGAAAAGCTCACATTTCCTTAAAATTACCACTTCAGGGGCAGCAACCTAGCAATGTGTTGTCCGATCCATCTGAATAGCAGATAGATTTTGACCTGATAAACAATTCAACCAAAGTCAGATTTGATCTTTATGCTTTGGTTTTTGACATTTTACCTTTATGTTCTACTTTTAGCCGTGGCAGCCATATTGTTTGGATGGCCGGGTCACCGGACACATTTTTTAAACTAGATACCCAAAAAATGATTGTGGCCAAGTTTGGATTAATTTGGCCCAGTAGTTTCAGAGGAGAAGATTTTTGTAAAAGATTACTAAGATTTACGAAAAATGGTTAAAAATTGACTATAAAGGGCAATAACTCCTAAAGGGGTCAACTGACCATTTCGGTCATGTTGACTTATTTGTAAATCTTTGCTGAACATTATTGCTGTTTACAGTTTATCTCTATCTATAATAATATTCAAGATAATAACCAAAACAGCAAAATTTCCTGAAAATTACCAATTCAGGGGCAGCAACCCAACAATGGGTTGTCCAATTCATCTGAAAATTTCAGGGCAGATAGATCTTGACCTGATAAACAATTTAACTCCATGTCAGATTTGCTCTAAATGCTTTGGTTTTTGAGTTATAAGCCAAAAAATGCATTTTACCCCTATGTTCTATTTTTAGCCATGGCGGCCATTTTGGTTGGTTGGCCAGGTCACCGGACACAATTTTCAAATTAGATACCCCAATGATGGTTGTGGCCAAGTTTAGTTTAATTTGAGCCAGAAGTTTCAGAGGAGAAGATTTTTGTAAAAGATAACTAAGATTTATGAAAAATGGTTAAAAATTGACTATAAAGGGCAATAACTCCTAAAGGGGTCAACTGACCATATCAGTCATGTTGACTTATTTTTAGGTCTTACTTTGCTGAACATTTTTGCTGTTTACAGTTGATCTCTACCTATAATAATATTCATGATAATAACCAACAAGAGGCTCACAAGAGCCTGAATCGCTCACCTGGTAAACAATGCCTTCGTCCATGTTTTTTGACGAAATAGAAAATAAAACACAAACTTTATTTTATACACCCTACTGATCATTCAGATAAAGTTTGGTTGAATTTGGTTGAGTAGTTTTAGAGGAGAAGATTTTTTAAAGTTAGCAAATATGATGAACGAATTGTGAATTTTTTTTATTAAAGGACAATAACCCCTTAAAGGGTCAATTGACAATTTTGGTCTTTGAATATATCGAAAAACTATGGTTTTCTTACCCCAGGAGTAGATTACCTTAGCCGTATTTGGCACAAAAAGAGGGACGAAAGATACCAAAGGGACAGTCAAACTCATAAATCTAAAACAAACTGACAACGCCATGGCTAAAAATAAAAAAGACAAACAGAAAAACAATAGTACACACGACACAACATAGAAAACTAAAGAATAAACAACACGAACCCCACCAAAAACTAGGGGTGATCTCAGGTGCTCCGGAAGGGTAAGCAGATCCTGCTCCACATGTGGCACCCGTCGTGTTGCTTAAGTGATTACAAATCCGGTAAATAGTCTAATTCGGTAGGTCATATTCATGAAAGGGAAGGGGATTGTAGTTACGACGTAAGGAACATATCCGATATCATTTGTGAAACGGTTATTCCATAACGGTCAACCAACTCGTGATGGCGTCCGTAAAATTTACGAAGGGATGATTTCAACTTCACCATTTGGAACTCTTGGTTTAATAGCTTCCTTGTGAGCAGCAAACCTCTATCAAGAAAATCATGATAGGAAATGCAAGCACGGGAATATCGTATCAATTGGGAACTTTTTAGAATTTTGGGTCCTCAATGCTCTTCAACCTTGTATTTGTTTGGCTTTTTAACTATTTGGATCTGAGCGCACTGATGATCTTATGTAGACGAACGCACGTCATAATCTGTACTTTGATAACTATTTACACCACTGGGTTGATGCCACTGCTGGTGGACGTTTCGTCCCGAGGGTATCACAGCCCAGAGTCAGCACTTCGGTGTTGACATGAATATCAATAGGTCATTTTATAATTTTTGTTTCAAAACTTTGAATTTTTCGAAAAACTAGGATTTTCTTACCCAGGAGTAGTTACCTTAGCCGTATGGCACACTTTTGGATTTTGGGTCCATGCTCTTCATTTGATTTGTTTGGCTTTTAACTATTGGATCGAGCGTCATGTGAGTCTATGTAGCGAAACGCGCGTCATAATCCTGGTACTTTTGAAATATTTACACCGGGTCGATGCCACTGCTGGTGGACGTTTCGTCCCCGAGGGTATCACCAGCCCAGTAGTCAGCACTTCGGTGTTGACATGAATATCAATTATATGGTCATTTTTATAAATTTTTTGTTTACAAAACTTTGAATTTTTCGAAAAACTAAGGATTTCTTACCCAGGAGTAATTAACCTAGCCGTATTTGGCACAACTTTTTAGAATTTTGGGTACCTCAATGCTCTTCAACTTGTATTTGTTTGGCTTTATTAACTATTTGGATCTGAGCGTCACTGATGAGTCTTATGTAGAACGAAACGCGCGTCATAATCCTGGTACTTTTATGAAACTATTTACACCACTGGGCGATGCCACGCGGTGGACGTTTCGTCCGAGGGTATCACCAGCCCATAGTCAGCACTTCGGTGTTGACATGAAATATCTAATTATATGGTCATTTTTATAAATTTTTTGTTTACAAAACTTTGAATTTTCAAAAACTAAGGACATACACAGGGTAATACTTACCGATTGGCACAACTTTTTAGAATTTTGGGTCACCCTCAATGCTCTTCAACTTGTATTTGTTTGGCTTTTTAACTATTTGGATCATGAGCGTCACTGATGAGTCTTATGTAGACGAAACGCCGTCATAATCCTGGTACTTTTGATAACTTTTACACCACTGGGTCGATGTCCACTGCTGTGGACGTTTCGTCCCGAGGTATCCCAGCCCAGTAGTCAGCACTTCAGGTGTTGACATGAATATCAATTAATGGTCATTTTTATAAATTTTTTGTTTACAAAACTTTAATTTTCGAAAAACTAAGGATTTCTACCCCCAGGAGTAGATTACCTTAGCCGTATTTGGCACAACTTTTGAATTTTGGGTCCTCAATGCTCTTCAACTTTGTATTTGTTTGGCTTTTTAACTATTTGGATCTGAGCGTCACTGATGAGTCTTATGTAGACGAAACGCGCGTCATAATCCTGGTACTTTTGATAACTATTTACACCACTGGGTCGATGCCACTGCTGGTGGACGTTTCGTCCCCGAGGTATCACCAGCCCAGTAGTCAGCACTTCGGTGTTGACATGAATATCAATTATATGGTCATTTTTATAAATTTTTTGTTTACAAAACTTTGAATTTTTCGAAAAACTAAGGATTTTCTTACCCCAGGAGTAGATTACCTTAGCCGTATTTGGCACAACTTTTTGGAATTTTGGGTCCCTCAATGCTCTTCAACTTTGTATTTGTTTGGCTTTTTAACTATTTGGATCTGAGCGTCACTGATGAGTCTTATGTAGACGAAACGCGCGTCATAATCCTGGTACTTTTGATAACTATTTACACCACTGGGTCGATGCCACTGCTGGTGGACGTTTCGTCCCCGAGGGTATCACCAGCCCAGTAGTCAGCACTTCGGTGTTGACATGAATATCAATTATATGGTCATTTTTATAAATTTTTTGTTTACAAAACTTTGAATTTTTCGAAAAACTAAGGATTTTCTTACCCCAGGAGTAGATTACCTTAGCCGTATTTGGCACAACTTTTGAATTTTGGGTCCCTCAATGCTCTTCAACTTTGTATTTGTTTGGCTTTTTAACTATTTGGATCTGAGCGTCACTGATGAGTCTTATGTAGACGAAACGCGCTCATAATCCTGGTACTTTTGATAACTATTTACACCACTGGGTCGATGCCACTGCTGGTGGACGTTTCGTCCCCGAGGGTATCACCAGCCCAGTAGTCAGCACTTCGGTGTTGACATGAATATCAATTATATGGTCATTTTTATAAATTTTTGTTTACAAAACTTTGAATTTTTCGAAAAACTAAGGATTTTCTTACCCCAGGAGTAGATTACCTTAGCCGTAGGCCTAATTTTGCTCTTCCAACTTTGTATTTGTTTGGCTTTTTAACTATTTGGATCTGAGCGTCACTGATGAGTCTTATGTAGACGAACGCGCGTCATAATCCTGGTACTTTTGATAACTATTTACACCACTGGGTCGATGCACTGCTGGTGGACGTTTCGTCCCGAGGTATCACCAGCCAGTAGTCAGCACTTCGGTGTTGACATGAATATCAATTATATGGTCATTTTTATAAATTTTTTGTTTACAAAACTTTAATTTTTCGAAAAACTAAGGATTTTCTACCCCAGGAGTAGATTACCTTAGCCGTATTTGACAACTTTTGGAATTTTGGGTCCTCAATGCTCTTCAACTTTGTATTTGTTTGGCTTTTTAACTATTTGGATCTGAGCGTCACTGATGAGTCTTATGTAGACGAAACCGCGTCATATCCTGTACTTTTGATAACTATTTACACCACTGGGTCGATGCCACTGCTGGTGGACTTTCGTCCCCGAGGTATCACCAGCCCAGTAGTCAGCACTTCGGTGTTGACATGAATATCAATTATATGGTCATTTTTATAAATTTTTTGTTTACAAAACTTTGAATTTTTCGAAAAACTAAGGATTTTCTTACCCCAGAGTAGATTACCTTAGCCGTATTTGGCACAACTTTTTGGAATTTTGGGTCCTCAATGCTCTTCAATTTGTATTTGTTTGGCTTTTTAACTATTTGGATCTGAGCGTCACTGATGAGTCTTATGTAGACGAAACGCGCGTCATAATCCTGGTACTTTTGATAACTATTTACACCACTGGGTCGATGCCACTGCTGGTGGACGTTTCGTCCCCGAGGGTATCACCAGCCCAGTAGTCAGCACTTCGGTGTTGACATGAATATCAATTATATGGTCATTTTTATAAATTTTTTGTTTACAAAACTTTAAATTTTTCGAAAAACTAAGGATTTTCTTACCCCAGGAGTAGATTACCTTAGCCGTATTTGGCACAACTCTTTGGAATTTTGGGTCCTCAATGCTCTTCAACTTTGTATTTGTTTGGCTTTTTAACTATTTGGATCTGAGCGTCACTGATGAGTCTTATGTAGACGAAACACGCGTCATAATCCTGGTACTTTTGATAACTATTTACACCACTGGGTCGATGCCACTGCTGGTGGACGTTTCGTCCCCGAGGGTATCACCAGCCCAGTAGTCAGCACTTCGGTGTTGACATGAATATCAATTATATGGTCATTTTTATAAATTTTTTGTTTACAAAACTTTGAATTTTTCGAAAAACTAAGGATTTTCTTACCCCAGGAGTAGATTACCTTAGCCGTATTTGGTCACAACTTTAATTGGTCCTCATGCTCTTCAACTTTGTATTTGTTTGGCTTTTTAACTATTTGGATCTGAGCGTCACTGATGAGTCTTATGTAGACGAAACGCGCGTCATAATCCTGGTACTTTTGATAACTATTTACACCACTGGGTCGATGCCACTGCTGGTGGACGTTTCGTCCCCGAGGTATCACCAGCCCAGTAGTCAGCACTTCGGTGTTGACATGAATATCAATTATATGGTCATTTTTATAAATTTTTTGTTTACAAAACTTTGAATTTTTCGAAAAACTAAGGATTTTCTTACCCCAGGAGTAGATTACCTTAGCCGTATTTGCACAACTTTTTGGAATTTTGGGTCACCCTCAATGCTCTTCAACTTTGTATTTGTTTGGCTTTTTAACTATTTGGATCTGAGCGTCACTGATGAGTCTTATGTAGACGAACACGCGCGTCATAATCCTAGGGACTTTTGATAACTATTTACACCACTGGGTCGATGCCACTGCTGGTGGACGTTTCGTCCCCGAGGGTATCACCAGCCCAGTAGTCAGCACTTCGGTGTTGACATGAATATCAATTATATGGTCATTTTTATAAATTTTTTGTTTACAAAACTTTGAATTTTTCGAAAAACTAAGGATTTTCTTACCCCAGGAGTAGATTACCTTAGCCGTATTTGGCACAACTTTTGGAATTTTGGGTCCTCAATGCTCTTCAACTTTGTATTTGTTTGGCTTTTTAACTATTTGGATCTGAGCGTCACTGATGAGTCTTATGTAGACGAAACACGCGTCATAATCCTGGTACTTTTGATAACTATTTACACCACTGGGTCGATGCCACTGCTGGTGGACGTTTCGTCCCCGAGGGTATCACCAGCCCAGTAGTCAGCACTTCGGTGTTGACATGAATATCAATTATATGGTCATTTTTATAAATTTTTTGTTTACAAAACTTTGAATTTTTCGAAAAAACTAAGGATTTTCTTACCCCAGGAGTAGATTACCTTAGCCGTAGGGTCCTCAATGCTCTTCAACTTTGTATTTGTTTGGCTTTTTAACTATTTGGATCTGAGCGTCACTGATGAGTCTTATGTAGACGAAACGCGCGTCATAATCCTGGTACTTTTGATAACTATTTACACCACTGGGTCGATGCCACTGCTGGTGGACGTTTCGTCCCGAGGGTATCACCAGCCCAGTAGTCAGCACTTCGGTGTTGACATGAATATCAATTATATGGTCATTTTTATAAATTTTTTGTTTACAAAACTTTAAATTTTTCGAAAAACTAAGGATTTTCCTTCCCCCAGGAGTAGATTACCTTAGCCGTATTTGGCACAACTCTTTGGAATTTTGGGTCCTCAATGCTCTTCAACTTTGTATTTGTTTGGCTTTTTAACTATTTGGATCTGAGCGTCACTGATGAGTCTTATGTAGACGAAACACGCGTCATAATCCTGGTACTTTTGATAACTATTTACACCACTGGGTCGATGCCACTGCTGGTGGACGTTTCGTCCCCGAGGGTATCACCAGCCCAGTAGTCAGCACTTCGGTGTTGACATGAATATCAATTATATGGTCATTTTTATAAATTTTTTGTTTACAAAACTTTGAATTTTTCGAAAAACTAAGGATTTTCTTACCCCAGGAGTAGATTACCTTAGCCGTAGGGTCCTCAATGCTCTTCAACTTTGTATTTGTTTGGCTTTTTAACTATTTGGATCTGAGCGTCACTGATGAGTCTTATGTAGACGAAACGCGCGTCATAATCCTGGTACTTTTGATAACTATTTACACCACTGGGTCGATGCCACTGCTGGTGGACGTTTCGTCCCCGAGAGTATCACCAGCCCAGTAGTCAGCACTTCGGTGTTGACATGAATATCAAATTATATGGTCATTTTTTAAATTTTTTGTTTACAAAACTTTGAATTTTTCGAAAAACTAAGGATTTTCTTACCCCAGGAGTAGATTACCTTAGCCGTATTTTGAACAACTTTTTGGAATTTTGGGTCACCCTCAATGCTCTTCAACTTTGTATTTGTTTGGCTTTTTAACTATTTGGATCTGAGCGTCACTGATGAGTCTTATGTAGACGAAACGCGCGTCATAATCCTAGTACTTTTGATAACTATTTACACCACTGGGTCGATGCCACTGCTGGTGGACGTTTCGTCCCCGAGGGTATCACCAGCCCAGTAGTCAGCACTTCGGTGTTGACATGAATATCAATTATATGGTCATTTTTATAAATTTTTTGTTTACAAAACTTTGAATTTTTCGAAAAACTAAGGATTTTCTTACCCCATGAGTAGATTACCTTAGCCGTATTTGGCACAACTTTTTGGAATTTTGGGTCCTCAATGCTCTTCAACTTTGTATTTGTTTGGCTTTTTAACTATTTGGATCTGAGCGTCACTGATGAGTCTTATGTAGACGAAACGCGCGTCATAATCCTGGTACTTTTGATAACTATTAACTTATTTGTAGATCTCACTTTGCTGATCATTTTTGCTGTTTACAGTTTATCTTTATCTATAATAATATTCAAGATAATGACCAAAAACTGCAAAATTTCATTAAAATTACCAATTAAGTGGCAGCAACCTAACAATGGGTCGTTTGATTCATCTGAAAATTTCAGGGCTGATAGATCTTGACCTAATGAACATGTTTACCCCCATGTCAGATTTGCTTTAAATGCTTTAGTTTTTGAGATATAAGCCAAAAACTGCATTTGACCCATATGTTCTATTTTAAGTAACGGCGGCCATCTAAGGAACAATCGTGCTAAGTTTCATCCAAATCCATTCAGTAGTTTCAGAGGAGATGTTTGAAAAATTGTTAACGACGACAGACGACGACGGCAATAACTCCTAAAGGGGTCAACTGAACATTTCGGTCATGTTGACTTATTTATAAATCTAACTTTGCTGAACATTATTGCTGTTTACAGTTTATCTCTATCTATAATAATATTCAAGCTAATAACCAAAACAGCAAAATTTCCTTAAAATTACCAATTCAGGGGCAGCATCCCAACAATGGATTGTCCAATTCATCTGAAAATTTCAGGGCAGATAGATCTTGACCTGATAAACAATTTAACCCCATGTCAGAATTGCTCTAAATGCTTTGGTTTTTGAGTTATAAACCTAAAAACTGAATTTTACTCCTATGTTCTATTTTTAGCAATGGCGACCATGTTTGTTAATAGATGATTACTTCGGATATAATTTATAAACTAGATACTCTAAGGAGCATTCAGTTAAAGTTTGGAAGTATTTGGCCCAGTAGTTTCAGAGAAAATTTTTGTAAAAGATGACTAAGATTTTTGAAAAATGGTTAAAAATTGACTATAAAGGGCAATAACTCCTAAAGGGGTCAACTGACCATTTCAGTCATGTTGACTTATTTTTAGGTCTTACTTTGCTGAACATTTTTGCTGTTTACAGTTTATCTCTACCTATAATAATATTCAAGCTAATAACCAAAACAGCAAAATTTCCTTAAAATTACCAATTCAGGGGCAGCATCCCAACAATGGATTGTCCAATTCATCTGAAAATTTCAGGGCAGATAGATCTTGACCTGATTAACAATTTAACCCCATGTCAGAATTGCTCTAAATGCTTTGGTTTTTGAGTTATAAACCAAAAACTGAATTTTACTCCTATGTTCTATTTTTAGCAATGGCGACCATGTTTGTTAATAGATGATTACTTCGGATATAATTTATAAACTAGATACTCTAAGGAGCATTCAGTTAAAGTTTGGAAGTATTTGGCCCAGTAGTTTCAGAGAACATTTTTGTAAAAGATGACTAAGATTTATGAAAAATTATTAAAAATTGACTATAAAGGGCAATAACTCCTAAAGGGGTCAACTGACCATTTCAGTCATGTTGACTCATTTTTAGGTCTTACTTTGCTGAACATTTTTGCTGTTTACAGTTTATCTCTACCTATAATAATATTCATGATAATAACCAAAAACAGCAAAATTTCCTTAAAATTTCCAATTCAGGGGCAGCAACCCAACAACGGGTTGTCCGATTTATCTGAAAATTTCAGGGCAGATAGATCTTGACCTGATAATCAATTTTACCCCCATGTCAGATTTGCTCTAAATGCTTTGGTTTTTGAGTTATAAGCCAAAAACTGCATTTGACCCCTATGTTCTATTTTTAGCAATGGCGACCATGCTTGTTGATAGATCAAAACTTCGGATACAATTTATAAACTAGATACCATAAGGAACATTCAGTTAAAGTTTGGAAGTATTTGGCCTAGTAGTTTTAGAGGAGAAGATTTTTGAAATAGTTTACGACAGACGACGACAGACGACGCCAGACGACGCCAGACGACGACAGACGACGCCAGACGACGACAGACGACGCCAGACGACGACAGACGACGCCAGACGACGACAGACGACGCCAGACGACGACAGACGACGCCAGACGACGACAGACGACGCCAGACGAAGACAGACGACGACAGACGACGGACGACGACGGGCGCCAAGTGATGGCATATGCTCACTTGGCCCTTCGGGCCATGTGAGCTAAAAAGCTCAAAATTTCAAAAGCATCTTTCTATTATTAGTTTTCAAACTACTACATTATCTAGAAATAGGACACACTTCCTAAAGTAAGATAACCTGTCACTTCCGGTTAGAGGCCGGTGACTTGAGAAAGTTTATTGCTATAGCAAGCTATAGCAAACTTTCCAAAAACTTATACCCAAATGTTACTAAAACGTATACCCAAATTACAAAAAGTCAAAAATAAACAATACTCGATCATATGTATAACATTTCGTGTTTTTTTAGTCTATACACCATCTAACTGGCTATATAATCGAGTTGACCTCTGCAGACAGCTGACGGTAATTTTACTCGATATAAACATAAATATTATATAAAAAGATAGCGAACTCGTGCAATTGGATTTTTCTAAGTCTGTTTGAATACATACTGTGGGCTAAAACATATATATTAATCGTCGTTTTTTAAATAAATATGAAGATTGTTTGCATGAGGTAGAATTATTCAAGTGAATAATTCATCGACAAAAGTTTTTCAGCATATTTTGACAAAATTTAACCAAACTATCTTCTAAAAGTGAATTATTATTTCCCTATTTTGCTTTCATTAATAATTGAGCAAAATAAATCATTTTCTTCTATTTTAAATATCTCGTAGCTCGAGCCCTTTAAACCATGTTAACATAGTTTCTTTAGAAAATAAAAAGAGGTTTTGAAATACTAGACAGAAATGCTAAAACAAGTCAAAAATCGTCATTGAGAACATTTCCTACCTGCCTAAAAATCAACTAATTGTTTAAATTAAGTGTTTTTGAAGATGTTTTACTATAGTCATTTTATAAAATTAACTGTTTGCAAAGGTATAAAATTGAGAAAGGAAATGGTGAATATGTCAAAGCGACAACCACCCGACCATAGAGCAAACAACAGCCGAAGGCAACCAATGGGTCTTCAATGTAGCGAGAATTCCCGCACCCGTAGGTGTCCTTCAGCTGGCCCCTAAAATATGCATAATAGTACAGTGATAATGGACGTCATACTAAACTCCGAATTATACACAAGAAACTAAAATTTAAAATCATACAAGACTAACAAAGGCCAGAGGCTCCTGACTTGGGACAGGCGCAAAATTGCGGCGGGGTTAAACATGTTTATGAGATCTCAACCCTCCCCCTATACCTCTAGCCAATGTAGAAAAGTAAAACAATAACAATACGCACATTAAAATTCAGTTCAAGAGAAGTCCGAGTCTGATGTCAAAAGATGTAACAAAAGAAAATAAATAAAATGACAATAATACATAAATAACAACAGACTACTAGCAGTTAACTGACATGCCAGCTCCAGACCTCAATTAAACTGATTGAAAGATTATGTCTTCATCATATGAATATCAGGTACAATCCCTCCCGTTAGGGGTTTAGTATCATACTATCATAAAATATATGAGAAGAACATAACCCGTGTCATGCCAACAACTGTTTTTTTTAGAAATAAATGTGTTTAGTTCCGATGCAAAGACCCTATCAGTGAATCAATGTTAAAGCCAAAATATGCAATCTTTAATGACCTGACAACAGTATCGTAACTATATCCCCTTTTAATAAGTCTATTTAAAGGTTTTGTTAGTTTCTGAGGAGAATACTGACATTTTTGTGCTTTATAAAGAATATTTCCATAAAATTTTGGATGTGAAATACCTGAACGTATAAGATGTCTGCATGTTGAGTTATATTTACGAATTATTTCCTTATACCGGTATGTTTTATTCTAAATTCTAAATAATATTAAAGGATGTTGTTGACCCATGTGGGTAACCCTGGCAGTGTTGTCGAGAATTTTTAAACTTTTGGTCCTTGATGCTTTTCAGCTTTGTACTTGTTTTGGCTTCAAACTTTTTTCATCTGGGCGTCCCTGGTCAGTCTTGTGTGGACGTGGCCCACGTCTGGCGTATTACTGTTTTTAACAAAGTACCTTTTTTTGGCTATTAATCGTTCGTTTCTCTGTCCTATATTTTCTCCCATTTATTTTTATTGTAGTCCTGTCATGAAATGTTGTCATTTTAATGTTATAATTAACATTGCCATTAAAGCGGGAGGTTTGGCATGCCACAAAACCAGGTTCAACCCACCATTTTTATCTTAAAATGCCCTGTACCAAGTCAGGGAAATAGTCATTGTTATATTATAGTTCGTTTCTGTGTATGTTACATTTTAATATTGTGTTTCTGTTGTGTCGTAGTTCTCCTCTAATATTTGATATATTTCCCTCAGGTTTAGTTTGTAACTCAGATTTGTTTTTTTATCTATCGATTTATGAATTTCGAACAGAAGTATACTACTGTTGCCTTTATTTACTTCTGATCTTTTCTGCTGTCTCAAGTTTCTGTCAACTCAACCTTTTTAGCACATTTTGATTTCATGTTATTCCTTCAGTGTTTGTTATCTTGGTGTGTCTTATCTGAATCGATTTACATCAGTAAACTACTGTTACCTTTTTTTAAGTATTGGCATAAATATTGCTGAAGATAATAGCTTGCATTAGATGGTGTTTGTTACCTTATATTTACCCGTTCAAACTCAGCAATTATTTTAACAGATACTTTTAGCAAAATGCCACTGATTAGAACCGTCTCAACAAACAAGCATCTGCTGTACTATAGTTATCATGGTTATAGGCCTGGTATCTTTTTTTACTTTTAACATCCATGGTATACATATATATTCCAAATGTCACATAAAAAGAGAGCATTGTCCATTTGACTATCAATATTTTGTTTTCTCTAGATGTATGTTAATATATGATATAAAATTGAGAATGGAAATGGGGAATATGTCAAAGAGACAACAACCCGACCAAATAAAAAACAACAGCAGAGGGTCACCAACAGGTCTTCAATATAGCGAGAAATTCCCGCACCCGGAGGCGTCCTTCAGCTGGCCCTTAAACAAATATATACTAGTCCAGTGATAATGAACGCCATACTAATTTCCAAATTGTACACAAAAAACTAAAATTAAAATAATACAAGACTAACAAAGGCAGAGGCTCCTGACTTGGGACAGGCGCAAAAATGCGGCGGGGTTAAACATGTTTGTGAGATCTCAACCCTCCCCCTATACCTCTAACCAATGTAGTAAAGTAAACGCATAACAATACGCACATTAAAATTCAGTTCAAGAGAAATCCGAGTCTGATGTCAGAAGATGTAACCAAAGAAAATAAACAAAATGACAATAATACATAAATAACAACAGACTACTAGCAGTTAACTGACATGCCAGCTCCAGACTTCAATTAAACTGACTGAAAGATTATGATAATATGAACATCAGGCACAATCCTTTCCCTTAAGGGTTTAGTATCATACCATCATAACATATATGAGAAGAACATAACCCGTGTCATGCCAACAACTGTTTTTAAAAAATAATGTGTTTAGTTCCGATGCAAAGACCTTATCAGTGACTCAATATTAACGCCAAAATATGCAATCTTTAATGACTTGACAACAGTATCGTAATTATATCCCTTCTTAATAAGTCTATTCAAAGGTTTTGTAAGTTTCTGAGGTGAATACTGATGATACATACTAACTCCGACTATTAATTCAAATTTTTTTATCTATGATTTAACAATTAAAAGCCCCTAGCTTTGAAAAGACAGATCATTCTTTTTCTTCAAAATCGACACAAAAATGCAAAAAACAGTCTCATGTTTGAGTAAATTTCTAGTAGCATACTTAGGTAAGGGCATGTGAAATATTTACTTCAATCTAATGGCTTAAGTCATATTATTCTGAAATTACAATAACTGGAAAACTAACTTTTACAATTTCCAACTCTAAGTATACTCAAGTCAGTCAGCTCTGATCAATCAAGTAATTGTGCAAGAACATGTCCATAGTACACTGATGCCCAAATCGCACTATCCTTTTCTATGTTCAGTGTACCGTAAAATTAGGGTCAAAACTCTATATTGGCATGAAAAATTAGAATGATCATATCATAGGGAAAATGTGTACTAAGTTTCAAGTTGACTACACTTCAACTTCATCAAAAACTTCCTTGACCAAAAAACTTTAACCTGAAGCAGGACAGTGAGACAGATGAACATAAGTATGAATGGACACACACAAAAAAACATTACGCCCATAGATGGGGTATAAAAAACAAATAAACACTATTATTGACAAATATAACATAAATACTTTATATGAAATATCAACAATTTTATTTCTTTTTTCTGCGACAGTTTGAATCTGTTGCGTCTAATCGTAAATAATTAGCAACAAATGTCCTGAAGATTCTATTGAAATTGTCCGTTACATCATAGTCTATAGCAGTCTCATCATCACCCATCGTGTGCCAGACACGTGGAAACGGACTAGATATCAGATGGAGAATTTTTACACCTGAAACGGAAAATATATTAATATGATAGTATTACAGTGACTTGACTGTTAGTGTTGCTCTCCACCAATTGCAACTTATTCAAAATTCTGACTAAATAGCAATTTGTAAAAAAAAAATGAAAAATGAAAGCTTAGTTTGGACATTTTTTATAGCAATTCAAAATAATAACAGTTCCTTCAGCATGGAAATGACTATAATATACCTATACAAACTGATAGGCTAATGTTGTCACAACATCATTAAAGTGGAGTTAAAGTCTTATAGGATTTAAGTATGTTTTATTTTATCACCTTGCACTTTCACATTTTGACTGAACAATTTGTTCAACATTCTGACCAGTTGAACAATTTGGTTTAATAAAACAAATTGCAATTTGGTCAAAATTTTTAATGAGTTGCAATTGGTGGAGAGCAACACTAACAGTTAAGTCACTGTTATAGCAATCTAGAAGATACTCTTAAAATCATGGAACATTCAGGCAAGTGTTGAAACAGAGAGTTTTTTGGAAGGTATTCACTGAGCATGTGTGAGAGCGTATTAGACAAGGATCAAATAAGGTCTTCAAATTTTAATTTTTCTCAAAATATTTGTATTTTCTGTGGAAAGATTGTTTCAAAGACAAATTTAGGAAGTACAAAACACTACATTTGTATATAATATCACATATATTTTCGACATTATATGGTTTCAGAGGAGTTGGGGCTCAAGGAAATTGGTATCTTCCTTTTGTAGTATGGATTCCTTATGATTGTGTCCTATTCCTGATTTTGACATTTTGACTAATTGTTGATTCATTTGTGGCTCAGTATGCATAGTTAATGGAGAATCTTACCATGTCAATGGACACTGTCTTTCTCATTTCAGGAATTCATGTGATTCTCTTAGTTTGTATCTGTTACCTTGACTTAAATCTTCTTAATGGATTTTATGAGATTTTAACATTGGTAAACTACTGTAGTATTAATTGGGGCATCTTTTTTTAATTTGATAATTACATAAAAAGGTTGCTAACAAATTCAATTTGTGATTCAAAATTATCAAACTCAATCCCACGTACAATTCCTTAAATACCATATTGTTGAAACTTGTGTGCTTAAAAGAACATAAATACACGCTTAATTCCTTGTTACTTTTTGCATCAAAATCAAAAACTTAAAAACATCAAACAAAAGAAAAAACAACTGCCATATTCCTGACTTCTTACAGACATTTCCTTTTGTACAAAATGGTTGATTAAACCTGGTTTTATAGCTAGCTGACCTTATCACTTGTATGACAGTCATGTAGACTGATAGGTCATTTCTGGAATCATGTCTTTCATCGGAAAAGATCATCAATTTTGCACCCCTTCATGACGTCATTAACCAGATAAAAGGCGCGCCTTTATCTCTGCTCTATTAAAAGTTTCCAGCACTTTCATTATTATCATTCTGTAGGGTAGTATAGAAATAATTAATGTACCGTATGTAATGATGATGATAATCGTGATTGATGTATGACTGAGGGAGGGTGGCCATCCTTTTAGATTTTAATTTCCCAAATATTTTGTGCTGTATCAAATAAAACTTTTTCACCCATTTGCTCAACATGTGTTGGAAATTTCTATGCATACATTTTTGTCACGTTTTGATGGAAGTCACATGACAGATTCATCTGAAAACCGGAACCCCGGAACTGGCCTATTATCTAATTAAATCTTACCTTTTCTAAGAAATGGAATGTGATCATCTTCAATCCCTCCACCAAAGTAGGAAAATCTATTATCTGTTACAAATAATGGCGACCTCTTTTTTACACCTTCTTTATTCAAAAAATCTTTTTCATTAAGAACTTTTTCTGAAAAAGAAAATAAAAAATAACCAAAAAGATCTTTACTTTTAAAAGATCGTGGTGTCACCCCACCCCCTAAAAAATAATAAAAAAATACTAAGTTTACAAATCATTTTGAATTATTTACAGTATAGTTTAACATTTCTAAATCCCATTTTAATGAACTAATTGAGTTTGAAAGGTTTTTTTTCGATACCACAATCAACTGTTTAATTGTATTTATAAAATTGCATTACATCCATTACTGATATTAAAAAAATGCATGCACTTACCAAGTTTCACTAAATTTTCAAATTCTTTTGATGTCTCTGGGAAAAAGTTTCTGAAAGCTACATCAGCTGACCCAATTAAATCTAACAAAACAAGAAGTTTCTGGAAAAAAAAGATTGAACAGTAAATCTTAGAATGGTATATGAATATAGTTACTTGTTATCCAGTCGTTTGATATGTTTAGGCTTTTCATTTTGCCATTGGATTGGGGACTTTCCTTTTATAATTTTCTTTGGAGTTCAGTACTTTTTGTTTTAGAAATGCGTGTTTAATCCAATCAGTCCGTCAGAAACTGCATCAAAGTTTGTCACTGTTAATGTCATTTTGTTTGCTAATTCTGGATTTTTTTTTCTTTAGTTAAGTGGCTAGCAGACACTGGT
Organism: Mytilus edulis; assembly: GCA_019925275.1. Lineage (NCBI taxonomy): Eukaryota > Metazoa > Mollusca > Bivalvia > Mytilida > Mytilidae > Mytilus > Mytilus edulis. The sequence goes on along the minus strand of CM034350.1, from coordinate 114,772,214 downwards.
CAATTTTCAGAGTTGAAGTGTGGAATCTTTTTTACTTGTTTTTTATGCAAAAAAAAAGATATTTTTCTAACTACTTTTCACACAATCAATGACTTCTTCAGTAATTTAACAAGGGAGATAATTCATGTTGCCCTAACACATCTATTTATCAATCTGATGTTCACTTAGGTAGAATCTTTGTTTTTTCTCTTTGAATTGATTAAGATGTTGTCTAGACTCAGGGACAAATTAGAACTTGTAAAATACATTAGTTGCTGTTAAATTGGTTAAGATATGTCTGGAGACCTGAATATGAGAAAAAATGGGAAGCATTCTTAGTATGTCCCTCAATGCTTTTTTGTTATTTTAATTTTTTTTTTCTTCATGGCTTTTTAACTTCTTGCCTCTAGATTTCAATAAACATGAAGAAATAATACCAATTAAACTTACAATTGTTTGTAAATTATTTTTTGTTTGTAAATTACGATCGGTAGTTTTTTGCCATTTATCAGCCAGATGTCTAGCTCCGTACAGAGAATCTGTTTCTGTCCAATGGTTGTAAGCCTCTTCTCCATCAAAAAACACAATCTGTGGAGTTACATCTGTTTTCTGAAATTAAATATATTTTTCTTGCTTAATAATACATGTATATATATCATTCAGGTAATTGTCCTTCACTTAATAGGTCTAAAACAAGAATGTGCTCCAAGTACACGGATGCCCCATCCGTACTATGATTTTTCTATGTTCAGTGGACCGTAAAAATGGGATGAAATTTCTAATTTGGCATTAAAATTAGAAAGATCATATCATAGGGAACATGTATGTTTACTAAGTTTCAACTTGATTGGACTTCAACTTCATCAAAAACTATCTCAACCAAAAAAAATCACCTGAAGTGGGACAAACGAACGAATGAACAGACGGATGAATGGACACACAAACCAAAAAACATAATGCCCATAAATGGGGCAAAATAACATTTCTATCCTATATAGGAATACTTCCAGGGCCTTATATCTCAGCAATAATTGAAAATAATATACAACAGACCCGTTAAAACATCCATTGCAGAAAATTAATCCTTGGACCTCAGTGGAATAACTGCATTCTATGATACAGACATGGGTTTAAAAGAAAGTTATTATTTTTTACTTTGGTTTCTTTTAAACTGAAAGTTCTTTTGATCTTAATTACAAACTAATGCCTCGTTCACATGTACATTTAATTCGAATTGAATTCGAATTGAATGCGAATCGAATTCGCTTATCGTGTTCACACACTCTTCTTATTTAATTCGAATTGATTTGAATTGGCTAATACGAATTATTCAATTCGCATTAGATATACGCTTTTGTAAATATGAATTAAAAGTTAACGCCGTTTGGACAGTAAAGCGAATTTGATGCGCATTGTAATTCAAATTAGAATTGACATTAGGACCTAAAACGTTTCGAATGTGAATTAAACTAATTCGAATTAGTTAATGTGAATCGAATTAGAATTACGTGTGAACTCAGCATAGAAGGTATGTCAAATCTAATCAAAAACTCATTCACAGGTAGTTGTATATTGAATCTAGAGAACAGAAGATTAAAATATCTCTCCTAATCATTTTTGCACAAATTACGCTCATTCAGTTCCGTCCTAATTTTGCACTGAGGTGAACATTGAAACTGAAAAGTTCTTTTGATCTTAATTACAAACTAATGCCTCGTTCACACGTACATTTAATTCAAATTGAATTGAATCGAATGCGAATCGAATTCGCTTATCGTGTTCACACACTCTTCTTATTTAATTCGAATTGGCTAATACGAATTATTCAATTCGCATTAGAAATATGCTTTTGTTAATACGAATTAAAAGTTAACGTCGTTTGAACACTAAAGCGATTTTGACGGGCATTGTTATTCGAATTAGAATTGACGTTAGGACATAAAACATTTAGAATGCGAATTAAACTAATTCGAATTAGTTAATGCGAATCGAATTAGAATTACGTGTGAACTCAGCATAGAAGGTATGTCAAATCTTATCAAAAACTCATTCACAGGTAGTTGTATATTGAACAGAAGATTAAAATATCTCTCCTAATCATTTTTGCACGAATTACGCTCAGTCAGTTCCGTCTTAATCTTGCACTGAGGTGAACATTGGGTTTTTTTGCTCCAAAATAGTGATTTCCTTTAATCTTAAATTAGTAAATACACCAAACAAAATATTATTTTTCTACATTAAAAAATCTATTTTTCTTGATATTTCTAATTTTTTTAAGAGTTAATTAAGTTTCCAAGAGGATTGTCTCCTGTACTGATTTGAAATGAATTATGTATAACAAAAAAATATCAATTTAAGCCATGTTAAATTTTTTAGCAAAGAAAAAAACAATTTGTAAGTTCCCCTCAATCTTATTCTACTTGCAAAAATTTCTAAGCACACAATGTGACTTTCACAATGTTATGAAGTCACTGTAATTAAATTCAGATTTTTTTAATGCATATATAATTATTTCCTTAAAATATGGATTATTTCAAAAACAGTGTAATTAAAGCCTGAATCATAATGAGGCTCCATTTTATAATTTTTCCAGTGAAAACAAATTAATCCAATTCTCTTATAATCATTCTAAAATCCAAGATTAAATCAAAAATGTAAAGAGTGGTTACAAAATGATCTCATTTCATTTAAATTTTTATTTAGCACATTGACATATAGAGATCACGTACTTGTCACTTTCGTCGTTAAGTGTCTGAATCTAACCGTGAATCAAATTCATCTGAGGACGATATTAAAGACATAATCTGTATATTTCTAATCAAGACAATGGCCGATCTATTTACACGAGTTTATTAATATTTTTCTGTAATACAAGCTATCCTCTCACAGGTGATTACGTTTCCAAAACATTGAATTTTACACCAGATTAAAACCTTGATTAAGCATGAAATTAATCAACAGCGATTACATGGCGACTGTGTAATCATATAGGAAAACCTATAAATGTGGCGGCAATAAAGACAACCACTTACGACAGGAAATTGTCAGATACCAAATGAAATTTTGCACATGATTTGAAAGATATATCCAAAACAAATGCTACGTAAACCTTTCATATTTTTTTTCAAATTATTTGGAAAGTCTAAGCATTATTTGTTTAGCAAGTGCTTTACATATTGTCATGAATTCAAATTATATGTATGTTGAGGAGGAGGCTTTTAAATGGCCTTAGAAATTCATCATAAAAAAGTTTAAAATTTCAATCCTTTCAAAATTATAATATTTCTATTGAAAAATGAATATTTATCATATATTCATTGTAATGTATAAAATATTGTTTTTTATTAATTATTTTGTAAAAATACGTAAACAATAGTTTTCTCATTTGAATTTTTACATTTTGTTATAACAACCTTGCTTTTTACAGCTGGCTGTGCGTTTTGGATTAAGCTCAATATCGAAGGTCGTACATTGATCTTCCATTGCTAACAAACAACTATCTCACTTAATTGGTCTCTAGTGGGTTGTTGTCTCATTTACAATCATACCACATCTTCTCATTTTTTAATAATATAATCTAGGCAGATAAGAACATAATATAACTGTTGATTATAACTGTCACTTTGACATCGTAAGTTTGTTGGACATATATGGTATGTAAAAAAGTCATTTTACATATAGTTCTGGGTGTAATTATTTATTCAACAATTAAGGCCTTTACCAAATTAAAAATGTATCCACATTTTAAACATCTTGTAGCAAAATATCTTTTTGGGAAAGTTCTTGTTTTTTTAAACTAATTTCTGCTTTATATTTACAAATAATTTAATTTAGGATGCAACCAGCTTCCAATTGGCCGAAGTTTTTTTAATATGAGTACATAGACATAATTTTGTCATGTGACCTTGACACCATCAACGTTTTTTCATGATTTACTCAATATGAAACGGAATTAAGAATTAAAATTACATGTACAAGAAATGACTGTATTGTAATATTTTTTCTGCAATGGGCGTTTTTCAGTGTGCACCACATTTTCTATGTTATTTCTTCATAGACAGGATAAATATTACAGTCATTCCTTTCAAAAATACATTTCTTAAATTTTTTTTGCAAAAATCAATGGACATATAGTTGTATTTTCCTTGTTAATTTCCAATAATGTCCATACCTACCAAAGCGTTAATGACCTACCCTATTACTTTTTTCTTTAGTAAGAAGACAATCTAGTTGTTTAGCCATGTCCAGTAAAATAGCACATGGAACAGCGGAATCTGTGGCCGCTACAAAATATTTTTTGCCGTCAGTAAGGTTCTTGGAGTCGTAATGAGCCGACAGGACTAGACGTTGTGGTTTGGAAGGGTCATATGTTGCTATAATATTACGGAATGTCTTTGTTCCGTAAGGGGTCTCATCCTGGAACTCGTCAACCTCTACGTGCCAATTCAAACTCTTTAATGTATTTATAAGATGCTGAAAAATAAAGAAAAGATCAAAATTAGAAGCCATATAAAATTCTCAAAAGGCAAAAAGGTTAAAATCCACATTTGTCCTATTTTAACACTGTGGATTTGTTAATTTCGGTTCTTACTGATTTTTGTGTATTGAAGAAAAAAATGAGTGTGTTAATTACCTAATTTTGTTTCATTGAGCCTAAATTTTTTCCTTTTTCCTTTTTATACCATATTTAACCAGATGCTCCGCAGGGCGCAGCTATATACGACCGCAGAGGTTGAACCCTGAACAGTTGGGGCAAGTATGGACACAACATTAAAGCTGGATTTGGATTGTGATTAAATAGTTGACACAGCATAGGTTTCTGACACAGAATGAATGTGGTCTAGTGAACTTAAATTTTTTTTTTTTGCCTTTGAGCAATTCACTATGCTGAATATTAATCCTCTCAAAAAAATGTTTGAAGAAATTTTCTTTTTATTTATGAAATCTGAAATGAGAAAAATTTAACCCCCCCCCCCCCTTTTTTTTCACATCCCCCTTTCCCTTTTTCCAAAACTGATCTCAATTCAAATTCCTAATGAAACAACAACGACTCAAGACGATGACAACGACGACGCCAACGTGATAGCATTATATTTATATACGACGAAAAATTAAAATTTTTGCGGTCGTATAAAAATACATCAAATTGAAATACAATGATATACTGCAATACAACTTTTATTTTAGGAATCTGTTATTATTTTATGTCTGAAAATTTCACCTTCTAAATAATTCTCAACAAAAAGACATTTATTTTCCACACTATGAAAGTTAATTCAATTCTACATCAAACAAATATCTCCCCTATAATAATGCCTTTATAAACCTAATCAGTTTATCCATATACAAGTTCCCTGTCTGACATTTCAATTATAGCTATTTATAATGCTACTTTATAAGAACCCTGATTTCATAAAATCAGATGCCTTGTGTCAATAAAAGTTCACTAACAAATCATTTCTTTCATGAACATGCGTAAATCTGGTGTTACAACATGGCATGCAGACATCCATTTATCTGTAGTGTGAAAATAATGGATTGATATTTTACTAGTTGTTTTTTTTTCTTATTCAGTTCCATCCTTTCATTAGTATTAAATTGTAAAGAATTGCAAAAATAAAATAAGAAGATGTGGTATGATTGTCAATTAGACAATTAACTATCAACCACATCTTCAATCTTCACACAACAAAAAACAAAACAATCTGTCTCATTTAAAATCTCAATTCAATTTTAAACTTTAAGAAAGTAAATAATATTATTGATAATAAAAAAAATTTAGATTCTTTTTCATTGATGAAAATTAATGAAATGATATACCGGTAATGCAAAAAAAATTATCATCTTTTGAGATGCTGTTAGCTTAATTACTTAGTTTACAACGTTATATATAGACAAACCACTGATTTCATCTATACACATGCAAATGCCAGGTTTTTCTATGATAAAACAAAAGACTGAGTCCTTGTGTTGCTATGGGAAACCAAAAGTCATATGGATGAAATTTATGATGAGATGCACAGAAATACTGAAGATTAAAACTAGAGGCTCTTAAGGTAGATGGGGTGTCTAAATTATAATCCATAGAATCTTTTAATAATTTGCCAAAATGTAGTTCATATCCTGCTTGTTTAAAAACATTAATAAAAAGAATGGGTCACCGGACTTATTTTCACGCTACAGGTTGTTCAAAATTGTCAAGATTTTGTATAGATTATGCATGGAATACCCATTTTTCCGCCATAAAACACAAACCACACCATAGAATTTTGAGATAAAATATGAGAAGATAGCTTCAATATTATGCTTTCAGATAAGAAAAAGAAAAAATGGGGTCACCGGACTCGTTTTCTTGCTACATGTAAAAATGGGTAAATTCCTAACACATTCTATTGTAAAAGTAATACTATTTGGATTATCTGCCCTTGCATTTGAGTTGCCTCCCCTTATTTGACAAAGTTGGAAAAAAATTAATCAAACAAAAGAATTCTTATTTTTGTAAAATACAATCATAAATATGATCAAACATGGCATTTTCTATATTATAATGAAAATTCTTACACATGAATTACCTACTACTATAAAAATTTGCACATTTCATCAAAGATCTAGACCTTGCTTTTTAGTATTTCAAAATCCAAGATGGAGGAAGACACCCTATCTACCTTAAGAGCCTGTTTCGCTCACCTTGGTCTATGTGCATATTAAACAAAAGACACAGATGGATTAATGACAAAATTGTGTTTTGGAGATGGTGATGTGTTTGTAGATCTTACTTTACTGAACGTACTTGCTACTTAAAATTATCTCTATCTATAATGAACTTGGCCCAGTAGTTACAGAGGAAATATTTTGTTAAAATTTACAAAAATTTAGGAAAATTGTTAAAAAATGACTGTAAAGGGCAATAACTCCTTAAGGGGTCCACTGACAATTTTGGTCATGTTGACTTATTTGTAGATCTTACTTTACTGAACATTATTGCTGTTTACAGTGCATCTCTATCTATAATAATATTCAAGATAATAACCAACCAGGTGCTCCACAGGGTGCAGCTTTAAATGACTGCAGAGGTCGAACTCTGAACAGTTGGGGCAAGTATGGACACAACATTCAAGCTTGATACAGCTCTGAATTTGGAATTTGGATTGTGATCAAATTCTTGACATAATATGAGTTTCTGACACAAAACAAATGTCAAGATCTTACAAATCTATTATGCAATATTGTGCAATTAAAGATTTCTTCTTCAAACTTTTCAAAATTTTGGAATTTGAGAAATTTGGGGGGGAAAATGAAAACTACTACCACCCCCACTTTTTTTTTGCAATAAGTCCAAAACCTGACATTTCTTTATACATAATTTACAAGTAGTGTAAGGGAGGTAAATGCAAACATACCAAAATTGTATACTAACTGTTTTTGAATTACCTCCCTTACACTGCTTTTAAATTGTCTTAATTGTCCATTGACCAGAAAATAAAATTGAGAATGGAAATGGGGAATATGCCAAAGAGACAACAACCCAACCATAGAAAACAAGAGTGCACACACTGAAATGTCTCGCCTTCTTTACTAATCATTGATATTATGTTGATAGTCCTAAGTATAAAGCGTTATTACAACTGTCACATAAACTTAACATTAAACAAGATAGTTAAACAAAGACCAATGAACCATGAAAATGAGGTCAAGGTCAGATGAACCATGCCAGGCAGACATGTACAGCTAACAATGCTTCCATACAACAAATATAGTTGACCTATTACTTATAGTTTAAGAAAAATAGACCAAAACACAAAAACTTAACACTGTCCAATGAACCGTGCAATTGAGGTCATGGTCAAATAAAACCTGCGGGACTGACATATAGATCATAATATATTTCCATACACCAAATATAGTTGACCTTTGGCATATAATATTAGATAAAAAGATCAAAACTTAAAAACTTAACTTTGACCACTGAACCATGAAAATGAGGTCAAGGTCAGATGACATCTGCCCGCTAGACATGTACACCTTACAATCATTCCATACAACAAATATAGTAGACCTATTGCATAAAGTATGAGAAAAACAGACCAAAACACAAAAACTTAACTATAACCACTGAACCATGAAAATGAGGTCAAGGTCAGATGACACCTGCCAGTTGGACATGTACACCTTCCAGTCCTTCCATACACCAAATATACTAGCCCTATTGCTTATAGTATCTGAGATATGGACTTGACCACCAAAACTTAACCTTGTTCACTGATCCATGAAATGAGGTTGAGGTCAAGTGAAAACTGTCTGACGGGCATGAGGACCTTGCAAGGTACGCACATACCAAATATAGTTATCCTATTACTTATAATAAGAGAGAATTCAACGTTACAAAAATTCTGAACTTTTTTTTCAAGTGGTCACTGAACCATGAAAATGAGGTCAAGGACATTGGACATGTGACTGACGGAAACTTCGTAACATGAGGCATCTATATACAAAATATGAAGCATCCAGGTCTTCCACCTTCTAAAATATATAGCTTTTAAGAAGTGAGCTAACACCGCCGCCGCCGCCGCCGCCGTAGCCGCCGCCGGATCACTATACCTATGTCGAGCTTTCTGCAACAAAAGTTGCAGGCCAGCAGAAGGTCACCAACAGGTCTTCAATGTAGTGAGAAATTCCCGCACCTGGGGGCGTCCTTCAGCTGGCCCCTAAACAAATATGTGCTAGTTCAGTGATAATAAATGCTATACTAATTTCCAAATTGTACACAAGAAACTAAAATTAAAATAATACAAGACTAACAAAGGCCAGAGGCTCCTGACTTGGGACAGGCGCAAAAATGCGGCGGGGTTAAACATGTTTGTGAGATCTCAACCCTCCCCCTATACCTCTAGCCAATGTTGAAAAGTAAACGCTAGCTTTTCCCCTTTTTTGACCCTAATTCCAAAACATTTAGATCCATAACCCCCCCCAAAGTCATTACTAACTATCCCTTCATGGTTTGGAAACTTGTGGTATAAATTCAGAGAGATTCATACACTTAAACACAAGTTATTGTTTGAAAACTACAAAAAAATGCTTATTTTTTACTCCCTTTTTGGCCCCTAAATGCTAAACTATTGGGACCATAACCCCCAAAATCAATCCCAACCTTTCTTTAGTGGTATTAAACCTTCTGGTAAAAATCTATATAGATCAATTCACTAAATCTAAAGTTATTGACTGGAAAAACCTATTCCCCCCCTTGTTTGCCCCTAATTCCCCTTTTCTAGCCCCTAATTCTAAAAACATTTTGAGCCATAACCCTCTAAAGTCATTACTAACCATCCCTTTGTGGTATGAAAACTTGTGGTATAATTTCAGGGAGATTCATACACTTAAACACAAGTTATTGTTTGAAAACTACAAAAATGCTTATTTTTGGCCCCTTTTTAGCCCCTTATTCCTTAACTATTGGGACCATAACCCCCAAAATCAATCCCAACCTTCCTTTAGTGGTATTAAACCTTCTGGTAAAAATTTATATAGATCCATTTACTTAATCTAAAGAAATTGTCCGGAAACTAAATGTGTCTTCGGACGACAACGACAATGACGTAGACGATGTAGACAACGACATGATACCATTATACGACGCAAATTTTTTTTTGCGGACGTATAAAAACAGCAGCAACCTAACAGGTTGTCCCATTCATCTGAAAATTTCCGGGCAGATAGATCTTGACTTGATAAACAATTTAACACCTTGTCTGATTTTCTCTAAATGCTTTGATTTCAGAGTTATAAGCAAAAATCTACATTTTACCCCTATGTTCTATTTTTAGCCATGGCGGCCATCTTGGTTGGTTGGCCCGGTCACCGGACACATTTTTTAAACTAGATACCCCAATGATGATTGTTGCAAAGTTTGGTTAAATTTGGCCCAGCAGTTATAGAGGAGAAGATTTTTGTAAAAGTTAACAACCACAGACGAGGGACAACGACGACGGACGACGGACGACGGATGTCAAGTGATGAGAAAAGCTAACTTGGCCTTTTAAGCCAGGTGAGCTAAAAAAAAATGTCATTTTTATACAGTAATTAGTTTATGTTGGTTCAACAATGGATGAATAATGAACAAATGAATAAAAGACTTTTAGTTAACTGTTAACTATCAATTTGCATACTTAGAACTACTAATCTGTATCAAAGAAAAAGACTCAATAATCTTTAAACATTGATTGAAGATCCTTGATCCCTAATTCATGAATACCTTAATTGATTGAAATGAATGTGCTAAAGTTAAGTTTTAAGCAGCAATCTATTTTCCCCCACCAAAAATTTGAATCTTGAATTCCATAAACTCAATAACAAGTACATAAACCTATCTTTACTTTTAAATCATTATGTTGCATTATGGGTGTTATATTGAACATAAATGGTTGCATTATTTATTGAACAAAAAATGTCTACTGTGAAATTGCAGTTATTGGAATACCAGCAGGGAATATTCTTTAATGTTCTCAAATTACCATAGGGTATTTAAAAACAGATATTACCTAATAGACCTGTCAGATGGTTTTGATGCTTAAAGGGTTTTTTTTCTCCATGTATTGACGTATTTCAGTTCAAGATTATTTTGTCATGTAAATATTTTCTGATACTTAGCTTTATAGCAAAGGTTGTTATGCCCAGAATATCTCATTCTTTATTCAAAGTATTTAAAAACACAAAGTATTGTCTCCAAAAGACCCCCAAAATCTTACAAGCATATTGTTGAGTATAGTACTACAGAAAAAAGTTCATTATTGCAGCATACTGAAAAATTCAGTGTACTAACAACTCAGAATAAGGTGTCTGACAGATCTATTAAGTGCTCACAGTCATTACATCTTATCACCGGCATTGATGCTGACCAGATATTTAATTTCGTAAAGTAGTTCCTAAGAAAAGTGTGACAAAAATATTTGTGTTTGATCAAATGGACAGAAGATCGATGGAAGAATGGACAAAAGGATGCAAAATGGACAGAAGGATGAATGGACGGACAAGATCACTGCATAGAGTGGGTGTATATATTATTTCTAATAGGATATCCATCCCTTTCCTAAACATACTGTTGTATATGTTATGCACAACAAAGGCATACTCACTGATTAGCTAGGTCACCACTCTAATTGTGTAAAATATAGTATGACAGAATAAATGTTATGAAGCATAATTTATATTTCTTTGGATTCATATTTTTAGGGGGGGGTCTAAATTATTTGTTTTAATTGTTATGATAGTTGAACCACAATTGTTTATTCAACATAAAACAAACTTCATTAAGGCTTGAAAGTGTCAAGACTATGATACTCATATGATTCCACGATGACATTATTTATCTATTTAATAAATCTATAAGTAGAAGTTAATTTGCTTCCAACTATGACTTGAATGTCAAAAATGGCCTCAAGTTGAGAATGGAGGACACAATTTTTCACACTGACAGACCCAATGAACAATATCACTTCTTGAATAGATCTGATAAGAAATCCGTATAATAATATTCTTCAGATTGGTCTATGCCATGAAAACGATCAACTGATAGCAAAGCAATACAATACCAGATCGTAGAAAAATATGCTGGAAACTAATCAAAATTGACGTGAATATAAAGTCATTTTTCCTTAGAGACAAATATGTATAACTTCAATGACTACAGTCCAGTTTTATTGTAATAAAATCTATTAGTTCTTTATCTCTGTTGAAAATTAAAGTGTTTACTGTGTACATTGACCATCCTCAGTGTAAATCAGATAAACAATACATAAAGTTGTTTGGAATTATTCCATCAAATAATAAAACGGTGAATGTATAAGGTTTAGCAAATCAAAATAATTGATGTCAAATAGGAATTATTTCTAGATTTGGTTGTTAATTTTTTTCTTATTTTTCGAATAAGATGAAATCGGAAAAAAATATACCCTTGTGTAAATTTTATCTCGAGAAAATAACAATGAATGACAAGAAAAGCAAAAATTTAACTTCGCTCATGAATGTGAGCTATAGCCTATAGGTTTTCCACTTGAAATTGCAAAAATTCAAATTTAAAAAAATACCTGTAGTAAACTTTTTTTACAGTAAACTAAATTGAAGTAAAACTTTGGACAGATTTCCTGAAATCTTCATAAAAGAATAGAACTTTGCTATAATTCAGTTTTTATCTTTAAGTTCAAGTTTTGCTAGTCTCAAATAAAGGAACCTTTATACTGTGAAACTCTAAAATTCATAAATATAAAAAAGAAGATGTGGTATGATTGCCAATGAGACAACTATCCACAAAAGACCAAAATGACACAGACATTAACAACTATAGGTCACCGTACGGCCTTCAACAATGAGCAAAGCCCATACCGCATAGTCAGCTATAATAGGCCCCGATAAGACAATGTAAAACAATTCAAACGAGAAAACTAACAGACTTATTTATGTAAAAAAATTCTGTTTGTCTGATAACTGACGGGAGTTTAATATCTCTATCAGCAACATCACAGCACACTTTATTAACATAAAAATCAATTTAATTTCTATTAGAACATAACAGAAAACACTGTTTGACATGATTTACCATCATATAGTCTTTCATCCTTCAAAGGTTTCAATTTTTAATTGTACTCTTGTTAATTGATGTAATTTGAATATGGAAATTGGACCGTAAACATGCAGTGTTGAAACAGATCCTCCTAGAGTTACAGGAAAACAATTAAACAACACTCCTTCATCCCTCATAAATGTAACAATCATACGCAAAGTCATGCTCTAATATTGATTACTTGACGCTAAAATACAATTGAGAAGTCGTAAAATATTTTATTAGATGAAAATTAATTTCTGTGAAAATTATTATGAGATGATGTTGAATTGCTGATGGCATAGTTCTGGATAAAAGGCATAGTTCTGGATCAAAAACAAATTGTTTCAAAAATAAACAAGTATTTTAAAGTAACAAGTAATTGTTCTCTTAGAAGCTTATAATTTGTTACAAAATTTTGTTGTTTTGTTTTATAAATTTTGTGTAAATATGCTTTATATGTAATTAAGGATGTTTTCATCTCAAATCTCCTTTTAATTATAAAATATAGGAAAAATGTTTTAAAAATTTTCATCTTCATGAGCCAGTAACAAAATGCTAGAATAAAGTAATTGAAATCCTTTATGCATCTTCTGCCTTTTATCTTTTAAATCAGGTAGCTGGTTTTCTCTTTTTGAGAGAAGACTATATAAGTTTGATTTTAAAACTTGTGTCTCATCCCTTTTGCATATAAAATATGTTTAAACTAAACTCTTTTGAATTGTTTATCATTATGTTATCCATTTACAGATTATAGCTGGTATGGGTGTTGCTCATTATTGAAGGTAATGACTCACAGTCCTCTATTTGTAAAATTCCTTATACTTTTGTCTTTGGTGGATAATAATAAGGTACCTCAGTAGCAATCACACCAGTCGTCATCTTATTTATCTTTTTAATCAGTAAGAAATGTATCTTTTTCTAATTGAAAAATTATTTGAAAAAAAATTATTGAAAGTCAAATCATAGTTGACAACTTGACAGTGTCGATATTTAATTCTACTCTTACCAATTATTCTCTATTTCAGCGTGTATTAACTTTCATTTTGTATTCTTAATGTTAAACTGGCACTAATATGTAACGTAGAAAATGCAACGTGGAATAAAAATTTGAGTGAATTTAAATGCAAATTTAATTAAATTCTTCTTAAAGTCAGCTTATGCAACGTATCATACGAACTCCATTGGGAAAGAATTTTTCCTACCACGTAAATCAGCTTTTAAGATTATTCAAATATTAATCACAGAGAATTCAAAATTACATTTCCCTAAAGTCTAATTTTTTGTTGACTCAGATGGTGATTCCTGATAATTCTATAGTATTGTTCTTTAAACATATAATTTCCTGCAGTAGGAGTATTTCTTAGAATTAAACAGTGGGTGTTGAATCATAATTGAAAAATCACATTTAATCCTACCGTGCAAATTAAAAACAAATGACAAAAGCAATAACAAGATGAAAATTATACCCCTGATTAATTTTTTCGGCAAACAGGAAGTAGGACATAAAAAAATTGTCACATGGGACACAAGATGAAGCTAATCACACGTATGCCATTTAAAAGATTGAAGTTTTCAGCAAATAGAATGTAGAATGTCAAAGCATAATTAGATGAAGCTTAATTTGTGTCATAAGTAAAAAAAAAACTAAAGGCTCTGTGTTGCTCACCTTGGTCTATGTGCACATTAAACAAATTACACTGATGGATTCATGACAAAATTTTGTTTTGGCAAGGTGATGTGTTTGTAGATCTTTATGCACTTAATTTCTTGCTCCTTACAATTTTCTCTATCTATAATAAACATACAGAGGAAAATATTTTGTAAAAATTTACTAAAAATTACCAAATTAATGAAAATTGTTAAAATTTGACTATAAGGGCAATAACTTCTTAATGGGTCAACTGACCATTTTGGTCATATTGACTTATTTGTAGATCTTACTTTGCGAAACATTATTGCTGTTTACAGTTTATCTCTATCTATAATAGTATTCAAGATAATAACCAAAAATGGCAAAATTTCTTTAAAAATTACCAATTGGGGGACTGCAACCCAACAACCAGTTGTCCAATTCATCTGAAAATTTCAGGGCAGATAGATATTAGCTTGATAAACAATTAAAATGCTTCTCAGATTTGCTTTAAATGCTTTGGTTTCAAAGTTATAAGCCAAAATTTACATTTTATCCCTATGTTCTAATTTTAGCCAAGGTGGCCATCTTGGTTGGTTTGCGGGGTTACCACACAAATTTTTTAACTAGCTACCCTTATATTGATTGTGGCTAAGTTTGATCAAATTTGGCCAAGTAGTTTCAGAGGAGAAGATTTTTGTAGAAGATTACAAAAATTTACAAAAAATTGGTAAAAATGACTATAAAAGGCAAAAAACTCCTTAATGGGTCAACTGACCATTTTGGTCATGCTGACTTATTTGTAGATCTTACTTTGCTGAACATTATGAAGTTTTCAGTTTATCTCTATCTATAATAATATTCAAAATAATAACCAAAAACTGCAAAATTTTCTTAAAATTACTAATTTAGTGGCAGCAACCCAACAACAGGTTGTCCGATTCATCTGAAAATTTAAGGGCAGATAGATCTTGACCTGATAAACAATTTTACCCATGTCAGATTTGCTCTAAATACTTTGGTTTCAGAGATATAAGCCAAAATCTACATTTTACCCCTATGTTCTATTTTTAGCCATGGTGGCCATCTTGGTTTATTTGCCTGGGTCACTGTACACATTTTTTAAACTAAATAACCCAATGATGATTGTGGCCAAGTTTGGTTAAATTTGACCCAGTAGTTTCAGAGAAGATTTTTGTAAAAGTTAACAGACAACGACGACGAAGACGACGGATGACGGACGCAAAGTGATGAGAAAAACTCACTTGGCCCTTCGGACCAGGTGAGCTAAAAATGAGCTAATAAATACAATTATGAATACCCTGCTTTATATTAGATTTATAACACAAGTCAGATTTTTTAGCATGCTAGCTAACAAGACAAGTATTTTGATTGACCAAATAGGGTATTGCACTTATGACCGTTTGAACTTTAGACACTTACAATCATGTGACCACCTTAATTCAATTAAACAACATCGCACTAGGAAATATAAGAAAAGAACAATTTTACATTCGGTTATACAAGTGGATGTTTTTTTTCTTCAAATCTTTAAGAATTAGTCCTTACAAACAGATCTCCATCATTAATAATCTCTTTAAAATCAAAACAAAAATTTCAACACAGGAAATTTTAAATAAAATTGAGAATGGAAATGAGGAATGTGTCAAAGAGACAACAACCCGACCAAATAAAAAACAACAGCAGAGGGTCACCAACAGGTCTTCAATGTAGCGAGAAATTCCCGCACCCGGAGGCGTCCTTCAGCTGGCCCCTAAACAAATATATACTAGTTCAGTGATAATGAACTCCATACTAATTTTCAAATTGTACACAAGAAACTAAAATTAAAATAATACAAGACTAACAAAGGCCAGAGGCTCCTGACTTGGGACATGCATTAAATATACATGTATAAAAAATATTATGATGAAATGTAATGTGTAATTTAATTAATTACTTTAGTAAAGTAATTTTAATTTAATTTATTACATTTCAAAAACTGTGTAATGTGTAATTAGTGTAATTGATCATTTTTGCACTGTAATGTGTAATCTAATTAATTACATTCCAATGTAATTGACCCCAAGTCTGGTTAAAACCATGCATAAAACCCCAAATCTTGATATAACTCTTAATTTCATAGTTTTATAAAATGTAAGAATTAAATGTGCACAAGAAACTAAAATTAAAATAATACAAGACTAACAAAGACCAGAGGCTCCTGACTTGGGACAGGTGCAAAAATGCGGCTTAAAACATACTTCTGATATCTTGTTAAACTCTTTGATCACCAAATTAATAGGGAATGTGATGGATGGCTGTTGTGCGTCCATTGGTTACCACACAGATTATGATGCAAATTGATGGATGTTTCATATCCCAGTGGCTACCAAATGAAAAGGACATGGTCTTGATGAACACACAACAAAAATCTCATAAAACTAGGAAATAAATTAAAGAAAAAACATTGTTATTGCTGTCTTATATCTAATTAGGATGGAAGGTCTCAAAGATGAACTGTTTTGTACTTAAATTTCACTGTTTTCAGCAAGGTCATGACCTTTCCCCAAACATTGAAAAGGTGATAGGGGTTAATATTAGATCATAAAAAACTTTCTTTTATGTAGCACTAAACCAATAAATAACATATAAGACTGGTAAGGTATTTCTACATATATGTCATTTGTAGTAAGACAAAACAAATTCTGCACATATAAAAAATAATAGCAAAATCTTTATATTTAGTCAACTGCTAAATATCAAAATTAAAATAAAATATTTGCACCAAAATTAAAACATTTTTTTTACGAAAAATCTTATTTCAGATGTAGGTAATTATAGATATAAAATGCATAGAATGCTTTAAAACCAACTCAGATGGGATCTCCCTTTTTACTCATTTACATTTTTGTTGTTTTTAATACAAGCTATTTATTAGTTTGAAGAGCATCATGTAAAACATGCCTTCCAAACAATGTTTTCCTTTAAATATTATCTGATACTGGGAAGAGAAACATTTTTTCTCCATTACTTCTCCTTAGAGCTTGATTTCAAAACATAGAAATGCTCTTCAGAAAAAGTCTTGTAAATGTTTGCTCTTGAAAGTAACATATGACCATATAAAATGATATCGACACACGAAAAAAAAAATTAAAGGCTTCTATGTAAATACATACAGAAAAGATTAGAGGGTGTCAAGTTATATGCCATCAACCCATGAAAAAATAAATGCTTCTATGAAAATACATACAGAAATGTTGAGAGGGTGTCAAGTTATATGTCAACAATTCTAAATCAATATGCTCTCCAGTTCTGAAGTGACAATAATTACACTCCCTCTTGATGAAGGGACGAATCCCATTTACGCCAGTTATTATAATCAATGTGTATCGAAATATAATTAGCGTTTGTAGTATTGTCTCTGGAGAAGAAGAACGGAGGTGTATTGGTAATAATTGGAATCACAGATTTCCTTTAATGGACATTATAGATTTACCGTAGATTTTATCGTCGATTTTATCCGCCACAGCAGGAAATCCGACATTAAATGACTCGGAACAATGCCTCTTTGATGGTGACATTTAACACCCAATAAATTGATGCTATCAAACTGTTCCTTTGACTAAAAGATTAATGCTAAGCAATGACTTTCTATTTAGGGATACAGTCCTGACTTCAACAGTATCTTTCATACTGTGTCAGGTTAAATTCAATTAGGTATAATACAAAAATTAAATCTTTTTTTCGCAATAAACAAACTAAATTGTTTGAAGAAATTACAAAGTAAATATTATTAATTTTCTTTTCTCAGCGTGTAATGAAATAACTGCTTTGTGTAATTTGATGAAATTTGATCAAGTTTCATTCACTTTTATTTGTTTTTGCTGCTTTGTATTTCATCCACTTTTTGCTGTATTCTTCTAGCTTAAAGATTAGAAATACTGTTATTTCAGACAAAAGCAGCAGCAAGTCTTTTTTTATTTGTTTATTTGAGGTTGTTGTTCTTGCAGACAATTATTTCAGACAAAAGCAGCAGCAAGTCTTTCTTTATTTGTTTATTTGAGGTTGTTGTTCTTGCAGAAACAATTTCAAACAATTTTCTTGCAGAAACGTTTTGCTTAAAGCAAATACATTGGGGTTAATAACCTTTATTTTGTATTGAAATAAAAGAAAGTAGAACCCAACAATAATATCAGTGTTCATCTGCTGTCACATCAAGAAGATAGGAAACATCTGATTTAATGACAACGAATTTAAGATAAAAGACGTGAAGGTCATACTGAGTGACCAATTGTTGTTAATTTCTATGTCATTTGGTTTCTTATGGAGAGTTCGTCTAATTGGCAATTATACCACATCTTCTTATTTTTATATTCTTATATTTCTGTTCTAAAAATATAAAGTTCATCCTATATTCTATAGAGTTTTTAGTTTAACATTTTATGATTTAAAAGCATGCCTTTGTCTAGATAACTGAATAAGATTCTAAGACTTATAAGTATGCTCTTGTAATTAAGAGAACCAGACATATAATGCTGTACGGTGACCTTTAATTGCTTTTATCTTCGTCATTTGAAATTTGGTGGATAGTTGTCTCATTGGCAATCATACCACATCTTCTTTTTATCATATATAATGAATTAACCTACCTCTTTTAGTGATCTTGACTACCTTTGAGGTTAATCTCTCATTCTAGGAACCAGTGAAATTTGAAAATATTCAGGGAAACAGACATATACCTTTACCTACCTTTGACATCTTGAAGTAGTCTAGAGCCAGGTACAGGATATATATATTCATTCAGGGAACCAGACAAAAAATTACAATCACATGACTTACCTCTCTGACATTTAAATGTGAGTCTGTATCTACCATTCTAGGGACCAGTATAGGTTAAAGTTATTTAGGGAACCAGACATGCAATGCATGGTCTACCATTTTAGGGACCTCTGCAGGTTAAAGTAATTCAGGGCAGGGGCAGATCAAGGATTTTAGGTTAGGGGAGCAAACTTAAATATTTTGAGGCAATATTAACAAATATTCTTTATTTATTAAGCTGAGGACAACCCATGCTTTGCAAATTTTAGGTAGGGAACCAGACATGCAATGACTTGACCTACCTCTCTGACATTTCTATGTGAGTCAGTTATCTACCATTCTAGGGACCAGTATACGTTGAAGTTATTCAGGGAACCAGACATGCAATGACATGACCTACCTCTCTGACATTACGATGAGAGTCTGTATCTACCATTCTAGGGACCAGTATAGGTTGAAGTTATTCAGGGAACCAGACATGCAATGACATGACCTACCTCTCTGACATTACGATGAGAGTCTGTATCTACCATTCTAGGTACCAGTATAGGTTGAAGAAGTTCTTTAAAAGTTTTGTGTTCTGTGAATTCTTTTGCTAATATTTCCATCACTTTTGTTGATCCCCATTTTATTGTTAAAGTGCTGCTCTGAAATGAAAAAAAATAAAAGGTGGAATAAAATTCTCATCTAAATAGGTGCAATAAGTCCAAAAGTAGACTAAAGAATGACCCACAAATTCGTGAAATTACTTGGTCTATAATACTGCCTATTAATTTCATATATATGTCCCATAAGTATTACACGTCTATGTATGATAAGTTAATCACGTCAACAAAAACAAACAGATCTATTAATGGTGATTCACTTATATATCATGGATGCTTGTTTTGTGGATTCAATGTGAGACACAGGATAATTGCTTGATCATGAACAGTTATTTATCATCAGACTATACAAGAGATTTGTAAGAGAATTACCAAAATCGGCATTCACAGTGAAACCTTTTTTTAATTTTCAATGAAACCAATCACTAACAAATTTTTAAACATCATTGAAAAAAAATAAGAATAAAAAACATAATTTGACATATTTTTTTTTATCTTATATAATAATTAACAAGTTACTGAGTTTTAAGTTCATGCGACCAACATTTCATGGCAAAGGAGTAGGTCCGGTAAGGGCCGATTTTGGCCCCAAATTTCAGTTTCATCTAACGAGATATTTAGGACACTTTTTAAACACTTAAGTGTCTATTTCAATTGATTCGATTAGTTTATGTTAAAGATTTTAACTGATTCAGTCATTAAAAACGCTCCGATTGAAGCTTAAATATGAAAAATCTATCAAATATGCCAAAAAACGTCACTTTTCAGATGGTTTTCGTCAAAAATGAAAGTGGCCGCATCCGTGTTCATCCTCAACCTTTATATATGTTATGTATTATCATCAAATACAACTTACATTTCAATATTATGAATGAACACGAATGCTGCCACTTTCATTTAAGACAGAAACCGTCTAAAATTTAACTAAAATGCTATAATTGTGAAAATTTCAGTAATTAAGCATGACTTTATGATGCTAGTACACGATATATGTACATTGTATTGTCAAAAACAGCACATATTTATGTAGCAGAAGCATTCTACTTTCCAAACAAGAATGTGTCCACAGTACACGGATGCCCCACTCGCACTATCATTTTCTATGTTTAGTGGACCGTGAAATTGGAATAAATTCTCTAATTTGGCATTAAAATTAGAATATTCTTATCAAAGGGAACATGTATACTAAATTTCAAGTTGATTAGACTTCAACTTCATCAAAAACTACCTTGACCAAAAACTTTAACCTGAAGCGGGACAGACGGACGAACGAACGGACGAACAGACGGACGGACGAACGGACGGACGAACGGACGCACAGACCAGAAAACATAATGCCCCTCTACTATCGTAGGTGGGGCATAAAAATAGCTAAAAGATTACATTTTCACAATTTTGCAAAACTGCCTAATTTGGGGCCAAAAAGGGGTCTTACTGAACCTACTCCTTTCTTTGAACCAAAACTTGAATCTGATATTTGCCAAACTGACTAGCAGATGTATAGACCGGGAAAACATAATACCCCTGAGGCATCAAACATACATTCCTTAATAACTGGCATAAAATTTCATAGGCACAAATCGATAACTGGTACCACCCCACAATTGTTACGAATCAACAGTTACAAAATATTTACTAGTGCAACAGATAAGATTGTTCTTATCAACATTTTGTTTTCATACAGTTGCTGACCTGTAATCTCTTATACAATATATTAACTAAAAACTTGGACTACATTCAAATAATGTCTGTGAATAATACAAGCCAACAAAATATGGTCAATTCGAAATACGTCTTATTTTTGCTTTCTTTATACTATTGTCACTGTACATTTTTGAGATGTGACTATAATCTTTTAACTCAACCTTTATAAAAATAATGATGATTATCCTACTTGTATTGTGACTGTGACTTAAAGGTGACAGCAACACAACAACACAAAAAAAGAAATCGTATCGCAATATGAATTTTAACAATTAAGACAGGTAAAGACATCAAAGATCTACTAAATTCCTTAGATGACAAGATTTTTATGTTGTGTTCTGGACTGTTGTGAACTGTTACAGTCTGTTGTGGACGACTGTTATTTGTATTTTCATCTTTTTCTTTTGGAAATAGTATTGTTTGCTTCTCTCTGCATCTGCAGTACTCTTGATTTATAACATTAAACTCATTATGATTAAGAGCTTTGGATATTGTATGGACAGCTTTCTATCTGATTGTTCAGCCAAAAGAATGTGAAAAGGGGTCTTATACCCAAAAAGAAAATCAGACCTATCCTTTATGTGAAGATGGTGATTTTAGTGATGAGCGCCATTATCTCCTGAAGTGCAAATTCCTTACAACATTGTGCAACAGAAAGAAAAAATACTTAGAAGTAATATTCACAAAAACATGTTATATTTTTAAGTTCAGAGAACTTATGAGTTCATATAACCATTCAACAGTGTAACGCTTTGAAATTTGTGCAAGTTCGTTAAATTTACAGTGGCAGATCTAGAAATTTTCATAAGTGGGGGCACACTGACTGCCTAAGAGGGGGCCCGCTCCCGTCACGCTTCAGAGATTTCCTATATAACCCACCAAACTTTTTTCTCAAAAGGGCCCCCCCCCCCAAATCAGCCTCTGATTTATAAACAATGAAGTAAATTCTTTCAATTAAATTTCTTCGTCTTCTCCCATATTTTAAAGCCTTCCATTCAATATACATTTTACACTTTAAACATGGAACATATTTATGTATTAGAATTATTGTTTATTTCCTTTGTATTATTGTAAATAAATTTCTGTGTTCTTCTCTGTACCATTGTATCTACAGCGGCTTATAATTATAAAGTATATAGATGTCCTTTGGTCATTATTGTTTTTGTGTGGCTGTCACATATTGATGCATACCCAATGTTTCCTTTTATTTATATTGGCTTCTTTAGAACATCAAAATGATTTATAAGTTCTTTGACAGAAAAAATTTCATTAACTTCAATTACAAAATTTTCTAATATTTTACAGAAAATTAACACATAAACTTTTCATCTTAATGAAATTAAAAAGACTAATTTACCATCTCAATGGAAATGTATAGACATATTTATCTTTTAAAACATTAATATATCAAAAGAAATACTGCAGAAGGCATCCATTAGCTTATTGTTTCCCCAACAGTGTTGAAATAATGAAAAGAGTAATTTCAAACTCATCAGATTAGTCGGCTGTTTGATAGTTTTTGACATTTGGACGTTTCAAAGGCCTCAAAGAAAACATTAGAAGATTAACACGCTGTCAATCTGCTGCTATTGAATAGAAAGGATAAACTCTGCTTATAATTCTTCCAGCGCCCTATGATGAAAGTGAATAAATATTTGATTAATTTCTTTCTAGCATATAAAGCTAATGTTTTTTTTTTATCTGAAACAAAAAAGGGATTAAGAGTCCAAAAGTGTAGGAGTATTTTATCCTTTCAAAAAAAATCTTTATTTTTGGCACAAACTTTGATCTTTTCATGAAAAGGAGGGATTATTAATTGACATTTAAGGCCATGTTGATTTGTGGGTGTCAATTGTCACTCTTTTCTAATATAAAATACTGTATATTTATACTTGTTTATTGATGTTATAAATCTTATACAATGTTACTGTATATATCAATACGTAAATGCAAAATATGAAATTTACTGATACAACCTTTAGAAATGGACAAAAAATATATTTTCCAAAGCATATATATATATATAATATAAAATTGAGAATGGAAATGGGGATTGTGTCAAAAAGAGACAACAACCTGACCAAAAGCAGAATATTATGTATATATATTAGTTTACAATTCGATTTAAAGTTGCTAATTGTTTTTCCTTGCTACATTATATACATCCTACACACAGCTATGCTTTTTTGCTAAAGAAACAGAAGTTACGTGTGAAGAAAAGACAAAAATAAACTGCAGTCTCTATAATAATATATTAGCTGCTACCAGAACATTTTAAGTCATTAGAGAGAACAGACTAACCAAATGACTTTTCACATGTTAATTGAAGGATGAAAATATCAATTCATTGCTCTAATGGCAAGTCAAAAGAAACCATCAATTCATTGCTCAAATGGCAAGTCAAAAGAAACCATCAATTCATTGCTCAAATGGCAAGTCAAAAGAAACCATCAATTCATTGCTCAAATTGCTAGTCAAAATAGAGACAGAAGACATCAATAGAAACTTATATGAGAGACCAAAATTTAAGAAATGACTGTAATATTTTTTCTGTCTATTTAAAATAACATAAGAATTGTGGGGCACTCTGAATAACCAGTGTAGCGGGTTATTTTAAAGAGTGCACCACATTTTTTATGTTATATATTTCAAGCCGGAAAAATCATAAAAAGGTTAATGACGTCACGGTCACATGACAAAATTATGCCTATGAGCTGATAAACTTAATAACGTTAAAGCTAGATAAACATTGATATGAATGCATGTGCTCAGGAAGGGTAAGCAATTACTACTTCAAAGCATGATAACCAACCAATCAATTCTCATAATGGCTACGTATGATCCTTTGTTGAGACTGTCAATTCTATTCTTATTTAAAGATGGCTGTCATTACTGAAGAAAATATTGTTGAACCATATATCTAGTTGTTTGCAGTGTTCACTTTTCCCTTAACATAAAGTAATTTTACTATGCAATTAAATTTACAAATGTCTGTTTGGTTCCTGTATTAATCTACACAAGTAATAAAAATAAATATGTTCTTGGTATTTCATGATTCCAAAAGTACCTGTTATTTTTCTTTTAACTGTGTTCTATCTTATTTATTGCTAAGCAAAGTTTACTGTTCGATTAAGCAACTTTTTTAAATGAACTTATTAACTGATGAAAACATTCAAGCTTAGTTACCCTTCAAACTGCCCATGAAATTTCTATTTCCAACTGCCTTGATGTGTTAATTAATTTTTCTCTGATGTCTGAAGCAGTTTTATGTCACGTCAAAGCAACAATAGTACTTTCCTGTAAATTCTAAATTTTTAAAAACAACAAGTATTAAAGCTGATTTCCTAATGCATGCAGAGCAAGACTTTGGTTAGCTTACTTGCTTTGTTTGTATATTGTTCGATTGTAATTGGGATAACATCATATAATATATACAGGTTCAACTATGCCTATATGTATTGTTTGAAAATGTCAATCTTCATTACAAAGTTTGAGTAAACGTTTATACATACAAAGCAAGCAAGCCAACCAAAGTTTGACTCTACAAGCATTAGGAAATAAGCTGTAAAGTCCTCCCACACTTAAAAGGAGTATTTGCCTTTCATAAATGGTACATTTTCAGCCAGGGGCTCTAAATCTCATTACACTTAGTATTCTATAAAATGTTCCATTCAAACAGTGGGATAATCTATTTTAATGGCATTGTCAACTTCAAGATTACCTTAATTTCACTCTGCAATTTTAAAGCATTGACATTAACCTTCAGCAAAACAACTGGTCATGATTAAGTGAAAGCTTTTACCAGTGAGGAAGTGGAAGATTACACAAAGGAATTTGTTGAATTGATTTACAATGAGAAAGGATTACGGCGCTGTATTATTTGCAATCAAAAGCAATTAATATCATTTTATTTTTGAAAACTGTTTCTAATTTACTTTTCAATAATACATGTAATAAAAAGATTGATATCATTGACATTTCAACCACTTAGATATGAGCACCAACTATGCCTTATGGTAAACTTCAATTCACAGAAGTACTTTAATTACCCGTAGGCTTCTTATAAGAGTTCTCTTCTAGTAAACCATATGAACCCTTTGACTCCATGTTTCACTGTATCTACAGCACATCCAAGGTGAATCAGTCAATGACTTATTGAATTTTCAGTGAAAACTAGTGATTTTGAGTGAATTTTTACTCTCAAGAAATATAATAGCTAATATTTTTAAAGCATAGTCAAGATATTGTATTAAGTAAGAGTTCCTTTTTGTGTTGCTCAATATTCATGTTTTCTATGCTTTTGTGAACAAGTTCTTCATTTTTCATTATTATTTAAGCATTAGACTTAGAGACTAGACTATATCATTTATAATGGTGACTTAGATGCTAGATTATATGTTTATAATTGTGACTTTAATAGAGACTATATTACATGTTTAAATTGACGACTTAGAGGCTAGATTAAATGTTTATAATGGTGACTTAGAGGGTAGATTATCTGTTTATATTTGTGACTTAGAGACTATATTATATGTTTATAATGGTGACTTAGAGGCTAGATTATATTTTTATAATTGTGACTTAGAGGCTAGATTATATGTTTATAATTGTGACTTAGAGACTATATTATATGTTTATAATTGTGACTTACAGACTATATTATATGTTTATAATGGTGACTTAAATAGGCTAGATTACAGGTTTATAATGGTGACTTAGAGGCTATATTATAGTTTAAATTGGCAATTTAGAGGCTATATTATATGTTTATAATAATGACTTAGAGGCTACAAGTATATCATATGTTTATAATGGTGACTTAAAGGCTATATTAAATAAATGTTTATAATTGTGACTTAAAGATTAGATTCCTTTTTATAGTAATAAACACATCATATAGATACCAGAATTAAAATTGTAAAAGCTAGAGGCTTGTTTGTAGTGATAAAAGACTTGTAACTTCTTTCACTATATTTAATCAATATTTGAAATTTTCATGCACATGTTTCAAAATGAGATTAAGTAACAGTACCCAAATTGCACTGAGTACATAAATTACAGAATAAAGACTTTTGTATGTTTCATATGGGACTATTATACTAACATATATATCATAGTCCCAGGTATCATAGGTGAAATACATGTAACTATCAAAACAGGTGCAATTTGAGTACCCTCATGTTACCTTACATAACTGAACATGTAAGATTGTCATGTGTATTGATCGTAAAGTAACATGTACAACATGACCTACTAATATCAATCAGTCTTATAAACATGACAAAATCCAGTGATTAATGTAAAAACAATCTAATTAAGCGTAATTTGTTACATCATTCAATTTACGTGAACCTTAACATTCCAAATTTTTCAAGATTTTTTATCCAACAAACAGTTCAAAATAAACTCCACAAAGATACCCGGCCTAAAATTTTGTACCCCAGATGCACACTTTGTCTTAAAAAACTCATCTGTGATGCTTGAATTCAATAAGTAAAATAGACAAGATAAAGTACCAAGACGACTATACTGTAAATTCAAAAAAATTGGCGTTCGATCATTTATTATTGTGAATTTTAAAGAATGGACTGATTTAATGTGTGATTGATTATTGCAAAATTAGGAAAATCTGTCTAGAGTTGTATGTATCATATATCAGAATGAGATTTTTTATTATTACATTGGTTGCAATGAATTACATTGATTTCCCAGTTAAATAAAAACCGATAATTTCACATGTGAAATAAACGTGGTTATTTCACTCTCTGACGTCATACAACAATAGGCGTTGTCAAGACGTCGATAACGTCGGATCAAAACAAATTGTCAATGCGTAGGAAAAAGATATAGTTCCTTACATTTTCTACATTAATTTCATAAAAAAAAGGCCATTTGCCAATGTAATAAAAAGAATAATAGAATTTAATTCAATAATAATTAAATTCAGTTATTGTAATTATATAACTTGGTATGCCTATTATTGATTTAAATTGACGGTGTGTTCGATTCATTTTATACTGGTCACTTTAATATGCTAATTAGTTTAGCCCGCGAAATGTTAGTCCGTGCAATTTACCTCGTGTGGTTTGGTCATTTGAATTTAAACCTTACACGGAGTTGACCAAAGCTATAGAATTTAAAACACAGAAGAAAAGATGAGTATTCTTTTTAGTTTTAGAATTAAGCAACATTTTATAAAAAATAATAGCTCAACAATTTAAACTGTTAATCTGGTTTTTCTTTCTTAAATAATTTTAACTTTTTTAAATGCTTTAAATAGTCGTGAACTTTTTCTTTGGTGTTATAACTGAATTTAAATTCTATCATTGCGTAAATTGTCAATCTTTTCTTGGATATTATTTTATATTTATATTTGTAAATTGAGAAGATGGTTATACTTATTGCGCGAGTTGTTATATCTAATTGTTTAACTGTCTTAATACGCTAATGAACATTTACCATGTTATTTATTCCAAATCTTGCAGCGCGAAGTAACCGATGAGTAAGCCACATATTAATTTCAACATAAATGTATATATAAATTCTTTTTAGTCCTAAATATGCATGAAATAGGTGCCACTGGACATAAAGAAAACAATCTATGAATCTAGGTATGGCAACGAATGCTATTCACATTCAATGCATTTTGAACTTCAGTCCTGAATGAGATTGGGTTACAGATTTCACCGTATAAATATTGTAACAGATATACAGATATGAGTTTACTTTACTTTTATACATACAAGTATTTTAATACAGTTATCTGACATAATTATTTGTTTGAAATTTCTGGAATAAGAATAATGTTATATTATTTTCATTGTTTTTCAGTGCAACAGGTATTTTAGTCCAGTAGAATAATTGTTAAAAGGTTGTTGTTTATCTTTATTTATTAGCATTCACTATACATGCTATATAAGAATAAGAATATATCATTAAATGTTAATGAAAAGGGAACATTCTAAAACTATCATGACAATACAAAGACAGATGACATATTTCAAATCTTTTCTTGTCTCTCATGGTACAACTGATTTTTATAGTTTGTTCTTATGTTGTACTGTCACAGGTCAGGGTGGGGGTGATTGGGCGCCTGCTAACATGTTTAACTCCACCACATTCTGTATGTATGTGCCTGTCCAAAGTCAGGAGCCTGTAATTCAGTGGTTTTCGTTTGTAGATGTGTTAAATATTTGTTTTTCGTTCATTTTTTGTACATAAATTAGGCCGTTAGTTTTCTCGTTTGAATTGTTTTACATTTGTCATTTCGGGGCCTTTTATAGCTGACTATGCGGTATGGGCTTTGCCCATTGTTGAAGGCTATACGGTGACCTATAGTTGTTAATTTCTGTATCATTTGGTCTCTTGTGGAGAGTTGTCTCATTGGCAATCATACCACATCTTTTTATACACACACACAAACACATACATTTGTATATAAAGAGTAATATTCATATTTTGTTTCTTTACATTCAAATGTTAATAAGTTTTTCTTTACATTTCAATATACAACTGATGCTCGAAAAGGAATAAACAAAAATCGTTCATGTTAGGTGACTTTGACGATAGAATTCATGAGATGGTTGACACTTTCATGCTTTAAGCTTCTTTTTTGGACCAAAAAATTAATATGGAGGATTGAAATTGACTAAACAAGATGTATAAAGAAGCAAAATAAACAAAAGCTATAACCCAAATGATTAAAAAAAAAAAAAAAAAAAAAAAAAAAAAAAAAAAAGATATATATATATATATATATATTTTATTAATTTTTAAAGAGAGGCAACAGTTTTTCCAGTGTAGTAAAAAATTACCATTTTGAAAATTTGCTATTTCTTCGTTGTTATTATGTGTATTGATAAAAGTGAAACTGTTTTGAAAATGTCTTCACAATGCCTTTAAAATGAGGTCAAGTTTTCTTAGATCAGTTGATTAAAAAAAAAAAAAAAAAAAAAAAAAAAAAAATCACTTTCCGTACCTAATGAATCATTTCTTTTGTAAACTTTTGCGAGCCATCAAGGATGTTAGTTGACTATTTAAATATATATACTTTTCGATTTAATTGTTTCATAGTTTTCATGTATTATAGTCGATTATAGGATAGGAATATTTCTCATTAACGAAGGCCACTTCAATTGATATTCGGTAGATACAATAATTATTTTCTTTTATGACTTTCGTTATCAATATGATATTATCATTATGAATATACTTGAAATATCTGCCACTGGACATTGACAGCCACAATCAAGCATTTGCGGTTTTTTCTACTTTGGTTATTGCCATTGTATCTTAATACTAATTAGTCAATGGTAAAAATTGAAATATTTGTATTTCAATATTGATTCAATTGTTTGATTAAGGGATGTAACATTGACAAATGATATACTATTTTACTAATGCATTGACTAACATTGTAATTATTTGTTTAAGCCAGTATGCCGAGAGGAAAAGGGGAGAGGGTGCTGCCAAACCGTGCTGTACGTAGGCAAAATCAAATACAGCTACCGGTAAACAGAAGGCTTCGCCCAAAGAGAGCTGAAATTGTAAGACAAAATATAGCCATTCCACAACAGTCGTTAATACCACCACAACAGCCGTTAATACCACCACAACAGCCATTAATGCCACCACAACAGCCATTAATGCCACCACAACAGCCATTAATGCCACCACAACAGCCATTAATGCCACCACATCAGTTATTGCCACCACATCAGTTATAACCACAACAGCAGTTATAACCACAACAGCCGTTTGTACCACTACAGCCAATTCTACAACCACAACTCATTTGAACTTCAAACTTCCTCTGCAGCCTGCTGAACAACAAGTTCCTGATCAGGGATGTGTACACCCAGGGCAGCCCACAGCTCGTAATTCTGTACAAAACGGTGAGATTTTAGTTATACCTACTAGTAATGATGTTGATGTGTTTGTACTACAAAAAATTATAAACCAAATATGGAATTTAGAATATGTTGATTTGGCACAATCACTTTACAAAAACATTTTGTTTCAAATATTGATCAACCGAAAAAAGTGCTCGGTTTTGATGAATATGGAGACATTTTAATTGACAGAAACAAATATTCAAAAGTAAATCATTATCTAACTTAGGTGAGTGGACTGAAGGGTTTTTAAATTATATGAAAATTTTATTGCAAAGATTCCCGGAATTGGCAAATGAATTGATTAGCTACATGACGTTTATAAGGGGCGTACCTTTTGAGAACGTTTATAAATTTGACATGCAATTTCGACTTAGAAAAGCTCGTGATCATATGCGTGCATGGGACGTCATTGATGGGCAGCTATGGCTTCAGTTTATTGCAGTAGGCATAAATCATGTTCCACAGACATATTCTTGTACTTCTCACACAGTTATAAGTCCTTGCTACGATTATAATTTTAAGGCCGTTTGTACTCGTATGAATTGTGTATACAGCCATGAATTCATGTATAAGATGTAGCCAGTTCCATCCTTCGATGTACTGTACAAATTATTCATATAACAAGAATAATCCTCGAAGTTCTGTAACTTCGGACTATTCTGCTCCTAGGTATCAAAACTACCATAGGGCACCTGATGCAAACAATTTTGCACCAAGGTATCAGTCCAGTGCTAGAGCAGTCAAACAGGTTTTTGAATACACATGGAAATTGTAACCCAAATACTCGTTTTTCGATAAATAATTAAAGATTTCCCTGTCAGCAGGCAAATGTTCCACGGATGCAATTTAATCATTTCAAATTTTATAATTTTGTTTACAGCTTGCAATCACCGTTGATATTTGGTATTTTTGGTTGTTCCCCTGTTAATACTACGGTTTAAGGGAATATGTTGACCGACTACCCCGTTAAAATATTGGCAAATTTATTATATAATGGTTTTAAATATGGTTTTCGAGCACATCATACAAGCAAAACATTAAAGTCTGTTTTACAAGATCCAAATTTAGCTTGGAAAAGTCATGAGTGAATTGAAATGGTAGAATTGCGGGGCCTTTTTATTATTGACCTATTTCTAATCTACGTGTTTGGAAAATAATTTTAGAAATTATAATGGCATTTCTTATATTTTGGGTGACAAGTGGTTGTCGAGTTCTGTTTTAAATCTCTTTATCGGTAGTGCAAGAGTTATTCAAATACTTGGCTTACGTATCAAATGGACTAAATTAATTTCAAAACTTTAAACATAAACTAAACCTGTATCACGTATGGCCATGCCCCGTTTCACATTTAGTTAATAGTAGCTGACATGTTTAAGGATGAATATTCTTATTCCACTGGGAATGCGTACCTTTCAGGCATTAGGTTTAATCATAAGATCAATGGTTTATTGGACAACACTCATTCTTTTATTGTTCAAAAGATGCTCAGTGACATAAGCGACAAGTCTGTCGTAAGCCTATTACTATTGGTATATTAACTAGACTTTTAGATGCGCTTAATTTAGTTTGTTATTCAGTATTATGAAACATGTTTATTTAAAGCTTCATTTTCAGCTAGAGTTTTGGGTTTCTTAGTTTTGGAGAAATTGCAAATTCAAGTTTTAATGAAAATCTTATTGTAAAACGATCCAAGATATAATTTGATGCTTATTCAGGGTCACTTATTATAAAAGTTCCTTCTTAGAAAACAGATCAGCTGGGTAATTCAGTAACGACAATTCTGGAAAAGAATAAACTACTTCAATTTGTCCTGTCCGGTTGATGTCGGACTACATTGCTGAGACACAAAGACGATGGACATTTTCATACACTTTAAAAAAAGGTTATGTAAGAACAAACCTTGTATATTTGAAACAATTAAATTCAGGGTACCTGAAAGATATTTGGGTATTGGCTCTTTTATTGTCATAGGAGCTGTCATATTAAGCTTATAGGTGCATCGTTCGGATTAGAGATAGTTGGGTGTATTCCTAAATCAGATTCAAGGAGCTCTGAAAATGTTACGTATATATTGTCTTTAAATTTCCTCATTGTTTGGTTTTCCCTTACAATGAATAACATAGCTTAGATGTTGACAGTATTGCTTTTAGCTGAAGTTTATGTTGATGTTGCCACATGAATATCAATTTAATGAAGTTCTAAGTATTGAATTTAAGTTGATGTTGAAGTTTTTGATGTTTGTGTTGAAGTTGATAATAATGTTGAAGTTGATAATATTGAAGTTGATAATAATGTTGTAGTTGATAATATTGAAGTTGATAATAATATTGAAGTTGATAATAATATTGAAGTTGACAATATTGAAGTTGATAATATTGAAGTTGATAATATTGAAGTTGATAATAATGTTGAAGTTGATAATGATGTTGAGTTGATAATGATGTTGTTAATATTGTTGATGTTGAAATTGATTATGATGTTGAAGTTGATAATGACATCGAAGTTGATAATGATGTTGAAGTTGATTGATGTTGATTCTTGCTGTTAAATTTGTCATGCGGTAAATTTTATGGCGGATTACAAGTTGTGCAACTAGTTACTCAACTTGTAATTTTGGCGGAATTTACTTTAAGCTGCTATGGACTACCCAGTGGCTCCTGATATAACTTTGTTACTGCTGGATCGCCCTTCAGTAATTCAATCGTCATCAAGTTTTGATTGACAAGTTGATTGTGTTTCTTTCTTGCAATAAATGCCATGACAAATTTACAGCCAAATAAAACATAATTTCTTTAGTGATTTTGATTTATAGTTTATTCGTTGGATTCATTAATTACATCATGAGGTCAAACAATGAGAATACAGATTTAAACAATACAAGTACACTTACATTTTATTTAGACCCCCCTTTCAATCTATGTGTGTATATATATATATACAATAATAGAATTTAATTCAATAATAATTAAATTCAGTTATTGTAATTATATAACTTGGTATGCCTATTATTGATTTAAATTGACGGTGTGTTCGATTCATTTTATACTGGTCACTTTAATATGCTAATTAGTTTAGCCCGCGAAATGTTAGTCCGTGCAATTTACCTCGTGTGGTTTGGTCATTTGAATTTAAACCTTACACGGAGCTTGACCAAAGCTATAGAATTTACCCGCCCTCCCTTTTCCCCATTATGAATATTTTCTGCTGCTTTTCATTTATCGTTTCAGTTTTGGAAGAATGATTATAGAACCAGCGTCATGGCATATATAACAGACTGAGTTTGGAGCTTTTTTGTATTGTGAATGGACAGGCGGAATTTACTTTAAGCTGCTATGGACTACCCAGTGGCTCCTGATATAACTTTGTTACTGCTGGATCGCCCTTCAGTAATTCAATCGTCATCAAGTTTTGATTGACAAGTTGATTGTGTTTCTTTCTTGCAATAAATGCCATGACAAATTTACAGCCAAATAAAACATAATTTCTTTAGTGATTTTGATTTATAGTTTATTCGTTGGATTCATTAATTACATCATGAGGTCAAACAATGAGAATACAGATTTAAACAATACAAGTACACTTACATTTTATTTAGACCCCCCTTTCAATCTATGTGTGTATATATATATATACAATAACTAATAGTTTAATCCATGCGTCGTTCGGCCACGCGTTGTCTTATTTTTGATATTCAAATAAGGCGATTAGTTATACTATAATTATTGTGATACTCATTCAGTTCCATTATTCGCATTAATTTCAGAATTTACTGTAGTATTGAGAATCCAAAATTCCGTAAGATAAACAATAAGTGAAACAGAAATGAAAAGCTAATAAATCTCTCTATTTGCATAAAGCAATAGAACCCAGACTCATTTGTCATGTGATCTACATGTGACCTTATACATGTTATATTTCAAGCATCTTTAATCATCAATGTTATAATAATTGTAGTTATATTAAGCAAACACTTCTAAAGGTGATATAAAAATGAAAAAATTATGTTTTAAAGCTAGTTAAATAATAAATGACATGCCTACATTAATTATATATCAAAGATACCGTAGGGTTTGTTTGCAGTGATGTCTGTTATGTAAACAAGATAAAATTGAGAAAGGAAATGGGGAATGTGTCAAAGCGACAACAACCCGACCATAGAGCAGACAACCCTGATAAGAAATGTTTGCTACAATGTATTTGTATATTTTTTATTTTTTATTTTCATTTGATTTTTTGACTACATGTATACATCTTAAACAGCATTATATCTTATGTTAATAACAATACATTGAACTACATGACTGTAAATTAACTATGTGTAAATGAGGCCCCTCATGGGGAGGTCCTAGTAATCACATAATCACCATTTTTTTGCCAATATAATCACATAATCATTAAATATTTGCTTATCTTTAGTAATCAAATAATCATAAACTAAAAATACAGTCCTAGGTAATCAAATAATCATGAAATATTTGGCTTAATAATCAAATAATCATTAAAAAAACGGCCAAGTAATCACATAATCAAAAACCCCATGAGGGCCCTCGTAAATATCTGTTTTGATTGTATTGTAATTTGTATGTGAGGGCCTCAGGGAAGATTAGTTTATTGTAACTAACTGAGTTTACCCTCTTTAAATAAAGAATTTATTATATTATTATTATAACAAACTCTTTTTTACATAAGCTTTTTAAATGTACTATTAATAGAAAAACGATGTTCTTGGACTAAGGTGAGCACATCACAAGGAAATTACTACAAAGATTAAAACAACCACTTGTTAAACATATCAACAGAGGTAGATTATGAAAAGATTTTGTCCTTGAGAAAGGACATTTTTAAGCTCCTTCAAAAAATAACCAGAGGTTTCTAGCTTTACAAGGATAGATTTCAATAATGGCACCTTGGCATGTATAAATATATCTGTTTGATGTGGTTCATAAGGGTTTCATGTTACTCTTTTTTTTTATGTTGGTTTTCCTGTTTGAATGGTTTTACACTAGTCATTTTTGGGGCCCTTTATAGCTTGCTGCTCGATGTGAGCCAATAAGGCTCTGTGTTGAAAATAGTTTGACCTATAATTGTAAACTTTTACAAACTGTAACTTGGATGGAGAGTTTTCTCATAAGCACTCATACCACATCTTCCTATATCTGTAGATTATGAGAAGTTTTTATTCTTGAGAAAAGACCTTTTTAAAGCTCCTTCAAATAGCATAACCATTGAAGTTGCTTCCCTTATTTACACTATGCTAGTTTGATTGAAGCAAAAGGATAGATTTCAATAATTTTTAAGAGGGGGGGTCTTTCAGTAATTTGATATTTAACATTTATGATCAAGCATGGTAAAATTATACTTAATAGCACCTTCGCATGAATAAATATATCTGTTTGATGTGATTCATAAGGGTTTCATATTTCTCTTTTTTTTTATATAGATGAGACCGTTGGTTTTCCCGTTTGAATGGTTTTACACTTGTAATTTTGGGGGCCCTTTATCATGTTTATAGCTTGCTGCTTGGTGTGAGCCAATAAGGCTCCATGTTGAAGATAGTTTGACCTATAATTGTGAACTTTTACAAACTGTGACTAGGATTTGAGAGTTGTCTCATTAGCACTCATACCACATCTTTTTATATCTGTTGTGTATGTACCAGTACTCCAATATCACTGTGACAATATTTACCAGTTACTATGTTCTGCCTAAAATCAAGGCAATTTCTTTTATTATGAATCAAATCTCATCGACAGAGACAAATGCCTGAAGTAAGTCTCAAAAGAATAATGATTATATAATATTTAAATCAAAACACAATTTTGCATCCAAACTAAAAATCAAATGTCCATAAAATGTCAAATCCTATTTATGTCTATATAAAAAAACTCTAATGAATCAAACAGATTTACAGTACATCAATACTTATTGATATATAGATCGAACAATGTCAAGAACCTCTATATGAGGTTAGAGAATAATGGGTCACACTAAGAGAAAAATTGGTGCTAAAAATAAAAAATTAGGAATAATGGGATGCTAAATTTTAAAGAATACTGTAATTTCAGAAATTATTGCGAGGTTTTTTATTATTGCCAAAAATGCTACAGGGTTATAGTTGCAATAATTTAAACTCACATTTTGAAATTTTTTATATGAATTTAACAGGATTTTTTTACAATATCGCAAAAATTAAAATCGCATTGAAGTCCAAAATTCAGAAAACTTTGCTTGCATTTATTTTTGCTCTTTTTTTTAACAATTGACAAAAATGCAGGTTAAAATATTTCAGTAATCGTTTTGTACAAATAATGCTATCAAACAATATCAAAGATAAAATGCAGGTTAAAATATTTCAGTAATCGTTTTGTACAAATAATGCTATCAAACAATGTCAAAGATAAAATGCCAGGTTTTCATTTTTGTAAAACTTCCTGTGACTATTTTTAGTATATGGGACAACATTCCTAATGCGCCTCGAAATGAGGAACTCAAAAGTCACGCGTAAAGAAAAAATCTCTGTGTAGTGATATTGGACATGTTTCTATTTTTTACAAATGACTGAACTTAACCATTTGTGGTGATTAGGAAAGTAGAGGAACATAGAATAAATGTTTAAAAACTATGGAGCTATTAAATGTGTTCAAAGTATTAAATTTTCAAAGAACTTATTGTGTTAAAAAGGGGATATTTTACCACAAGGAGCCGCATCACAAAAGGATGTTCGGGGTATGCTAATTTACAGGAAAAGTAATCTCACTTCGTACCCCGAAAATTTAACCACATATGTGAAAATGTCACAGCTTCGAAACGAGCGATCATACATATCCAAGTTTACGATATGGACTGAGCTATAGGAAAAACGTTACCATTACCGCCTATGTAAAAACAATTAAAGATCTTGACCCATATAATAAAAGAATCTTGAAAATTTCTGATTTTGCAGTTTAATTACTCCATGATATTCAGCTAATTCAAAATTATGACGGATTTCAAATAACCTACAGTAAAAGTGTTGAACAAAATTATCTGAACCTGACATAACAAAAGCCAGCTATAGTCTTGCTGACTATCATTTTCATAGAAACACTAAATCAATAGCGTTTTTTTTTAAAGCTAAGCTCGTAAAAAGAATTCTCCGTCAACTGAAGACACCTAACACGATTTAAACACCATTATCCCTTCATCAACAATCGGTAATGACAAAACCCTGCATTTTTTCCCGTAAAATAATCCTTTACGAAAATGTTGAATAAGGAATAGATTGCTTCATATGCAAAAACATGAATGTAATTTACAAACCAATGACAGTCTAAGCCACAAGCTTTTTAATATCTATTAGTTTCATATCAAAGACGTGATATGATTATTTTCTAGTTACAGTTAATTATCAAAAATACTGTTAATGAAAAATTGGAAACTAATTAATTTTTTCCTGACCTAATGATCAATACTAGTAAAAGATAAGAATTGAACTGACATGAGACTAAGTTTGTTTCTTATGTTGGAAACCTAATAGGAACTCCTAATCACGTAGTATCGGACATCACTTGTCATTTACAGTTTATTTATTTCTCTTGTTTTTTAATCATCCTTGATGGAAATGTGATACAATAAACCGATAGTAACAATTACGACTTTTAATTCTCCTATCTTACACATTACAGAGGTGTTTTATCGTGGGAATATAAAATCCATATTTCTCTATATATTTTACCACATTAGGGAAATGCTATAGTAAATAGAGAAGTTTTTGTGGTTGTTGTATAATGTATTTTGTAGTGACATTTTATCAATGAAAGCAAACAGTATGAAATAAAACATAAAAATATATTGTGCTTGACAAATTTGACAAATACTGAAATTATACCAATGCAATCTGCTATTTTGAAAACACAAAAAAACTTCACATATATTAAAATCCAGAATACAAGATACATGTAGTACTGAAGGAAAGTTTCACTTGGTTTAAATTTTTGTCTGACAACATTTGTAGTATAAAGTGGATTTTTTTCTCAGTTTTATCAATAATATCATTTATAAGGATCTGGAAGCTACATTGTACTGTTATATAAAAAAGAATAATGGGGATAAAAGCAAAATTAACAAAAAAATGTTAATAGAAATTAAATAAAAGGGGCGTGACCCGCTAAGGGTGCATCATACACAATGCGAATTCAAACTCGGTAACAATTTCAAAGTCGTCAACAACACAGATTATACTACTATTTGGGTATATACATGTAGATCTAATGCCACGAAATCAATTTACCTCTTCAGAATCTAAAGGACTGTGGGTAATCTCATTTCTAAAATCGTCCAATTTGTAAATGATTCAAGGAAGCAAACTATTTGATTCAAGGAGTGGGGGGGGGGGGGGGGGGGTATATGTACACCAATGTAATTTATTTAACCCACAACAGTATTTATTCTTCTGTAATTTGTTCTTCTTCATTTTTAAAAAGCAAATCTCTTTTTATCTACATAATCGTAAGAATAATTTATAAAATATCCATTCTGAATCAAATGCACATTCTATCAAAGCAACATACTTTCCAAGTCAATTACTCAAAAAGTTGGATAGATATACAATATAAAATATTAAGCAAAAATTGTTAAACACTATCATGAATATTATGTGAGACCAAACAAAAATACAAATGTATGATATTCAGAATTTTGTTCTTTATCTTGCCCTATTTTTTTTTACCAGTAGCAACTAAATGGTGGGCTCTTTCAGAAGGATAGATAATGAATACATACCTGCCAACTATCCCAATTTATTGGGGGAAGGGGGTACCCCCATTAGAGATGTTGACCTAAAGAAAATCTATTATGTCAATATAAGAGGAGTATTTGGGTTAAAATCACCATAGAGATTTTTCAAAAGTCAGCAGGTATGTTAAAAGCAAAGGAATAAAAAAACTTTAACTTAAATCCTTTCAATAGATATACTTTTCTGAAAGAAGATGTGGTATGAGTGCCAATGAGACATCTCTCCATCCAATTTATATAAGAAAACCATTATAGGTAAAAGTACAGCCTTCAACACACAATGCATATATCTAGGATCGAATAAAACTAAGCTCACAAGATAATGTTCCTGGAATAGTTTTTCTTTTCATGTATTCCGTTATAGATCTATATGTGTCTTTATCATGTTTATAAATGTCAATTTCTGATCATTTGCTTAATTACTCCATATACTCTACAGCATAGTGAAATGGCTATATTGAAATGAAATCCAATTACAAATAACATAAAGCATATGGCATATTAACTTACAGGTTTTGAAATCAGATAAGAGACAGTGATATTGTTTGCCTTAAATTACCAGAGAATAAAGGCTTTTTCCCCTGGTGAAGAATCCCAATGTGAAAAAAAAATGGCTCAAAATTATTCCCAAAAAGACAACTTTTTCCCAAACAGTGCAGTCTCAGTAGTAATTGTGCATGAATACAAACTGAAAAACACTTAAATGACTATATGTGCAGATTTGAGGGTCTATTTATGGATCATCACTGATAATAAGGCGTCTTATTTCAATCTTCGTTACTGACCTACACGCCAATGGCGTACAAGGGCAGTAAGTAAGTAAGTTATTTCAAATGAGGGTTTACCTCTTGAAAGGGGACCTGCAAATTGAAGTTCCAGTCACATTCATGGTTAATTATAAATTTCCCAATTTATAAAAATGACGCATATTTTCCCCAAAAAAAAGGGTAGAGGTAGTTTTGAAAAAAGCCAACAATATCACTGAGAGATTTATTAAACCAATGTAAACCTTATGCCTATTTTTATCCTTTTATAAATATATATAGACGTCTACATGTACATGTATATATGTCACAATTCAACAATAATTCTTAATTTAACTGCAACAAATGAGTATGAATGCTTAATAACAATAGATAGTACTCTAGCTTAAGCCAACACTTGATTGTATTTCATTGTACTGTTATAATCCCAGGGGTTAAAAAATCCACTAGCCCGACGCCCGGGACTAGATCATTTACGCCTCGGGCAATTAAAATGTGTAATTCGATATGCCCGACGGACTAGTAACAAAAAATATTGACGTTTCCAAAATAGAAAGTGAAAAATCCTTTCATCACTATTTTATGTGAGCCATTTCGATTCAATTAAGTCATCCAGGATTCCAAGAATTTGAACTGGTTTGTACAGGTCCTGTTGTACATATTTTAAAACTGGAAGAAATAACTCTGGCATGTCTGGGCGGCCTGGTATCATGTGTTGATTGCAATTCTCGTACTTTAAATATCGATTTCTCATATCATGGCTTGGGGTATTGTACATTGCTTATCGTGCCGAGATTTTCAATTAACGGTATTTGGGGGTATGATGTATTGATTGGTATTGACCTGTCTTGTTGCACAGCTCTTGAGCACGAAACCATGCAACAAAATATTTCTTAATATTTTAGTACGGGAACCCCAGGAACTTCGTCAGTTTCAACACGAAAAACGGTAGATGAAGGGAGTAACGAGGCTGAAAATTCATCCCCCAAAAATGCTAAATACGATAGGGAAAAGCCGCGGAAAAAAATAATAGTGTCCAGGACAGCAGGGCTGTCAAGTCTTTAGCGCGAGACTCACACATGTTCATGCTTATTTTGTGGCATTTTCCTTTGATCTATTGTTTTTTTTCTCTTTGATCTTTACAATTTGGCCACAAAATCACGCATTCACTTCCTGAAAAGTTGGCAGAACTGGGACACAATGATTCCCATGGCAAGGTTGGCTGTTGCTGCTGAAAAAACAGACAATGCTTTGTGAATATTGCCGTTAGTTGCCCCAAGCACGCCAATAAAAAGTCTGCTTTGAATGTGGGAACAACTAAGTTAGGTTAAGCACCAAAAGAATAAATAACAGATCAACAAAAATTATTAAATACAGTGTATAATGTCTCCTTCAAAACAACGGACACCCACTTTGTATTATGCAACAAACTCTTGATTTTAAAGGCATACTAGGGCTAGCAGGTCAGTTTTGATGGACTAGCAGCTCTTCCAACAGGGCTAGTAAAATCCTGCTGCCAATAAGTCCTGGGCTAGTTAGCTGTAACAAAATTTTTTAACCCCTGAATCCCTATCATGCTTATATTTGACTTAGTAGCAAGTTCATTTGTAAATTCTAATGTTTAATGGTATTGCCATGTAATGTAAATTTCATCCAGCAA
The DNA here is from genome assembly GCA_019925275.1 of Mytilus edulis. Classification (NCBI taxonomy): domain Eukaryota; kingdom Metazoa; phylum Mollusca; class Bivalvia; order Mytilida; family Mytilidae; genus Mytilus; species Mytilus edulis. Next base: position 114,730,790 of record CM034350.1, on the reverse strand, counting down.
ATAAATATTGCATACTTTTTTCACATATATATGTTAATTACATTTACATGGAGCTACATGCCTGACATGCTTAAATGTACAAGAGTTTAAACATGTTAAAAAAAAAAAATATTTGAAAATTTGAAAATTAATTGATGCCTATAATGATTTTGAAGAATAAAATTGGAAATATTGCTTTAAAATGAAAATTCTTATTTATATATAACAAACTATGATCTATCAGTCATATTTTTGCATGAATTCTTGAATTTACTAAATAATGGTAAAAGAAGAAGTTTAAACATTTAAAGATAGATTTAATTATACAGCACTGCTTTCAATTTTATATTTCACCACCACATATAAATGTAAAGTTAAAAAAAACTCCAGTAAATACTAGAAATTATTCCATATTGATCAAAATTTTAGTAGGGTTTTCTATATGAATTGGATTTTGAATAAATAAGCATATTCACCTGCGGAAAAGAATATTCACCGCGCAAAACGTCGCATGCTTTTACGTGCATATTTTGGTACAAAACGTTTGATGTACCATTGGTTTTGGTAAATAATTGCCATTACATACATTTCTCTCGGAATATGGAATAAAATAGTTACTGTCTTTTGTTTCGGTAAATATGTAGTTTAATTGACTTTTGAAAAACTGATATTCACTGAGGCCAACGGCAGATGTGAATATCAGTTTTTCAAAAGTCAATAAAACTTCATATTTACTTCATCAAAAGACAGTAATTGTGTAATATTTTATGCCATAAAAATAATAGATTGATTGATTAATGTTTTCTTAACACCACCTAAGCACAAACATGTCAAAAAGCCATATAATGGCAATATTTGCACTCTAAGAAAAAGCTGTATATTCTCCTTAGTTATTGCCCTGACTTACATGACAATTGTGTTGACTGATCAAATTGAACTGAACTGTATAGATAAAATGCCCGGAGGCTAGAGTGTTATGACCATTTACTGTTCATTTATAACAAAATATTGCTGTCACACAATGACTGTTATTGGTAATCAATTCATTTCAAAATAATTTCCTTTTTGCCTTGGACAATTTAATGTACCTATCAACCCTCTGAAGATTGGCAAACAGCTTTGCAATTATTCAAATTGTAGCTATATAAAAGATTTTTATATATTTAGATTGATACAAAGTATTCCTTTGAGTTGAAATGAATGAAAACTTAAAAATGAGATGTACGATAAGAAAATTTCATAAGGGATTAAAAAGCAACAGATAAAAATTAAGACTTTATTGCTGCAACTGAATTAAAATATTTAAAAGACTCCAGTGTCGCTTATATGACATATTATATTAATAAAAATTTGGATAACATCCAAAGTGCAACATGGTCATTTTTTGTTACGAATATTTTTTTCCTATAAATATTTCAATAATTATGTTTTGTTGTAACAAAAAGATGAAAAGTGTTTTATTCAAGATTTGTATACCATAATGTGGATTGAAACAGAATTATAAGACATGATATTGTTTAATTGATCATAAATGAAATTCCAAACATACTTCAATGACTTGTCTTCAGGTCAGAAATGGAGCCCATTTTCATCTATATACATTTTAAAAAATCTCTTGGTGTTGGATAGAAGTATACAAACAATCACATGGTAAAAATATTTATGATGTCTTCAACAGCTATTTTATTTTTTTCTGTGAGAAAAAAAATAATTACCAGATTACCTTTCATTTAAAACAATATAAAAGAGTCCATATAATGATATATATATACGAAAATGCTTCACAAGGAATAATATTCAATTAAACACTTAATGTTTTATATGAAACATAGTGAAAATCCAAGTGAGAAAATATGTATATATGTTCCAGACCATATGAGTATTTGGACCGTACGCGTACGGTCCGGACCGTATACGTATACTCGTATGGTCCGACCATACGCGTACGGTCGGACCGTATGAGTATACGCGTATGGTCCAGTACGAGCTGATTATACATGTTATTGGATCATATGAGTTAAATTTAACAGTATACGCGTATGGTCCAGTACGAGCTGATTATACATGTTATTGGATCATATGAGTTAAATTTAAACAAACATTTATCACAATCTTTATTTCAAGTTTTACAAATTGTTATTATTACAATTAGATGGATAAAATGAACAAACGAACAGTTGAAATTAAATATTTGTTTAATTGTATATCTGAATCCTATTTTGGTACACTCGCCCAATGTGACACAAGTTACGTAATATTTTTTACATTATCTTGTTTGCAGTTCATGTACAAATGTATGTTCCTTTGCATTTGCATTTTTTTTGTAAAGTTTCTAAATATTCTAAAACAATTGTCCTCCCACATTATGTGTACTTTGATATCTTCAATTTCAGTGATCATAATTCAATTAATTAATGTATTACAGATCGACATGCTAAATACAAGAGATTAACATATTTTAAATTACAATTAGCGTGAATTTAAAAAAAAGTTAAAATATAAAGTTTTATTTCAATCAAAATTGAACTATTTTATATTAATTTGAGAGTTAAGTTATGTTGATCTGTTATATGCATCTGGGTCTAATAAACTTAACCAACTTCTTAATATAAGTCAGACCGTACGCGTACGGTCCGACCGTATGAGTATTTTGAAAAAGTACGCATACGGTCCAGACCGTACGCGTACGGTCCAAATACTCATACGGTCTGGAACATATATATCAGGTAAACAAGGCTATACAAACCCTTGCGATATTAAAATAACAGCATTTATCAGTAAAGGACTAAAATGACAAGTTTGTCCATTTTCTTGCCACTTTACACATTGAAATTTTTTTTTTTAATTACCCCTTAAAGATGAAACAAAATATTTAATTTCACTTAACTAATGAGAGTGGTTTCTTTACTTTTTCCTTGTTACAAGAAAATTATGTCATTGGACAGTCAGTTTGATGACGTGACACACTTTCTTATGAGATTTGTCATTTCACTTTTATGTACAAGCAAAGCAAAAGTAAAATACTTACAATTGAGAAATAAAAGAACACAAATATTCCTGCTTGTATCTTCAGCATGCTTCTTTATTGATCTGTTGTAGTAGACTGTCATCTAAGCCAAACCCTCCAACATTATTTGTACTTTCATAATCTGATAAGCGTAGAGAAGTACCGAATGTCCTTTAATTTGATTGGTCGGTGAGCATCTATTTATAACTCATCAGATTTTTCTCTGTGATGTATGGAAGTATTTTGTTAAGTTTCATGCTTATTGCTTATTTGAAATATTGGTTTTATAGGAAAAAAAAGTTATCATTTTTATGTAGTTTTGATATGTTAAGTCAGTTTAAGGTCAAATAATCTGCACGGGAAAAAAAATCATAAAAATGGGGCTTTCCTTGAATAAAATAATGAAAAAGTTGGAGGGAGGGCCTTAAATTTATTCATTAATGTCATTGTGAACGGTTTGTTTGTTAAAACTGGTATAGATTTGAGAATTTTCCAACCGGATTCATATGCAAATCAGCCAGCAGTTTTCTTAATAATTGGTCCATTCCTCAGTTGTTTCCGTAACTTGAAATCTATTAAAAGAGAGGCCTAAGGGACGACATCAAAAGTTCAATGAAGGATAAAAAACTTAATTCACATAGTTTTTTCACTGACCCCCCCCCCCCCCCCCCCCCCCCCCCCCCCTCTTAACTTAATTTGGGAAAAATTGATTGACCCATATGGATATATGTAAAAATCAATGTCGGATAACCAAATCTTGCAGCCGTTCAACCCCCCCACCCCCAAACTATTTAAATTAAGTTTTTTATCTTACATTGATCTTTTGATGTCGTCCCTAACTTGAGATACTAGATGGACATTTGAACATTTTATAAACTTTGAATGTTTAATAAATATTTTGGACATTTTTTTTTAATATAATATGACAAATATATACCTAGTACTAGTATAAAGCCAAACGCTTAAGTTCTAAATGGATCTTTTTTAAGTAGCCTAGCTTATAGTACTATTTTATACAAATTCAACAACATGGTCTTTGATTTTTGTAATCGGAAAAAATATTTTCTTTTCGGTAAATAGTTTTGATTTCAGAAGATCACAATGTATATCTCCAAGTTCACATTAATTAGTTTTAAATTCAAAGAAACGAAGCAATTTGTAAAGATTAACACTGAGAGAGCATACGCTGAAATTTTACAACCATTACTTTTATGTTGAAATTCTTTAACATATAAAACTGGTTTTACATCAGATCACATAAACTTAACATTTGATAGCATCCATGACAAGGTCAAGTTCACTCCTAGTTGCCAGACTGACACTTCCAAGTTTCAACCATTCTATACACCAAATATAGCCAACCTTTTTATGTTAGTATTGAAAAACGGACAACAACACAAAAACTTATAACATTGACCAATGAACCATATGAAACTGCGGTCAAGGTCAAATGAAACCTGCCAGACTGACATGTACCCCTTACAGTTCTAGGACACTTGACATATGTCAGACAGAAACTTTGTAACATAAGGTATCTATGTGACAGAATATAAGTTCCCCCATAGTATTTGTTCCAAAGAACTTTTAGCATATAACAAAAGTTCCATTGGGAACTTTCCTTATATAATATTTTATCAAATGCTATAAGAAAATTTCCTTCAAAAAGGATAAAATATTACATAAGGAAAGTTCCCAATGGAACTTTTGTTATATGCTAAAAGTTCTTTGGAATAAATATCATGGACCATGTTTTATATAATAAAAGTTCCAAGAATATTTGTTATATTATAAAAGTTCCAGGAAAATTTGTTATAAAGTTCCAGGAATATTTGTTATATTATGAAAGTTCTAGGAATATTAGTTATATTATAAAAGTTTCAGGCATATTGGAATAATGGCTATATTACAAATGTTGCAGGAATAGTTATCATGGTTATTAAATAATTAAAGTTCCAGAAATATTTATTATATGATCACAGTGCAGCATGCAGTAATAAAATATTGAAAATATGTACAGGTAAATCATGTCATGTGAGGTGAACATTAATTAAGAGGTAAGCAGGTGTAAAAAATCAAATGACACTTTTTCTTTAAAGGAACAAATATTATGAAACCATATGACATTTTAGTTCCAGGAAAATATCTTATGAAGGTGGAAATAATATTATGTAATGTTTGATCCCAAGAACTTTTATGATCCATAGTTTTGTTCCAGGGGGAACAAGTATTATGCGGAACAAATATATGTTCACATCTACATACCGGTATGAAGCATCCAGGTCTGACTTCTGAAATATAAAATTTATACAAATAGTTTGCACAGCCACCACCGCCACTTGATAGTACTCCCTATGCCATTCGTCACATGCGAGATAACAATATGCTAATCAATATTATATGATCCCCTGTTTACGTATTCTTAAGTCATGTCAATTGCTGATTTCATAACTGGTACTAGTAATGGCTAGAGTATATTGTTGTTGTATCAATACAAAATCAGAACACTAAGTTCATACATATTTCAGCGTTCAAACTTTCAATATCGATGACGTAAAACCTAATGATGAAACTTTCTGTCAGTAAAAGTTTCAGTAGATGAAGACGTTTTCATATACATGGATTGTTCAGATTAATTAGACAAATAATTACAGCAATGTGCAGTTATCACAGGTATCCTTATCCCCATAAGATGAACAATTTTTACCCAATTTTGATATAAATTGCCATGTTCATCTACCTTAAAATTACTCCATTATATCGATATATTTTAAAGTTCTATCGTTGATACAACATATGCCTTCGGTAATATTTTGTTTCATTACTACAAGACAAGACAATATAGACAATATTTTATTCGCACAAACACATTTACATTAAATGGTTATGGCATACAAAATTAAGACAATAAACTGACAATAGTTAAATTGATTATAATTATATTAGAGTGACAGTGGTATTCACAGCGAAGAAGAAAAAGGCTATAAATATCAACAGTTAACACATTGTTAATGTTCATGAACAATTAAAAAAAGAACACAAACAAAAATTAGTTTGCATATTAAAAAAAGTTATACAGATGTTCTTAATAAAAGACAATCATTAATATACTTTATGGTGATTTTTATAATGACTGGTAGACTGCTATTTAAAAGTACAGTCAAATGATTTAGTGTTATAGTGGACTGCAATTTAATAAAATTGAAATTAAGATTTTTATTAATATTTTGTATATAGGTATCCCTTAATGATTTATAGCATGGACAGATTGAGAAGAAATGGTATTCATCCTCAATTTCTTGTCTGTTACAGGATAAGCAAATGCGTTTACTTCTTTCAATGTTGGTATAACGCCTCTTTCAATTGCTAGGGAATGCGCACTTAGTTTGAATGCAAAGGGATTCTGTTTGTCTCAGTTAAACAGGCTACATTTGTTGTTTTGCACTGTACTCCTAAAATTTCTTTAATAAATTTAATATGTAAATGTTCAAATGGATCTGAATCTTTGAACACTTGGATTACACCCCAAACTTCACTTCCATAAAGAGTTATTGGACATGACATATATAAATAATATGGGGGATGAAATTCTATCAAACCTTCGATCGTCAATATGCTAAAATTCAAGCTGCTAGGCAATGATCTCATATCATACCGTGGCTGTGTTTCAATTGATGTTATTTGTATTAGCTTAAACATGCTATTCGTTTATTTTCTTTAAGGAATGACCGTAATATTTTTTCTGTCTATGAAGAAATAACATAAAAAATTTGGTGCACACTGAATAACGCGCGTAGCGGGTTATTTAACAGATTTCACCACATTTTTTATGTTATTTCCGAATAGACAGAAAAAATATTACAGTAATTTCTTATAATTTAATTCTTAATTCCATTTTAAACCGTAGAAAACCTTGAAAAAACGTTGATGACGTCACGGTCACATGACTAAATTATGTCTATGGGCTCATAACAAAATAACGTCAGCCAATCAGAAGACGCGTTACATCCAAAATTAAATTATTTTGAATTATTCACATTGTGTTATACTGGTCGTCCTTCAGTTTATATTCACTTATATGACGTATACCATGGGGTTTGCCTATTATAAAAGTTAGTTTGTTTTCTTTTGATGTGTTCACATTTTCGAATGCTGTTCGTCCTTTTCATAGTAATATCTATTATGACATACACCATGCATGGGGTTTGCCTAGTATTACCGAAGTCCACATGCTGTAGATGTTTACATCCTTGCTTTTTAGTCTCGGCGCATTGATATAGTTGTCTCAGTGGCAAATATTGTGACCGCATTGTGTACTAATAGCTTTAACCATACAACAGTTTGTCAAGAATCGATCAAGATTTTCTATTAATTATTACTTTACGAAACCGTACAAATAGATTTCATACTACTAATAATAGATTTCTTATAAACAAAAATATGTAGTTATATACATATGCTTTTGTAATCATTAAAAACAATCGAAACTTCGTCAGAAATTTCTTCAATGGCGACAGAACAAATAACTTATCACAAATAATATAGTTTGTATTGGCAGATACAAGGGGGCGTAGAGAAGAACGCTCCACACTCTTTGATCGCCAACACAATTGAAAATATCACGTTTTTCTCGATATAAATGTGTTAAGTTTTTCAACTCGCTCCTCTCGGCGATATACATATTTAATTGTCAGGAATTCTGCCCTCCTTTACAAAATTCAACCGATGTTGTGTTTTTTGTAGACATTTTGAAAAGTTTAGATATTTTATGCTGATAGTTTTTCCTGTTTTATTGTCTCTTTATATATTGTTACTAAGATATAAAACAAAAACACAGAAAATTGTAGTCATCGTCATTTGGGGGTATTATCTCAAATAAGTATTCTACCAATGATTTCAACAACAAAACAAATTTGTAGATTTCGTCTTGTTGGTCATTTTTGCAATTTAGAAATTCTATCTGGGACAATATCCCTAATGCGCCTTGAAATGAAGAACTCAAAAGTCACGTGTAAACAAAAAATCTCTGTGTAGTGATATTTGACACATTTCTATGATAAACAAATGACTGAGCTGAACCATTTATGTTAATTTAGAAAGTAAGGGAACACAGAATAAATGTGTGAAAACTATGGAGCTATTAAATGTGTTCAAAGTATTAAATTTTCAAAGAACTTATTGTGTTAAAAATGGGATTTTTTACAATGAGGAGCCGCATCGTAAAAGGATACTCGGGGTTTGTTAATTTACAGAAAAATGAATCACAGTTCGTACCCCGAAAATTTAACCACATATGTAAAAATGTCTCAGCTTCGAAACAAGCCATCATACATATACAAGTTTACGATATGGACTGAGCAACAGAAGAAAACGTTACCATTACCGCCTATGGAGAAACAATTACGCATATTGCCCCATCTATTCAATATAGCTTTCAAGAAAATAGTAAACACGGAAATAAAACTGTTGACACAGAGATATGTCTCGAATTTTTATAGGATAATGAAAATCAAAATGGCAAGACTAAAAAAGCCTGATACCTTTGATAATTAACTATTAACAGGTCAAAATGTCCTATTGTAATGTTTATTTGTATATTTCTCTGTCCTGAATGTTCTTGCATTTATTTGTACTGTTGTCCTGTTGTGTAATGTTGTTGTTTTAGTGTAATATTTGATATTGCCAGAACAGCGCGAGGTTTGGCTAGCCACACAACCAGGTTCAACCCACCATTTTTTCTTAAAATGTCCTGTACCAAGTCAGGAAAATGGCAGTTGTTATCTTAAAGTTCGTTTCTGTGTGCGTTACATTGTTGTTTTGAGTTTTTTTGTTGTACTTCAGTGTTTCTGCTGTTTCGTTATTTCCCCCTTATAGTGGAGGTGTTTACCCGGTTCAGTTTTAGTTTTTAACCCGGATTTGTTTTCTCTCAATCGATTTATGACTTTCGAACAGCGGTATACTACTGTTGCCTTTATTTGATGTTATCGTTGTCTTTCTGATATTGTGCATTTCGACAATAAATGTATATACAGAGATGCTCGAGGCCAAAATATTTGAAATCCAAAGCTTAATAAATAGATGAATTGGGATATTTAATAAAAAAAAAAATACAAAACAGTATAGCCAAAGCTGCACAAGGAATCAGAGCTTTGCACGAGGAAAATATATACCGATTTGAAATCATTTCCATGTTTGTAAAAGCAAATTTTGATAACACACAATTTCGGGTGTTCATCCCAGAACCGAAGTACTGTCTACTGGGCTGATGATACACTCGAGGACTTACAGTCCACCCACCGAGACATCAACCCTGTGGTAGCAATAACAGTAACGGTATTGATTTTTTTTCACCAAATGCGCATTTTTTAAATGAATATCTCTTACGGGCCAAAATATTTGAGAATCCAAAGATTATTAAAAACACGAAGAGCGTCAAATCAAAATGACGAAAAAGTATAGCTTGAGCCGGGATTGGTATTAGTATCAGACTTTTGCATGATTGAAATTTATTCTTAATTAGAATAATTTCCAAATTTTGTAACAGAAAATTTCATTAACATAGAATTTGGATTTCAAGCCAGTACCGAGGTACTGGTTACTGGACTGGTGTTACCCTCGTGAACTAACGGTCTTCCAACAGAGGCATCGACCAGTAATAACATTTACGGTACACATTTTCTTTTACCAGATGCAAATTTCAATCAATGGATCATGACTGAGGGGGCGGGGTTAAAATAATCATCCCTAAAATTGTATGTTCCAATGCAAACACAACTGCCTACCACATTTTATTGACCAACTAGTGATTCTCTATTAACCTGACCTTATCACAAACTAATGGGTTGTCAATAAAATGGAATATTGTATGCGACTGTCACACACGTGAGAGTATTTGCTGGCTATAAAACCAGGGTTAATCCACCATTTTCTACGTAAGGAAATGACTTTTTCTTTTTATTGTGACAACACCATCGACGATTTGTACTAGATCTCGTATTGTTGACTATTTTTTACATTTAAAGTTTCTATTTGTCTTTTATTATTAGAAATTAAACGATTAAAATGCAAAAACAAAATGGTAAAATTTGATTTAATAGTAATGGCTCATATCAGGAGTCGACTTAAAATTACTGCAATGTAGACATATTTGTAAGTCTGGTCTTTCTGATCATTTATGATATTCAAAGAACTCTTTTTCTATTAAAGTTTATAGGTAAGATAATAAGCAAATTTAAATACAAAGTCGGAAAAATCGTCGCTACCATGCAACAACTCCGATAAATAGTCTTCTCACAGTTTTCTTGTTTCAAAGTTGCAATGTGTAAACGTTAGTCAGTAGAAATGCATGGGTATAGAGGGGAAATCGATGCAATTTTAGATATTTTGGGATAAAATCCTTGATAGTTCATAGTATGTTTACCATAACTATTTGCAAAGGATTTGAAAGCTTACTATTCATTTCGCCCTCTCTACAGATTATCCAAAACTGCTACTTTTGGGCAATTAGACTTATGGTCTCGAGCGTCATTAAAACATCAATGCAGTATATTTTGGCATTAGTAGTTATACCGATGTTCAAATATCACCAGTCTAGGTAACAAATAATAAGACAATAAAATAATTTGGAAATCGCATGAACTCCAAAAGGGGCGTGACCCGCTAAGGGTGCATCATACACAATGCGAATTCACACTCGGTAACAATTTCAAAGTCGTCAACAACACAGATCATACTACTATTTGGGTATATACATGTAGATCTAATGCCATGAAAGCAATTCACCTCTTCAGAATCTAAAGGACTGTTGGTAATCTCATTTCTAAAATCGTCCAATTTGTAAATGATTCAAGGAAGCAAACTATTTGATTCTCGGAAGGGGGGCAGGTATATGTACACCAATGTAATTTATTTAACCCACAACAGTATTTATTCTTCTGTAATTTGTTCTTCTTCATTTGAAAAAAGCAAATCTCTTTTTATCTACATAATCATAAGAATAATTTATAAAATATTCCTTCTTGCATTAGTTTCTTTTGAAAGTTCTTATTATAAACTCAGAGATACCAGGATAATAGGTTTTACGTCAGCCACGCGTTTCTTCTTTAAAAGACTCACCAATGACATTAGAGTAAAACACAGTTAAAAAGGTCGAATAAATTACGATGTTGAAGAGCATTGAGGACCATACATTCAAAAAGGCGTTGCCAAATACAGATAAGGTAATCTATTCCGGATTTAGAAATTATCAAGTATTTCGAAAAACATAAAGTACATTGAAAATAGTTAATTTATTTTTATGACAATATAATTGATAAATCATGTCAACACAGTAGACCAGTTCTTACTTCTCGGCTGATCGGTCAGGAAACTTCTACCGGCAAGGCATCGATCCAGTAGTTATATTAAGATGATTAATAACAAAAGTTAATTGAAGCACAACTAGATGTCAAATTCATAATCACCGATTTCTCATATATGATTTATATCCATGTAAAAGTTATCAAAGGTACCAGGATTATAATTTAGTACGCCAGACACGCGTTTCGTCTACATAAGACTCATCAGTGACGCTCATATCAAAATATTTATAAAGCCAAACAAGTAAAAAGTTGAAGAGCATTGAGGATCCAAAATTCCAAAAAGTTGTGCTAAATACGGCTAAGGTAATCTATGACTGGGATAAGAAAATCCTTATTTTTTTCGAAAAATTCAAAGTTTTGTAAACAGGGAATTTAGAAAAATGACCACATTATTGATATTCATGTCAACACCGGAGTGTTGACTACTGGGCTGGTGATACCCTCGGGGACGAAACGTCCACCAGCAGTTGCATCCACCCAGTGGTGTAAAAGTTATCAAAGGTACCAGGATTATAATTTAGTACGCCAGACGCGCGTTTTGTCTACATAAGACTCATCAGTGACGCTCATATCAAAACATTTATAAAGCCAAACAAGTAAAAAACATTAATCCAAATTATAAAAAAATAAACATTTAACAGGGCATGGTCTCTATATGTGGCTTCGTTTCGTGTGTATTATAGTATTGACGCCATCTACTTACCTATCGAATTGACCTCCGATGACCTATGATTGTCATATAAGCGAAATAAACATAAATATAGATATACTTGTAAATAGAAAGCGAAGTCGTGCAATTAGATTTTTCTAGGTCTGATTGATATTATATTATAGATTAAACATTAATGTTAATCATCGTTTTACCTGCAAAGGAATGTTTTTTTGTGGATTGAACCAGTCAATCAACGAATTTACCTTTGTTTCAGTTTCAATGTTGACATTCGTTCCTTCAAAAAAAACGAACACTTACAATTCATGCGTTATCCATCTCTAGCTAAGGGGCTAAATTGAAGTTAACAAAAATACGGTTTCAATGAGGTCGGATTATTTACTTGCAAGTGAATAAATCATCGTCAATATTTTTTATATTATGTTGACATAATTGAACCATACTGGCTGCTAAAATCGAATTATTGTTTCATTATTTCACTTTCATTAAAGTTTGAACAAAAACAAATAATACAGATTTGTTACATATCTCGTAGCTAGTGATTGTTTTCCTGATAAGATAAATGTTTAAGGGTTTAGTTGATTTACTTGTATATTTTGTTCTTTCTATGACAAAGATTTAATTTTTTAAAATCTGTTGCACATTTATAAATGGAAAAAATACCCATGTCTATCAAATATTTGTGGTTTTGCAAGAAACTGAACACTAAATAAAACTTATTCCATTTTTCTCCATCCTGAAATTTCCATTATCTAAAGCGGGGCTACTAATTTTACTGACTAACAATATCAACTAGGAAAACAGTTTTGAAAGCAAACAAATCAAATCAATTCATCTGAAAATTCAGAGGTTAAAAAGGAGGTTTTGCCAGCATCAACTTAACAAGTACTGAATTCTAGTCTACTTACGGGTGATTCACATCAGGTGGACCCGAAACCAACGACGATAGTTCTTGATTGCTTTTATATCAGTCGTATTCTGAATCGAGCTATACTTATATATTACTTTTACACCGGTTTTAATTTCCTAACAGAGGAAAGGTGAAATATGCTCCTTCTGTTATAATTGAGATATTTGGATTCTTATTGCTTGCATTACACCAACTTTAATTAATTCTGGGCCTTGCAACATTAACTGTTTGTTTTGCTTTTTCTTTCTTGTATTAACTATATCTTTTAGTTTAGTCCAAAATTCTATAGTGACTTGTGTCGCAAATTACAATTTCTTTGCCAAAAGATTCTTATTCGACTGGATTATAATGAAAATTGATACTCTAATGTGAATATGTGATAATGAACAGGCTGCTGGATAGATGAAATTGGAAACAAAATACCTTATCAAATTGTGATATTTTATACATATAAATAAGAGAAGAAAGTGCATTGGTAAAGGTTTTATTCCTTTTTTCGTCATTCTGAAGTGTCAATCATCTAAATACATGACACGGGTTATGTTCTTCTCATATATGTTATGATGGTATGATACTAAACCCCTCACGGGGAGGATTGTGCCTGATATTCATATGATGAAGACATAATTTTTCAATCAGTTTAATTAAAGTAAGGAGCTGGCTTGTCAGTTAACTGCTAGTAGTCTGATGTTATTTCTGTATTATTGTCATTTTGTTTATTTTCTTTGGTTACATCTTCTGACATCAGACTCGGACTCCTCTTGAACAGAATTTTAATGTGCGTATTGTTATGCGTTTACTTTTCTGCATTGGCTAGAGGTATAGGGGGAGGGTTGAGATCTCACAAACATGTTTAACCCCGCCGCATTTTTGCGCCTATCCCAAGTCAGGAGCCTCTGGCCTTTGTTAGTCTTGTATTATTTTAACTTTTAGTTTCTTGTGTACAATTTTGAGTTTAGTATGGTGTTCATTATCACTGAACCAGTATATATTTGTTAAGGGGCCAGCTGAAGGACGGCTCCGGGTGCGACAATTTCTCGTTGCATTGAAGACCTGTTGGTGACCTTCTGCTGTTGTCTGCTCTATGGTAGGGTTGTTGTCTCTTTGGCACATTCCCCATTTCCATTCTCAATTTTACAGTGAATTGTACTGACTCTATTATGCAAACGGTACAGAAAACCAGATTTAAAAAGCTGGCGGTTACTATAAGTCAGTGGTCAACTGATGTATGGTAGACCCATTATTAATGGTAACAATTCAAAACTTTTTGTAATCCCAATTGAATCAATACCAAAAAATATTTTGAACAAGATATATTTTGCAGTTTACATTTTGTAACAGAAGAAATGCTTTTAAAGGTAAAGCTGAAGTAATTGGCCGTTTCAGAATCTAAAGGACTATGGGTAATTTCATTGTTTGTACCCCAAAATGAAAATAACGTCACGTCATTGGTTGAATTTCCATTGTTTAGGACGTTTTTAACCAATCACGACGTTTTGGTGTACACTTTTGAAAATATTACCCAGAATGCATTAGATTCTGAAACGGCGAATTGTCTTTTCATGTTGTTTTCATTACACCAACTTTCATATATTCTGAGTTTTGCAACATAAACTGTTTGTATTGATAATCTTCTGTCATTTGCCATATTCTCTACAGTTTTGTTCGGAATACTTTTGACATGTATCAAAACTTGACAAATCCCATGCCACCAGATTCAACGATTCTAGATTCCCATGAAAAATTTGTACTCGATTGTAAATGTGCGATAACAGATGAGGTAATGATATAAGGATGTCCATCACAAGATCTAACACCTACTGAGGAATTTTAAGATTGTCCTGTCAGCATTGTGCAATGAACAGAACCACATTATGATCTGCTCGGGTATTATATGGGTGAAGGATAACAAAGGAAAATCAAACTCAGGTCAAAAATAAACTGACAACGCCATGGAAAAAAGAAAAAGACAAAGAGACAAAAAACAATTTACAAAACACAACATAGAAAACTAAAGACTGAGTAACATGATGCCACCAAACACCGTGGATCTCAGGTGCTCCGGAAGGGTAAGCAGATCATGTTCCACATGTGCTAGCCGTCGTGTTGCTCATATACGTAAATGTTCCAGCAAATGCGTGCACTTCATACGTTTTAGCATGGTTAACGCTGATAACACTGATATAAATAATTGTCTTTCGAAGGTATTGACATGATTGTCATGTTAGAAGAAAAGAAGGACATTGGAAAAGCTAAACTAAACATGACATGGACGAAGGTAAAGTTTAAGAAAAAATGTAATTAACGATTTCTGTATTCCTCAAAATTTTGAATGACAGTATTGAGAAAAGTATAAAGGCATATTAGTAAAAGTATTTTAATACATTTGATGTTCCACGTGTCCGTTGATGGACAATTGTGTCTAGCAATTGTACGAGATTTGCATATTATTTTTTAAACCCTTAAAGATTGTATCTATATGATTGCAAGGCGCACTACATTGATTAAGGCATAAAATGTTTCAGAAAGGTTATAAGCAGACTTTCTTGTTTCGGTGGTATTTTCAATCTCAAATTCATTTGGGATATGACATGAGATGCAAGCACTTACTGAAATGTGGGTTATTCAGTGACAGGAAAACAGCAATATATCTACTATGTCTTCGTTTGCATTTCATGTGTACCAATTTCCGTTTGATTGAGGAAAATTTGCACTTTCATGGATATTTAATTTCGTGGGTTGGTTAAAGTCTGCATCAATTTCTAAAGAAAGTATTTCTGACATTGGAATTCGTGGTTCCCGGATAACAACAAAGTCCACTCAAATGTGTATCCAACGATAAAAACGAAACCACAGTATAAAAGAACTGAAAGAACTTTGGAAAATGTTTCCTTTTTATCTTAGGGGAGGTTTTCATGAGTACAAAAAATACAACCCATTGGTATACCGATGTGTGCAGAAATATTATTCAAACAAACTCAACACTAATATTATCTTTGGTGTGTATTTGTTTATGGAGTTCTTTAAAAAGTAAGATTGAAAAAAAGACTTTTGAATCCGATAGCCACATTTTCAATTTTAGTAATAAAATATTGAAATAAATCTTTGAATTGAGCATAACGAAGAAATACCAAAAGTTTTGATAAAGCTGTAAATAGTTATCAAAGGTACCAGGATTATAATTTAGTACGCCAGACGCACGTTTCGTCTACATAAGACTCATCAGTGACGCTCATATTAAAATATTTATAAAGCCAAACAAGTACAAAGTTGAAGAGCATTGAGGATCCTGTAAAACTGGAAAGCAGGTGGTTGAAGAATAAGTGTCCATATTTGAATAAATAATGTATTATGTATAGCTACGAGAGTAAATAAAAATGAAATATATGTTTAATCAAAAAATGGATTAAAGATCGTGCAGTATATCTTAAGATGTTTTAAAATCCATTCGTAATAAACTTCATTTGATGAATATACATTATGTCAAGAGTAAAGGTAGGAATTAATGATCCAGCAATGTACAAAAATTAAGGAAACCTGCATGTCTTATATATGGTATTCAAGAATAAGTTATTTAACAACAATAAGCCTTTGGTTAAAAGAAAATGTTAGTGTTTATTCCTCTGGTCAATATAACTAGCGGGTTATTTTGTGGAGTTTCTTAGTTCCGAATGCAGAAGGAAGGCTGTGACCAATTCTCAATCTGAATCTTAATCAATCGGTACTGCCTCATCCTTCCTCGGAAAATTGGAGAAACTTATGAGAGCAATGGGAGTTAGAAAAAAACCTTGGATTCGTGTTTCTAATTAGGAATCACCAATTAAAGCAAAATGTAAAATAAGAAAATACTGAACTCCGAGGAAAAATCAAAATGGAAAGTTTCTAATAAAATGGCAAGATCAAAAGATAAAATACATCAAACGAATTGACAACAACAACTGTCATATTCCTGACTTGGTACAGGCATTTTCTTAAGTAGAAAATGGTGGATTGAACCTTGTTTTTTAGCTAGCAGATTCAATAGTTCTGATTATAATGTAAACAGACAATTGGTTAATATTTAATTCAGACAGTACAGTATTTATCAACTACTAAATTTTGTTCTAGACCCAGTACAGGATTAGTGATTACTAGGAAGTAAAATAGCAAAAATACCTAAAAAAATTCAAAAGAAAATTCAAAACGGAAAATCCTTAATCAAATGGCAAAATCATAAGCTCAAACACATCAGACGAATGGATAACAACTGTCATATTCCTGACTAAAAAAGTTACAGGTATTTTCTTATGTAGAATATGGTGGATTAAACCTAGTTTTATAGCTAGCTAAACCTCTCACTTGTATGACAGACATATATCATTCCTGTATGTGCATGTTCCAAGTCAGGAGTTTGTATTTCAGTGGTTATCATTGGATGATGTTAGCCATATTTCATGTATTTGTTTTAAAGGTTTATTGTGTTGACAAAATCAGACTGTTAGTTTATTCGGTTTGAATTGTTTTACATTTGTCATGTCAGTGTCTTTTAATACTGACAATACATTATAGGTTCTCTTTGTTAAAGCCTTACAGTGATCTATAGTTGATTCTTTTCCGATTGGCAATCATATCACATCTTCTGTTATATTAAAGTAAAATATTGAAAACAACATGTTTCATTATTTCTTGGGTCCCAAGTGCTTTTCTGGATTTACCTTCATCAGGAACGCTCAAAGCCAAACATTTAAAATTCGAAAATATATAAGTAACGAAACCATTGAAGAGCTATATGTCCAAAATACCTAAAATAAATAGCCAAATTCATCTAAAGCCAACTTTGCCTGAGGGAGTTGAAACCTTAGTTTCTTAATAATTTCAAAATTTATTAACGGACAATTTTAGTAAAGTTTGTTAAATCATGTCAGTACCGAAGTACTGACTACTGAGCTGATGAAAAGTCAGCAGAATCAAGCAGTTTCAATTCGCTTCCGAAATATGAATGTGATATATAAACCAATATTACTTGCAATAGATGAATCTTTGTGCCATAAGTGGAGCAGGAACTGTTTATTCTTCTGAATAACTCAAGTTCATCCTTTTCACACACTTAACAAACTCAGTTAGTGTTATGATTTAGCTTTTCTGGTTGTGTACCAACATGGGAAACAGAATACATGGCTTAAATCTGGATGGATTATCATGATAGACATCGAAAATCATTATCTTTTCAAAACAGTTACTGTAAATTCAGAAATTATTGCGTGCATTTATTATTGCGATTTTGTCATTTTAGACTTAAGTGCGATTTTAATTTTTACGATTTTGAGAAAAATCCTGTTAAATTAATATAAAATATTTCAAAATGCGAGTTTAAATTATTGCGTTTACAACTCAGTCGCATTTTTCGCAATAATAAAAACCTCGCATTAATTTCTGAATTTACAGTAAACAATTTCCAAAATAATCCATAGAAAATAGGGAAAAGTAAGGAAAACACCTAAAGGTGTGCTTACTAGCTTAATGACAAAAGATTCAAAAAATTAATTTGCTCTGGTAAATGAAGAAAGCAACAAGCAAAACAGTATTGTGATACTATCAACAAAGGCAACAGAACTATATTGCTGTTAACAAGTCATAAATAGATTGAGAGAAAATAAATCTGAGTTACAAACCAAAAGCAAGGGAAATACATCAACTATTAAGAGGAAAACAACGAAAAAAAACACTGAGGTGCAAACTCTGCAAAACATATCAACTAAACCAGATGCTCTGCAGGGCACAGCTTTAAACGACTGCAGAGCTTGAACCCTGAACGGTTGGGGCAAGTATGGACACAACATTCAAGCTGGATTCAGCTCTAAATTTGGATTGTGATTAAATAGTTGACACAGCATAGGTTTCTGACACAGAATGAATGTGGTCTAATGAACTTAAAATTTATTTTTTGCCTTTGAGCAATTCGCTATGCTGTTGAATATTAATCCTCTCAAAAAAATGTTTGAAGAAATTTTCTTTTTATTTATGAAATCTGAAATGAGAAAAATTGACCCCCCCCCCCCCCCAATTTTTTTTTCACATCCCCTTTTCCTTATTCCAAAACTGATCTCAATTCAAATTTCTAATGGAGTTTTGCAACAATAACTACTCATTTAAATACATCATAATATATTAAAATGTAAAAAAAAGTGCTTCTTATCACTGAACGGTAAAGATTGTTTTAATTTATCAGTTGGAAGTAAAAGTGAATATACAATTGTATATTGTGTAAAACAATGATTTAAGTTGATTCAACTACTATTCTGGACAAAGAAAAATAAGTCCAATTGAAAATTTCTCTTGCTATTGCGCAATATTGTGCAATTAGATATTTCTTGCTATTGCACAATACTGTGCAATTGAAAATACTTGCTATTGCACAATACTGTGCAATTGAAGATTTCTTGTTATTGCGCAAAACTGTGCAATTGAAAATTTCTTGCTATTGCACAATACTGTGCAGTTGAAGATTTCTTGCTATTGCTGAATACTGTGCAATTGAAAATTTCTTGCTATTGCACAATACTTAATATAATAATTTTGTATCCTGATTTGGACCAACTTGAAAACTGGGCCCATAATCAAAAATCTAAGAACATGTTTAGATTCAGCAAATCAAAGAAGCCCAAGAATTCAATTTTTGTTAAAATCAAACTTAGTTTAATTTTGGACCCTTTGGACTTTAATGTAGACCAATTTGAAAACGGGACCAAAAATTTAGTTTGATTGAGGAAAATTTGCATTTTCATGGATAATTAATTTCGTGGGTTGGTTAAAGTCTGCATCAATTTCTAAAGAAAGTATTTCGTTGGACATTGGAATTCGTGGTTCCCGGATAACAACAAAGTCCACTCAAATTTGTATCCAACGATAAAAACGAAACCACAGTATAAAAGAAATGAAAGAACTTTGGAAAATGTTTCCTTTTTATCTTAGGGGAGGTTTTCATGAGTACAAAAAATACAACCCATTGGTATACCGATGTGTGCAGAAATATTATTCAAACAAACTCAACACTTATATTATCTTTGGTGTGTATTTGTTTATGGAGTTCTTTATAAAGTAAGATTGAAAAAAAGACTTTTGAATCCATAGGCCACATTTTCAATTTTAGTAATAAATCTTTGAATTGAGCATAACCAAGAAATACCAAAAGTTTTGATAAAGCTGTAAATAGTTATCAAAGGTACCAGGATTATAATTTAGTTGGACCAACTTGAAAACTGGGCCTATAATCAAAAATCTAAGTACATGTTTAGATTCAGCAAATCAAAGAAGCCCAAGAATTCAATTTTTGTTAAAATCAAAATTAGTTTAATTTTGGACTCTTTGGACTTTAATGTAGACCAATTTGAAAACGGGACCAAAAATTAAGAATCTACATACACAGTTAGATTTGGCATATCAAAGAATCCCAATTATTCAATTTTTGATGAAATCAAACAAAGTTTAATTTTGGACCCCGATTTGTACCAAATGAAAACGGCCAATAATCAAAAATCTAAGTACATTTTTAGATTCAGCATATCAAAGAACCCCAAGGATTCAATTTTTGTTAAAATCAAACTAAGTTTAATTTTTGACCAGTTGGACCTTAATGTAGACCAATTTGAAAACCGGACCAAAAACTAAGAATCTACATACAGTTAGATTCGGCATATCAAAGAACCCCAATTATTCAATTTTTGATGAAATCAAACAAAGTTTAATTTTGGACCCCGATTTGTACCAAATGAAAACGGCCAATAATCAAAAATCTAAGTACATTTTTAGATTCAGCATATCAAAGAACCCCAAGGATTCAATTTTTGTTAAAATCAAACTAAGTTTAATTTTTGACCATTTGGACCTTAATGTAGACCAATTTGAAAACCGGACCAAAAACTAAGAATCTACATACAGTTAGATTCGGCATATCAAAGAACCCCAATTATTCAATTTTTGATGAAATTGACGATGACGCCAACATGATAGCAATATACGACCAAAAAAATTTTCAATTTTTGAGGTCGTAAAAAAACTGACAAGAATAATGGGCTTTTATCCCAACAGTTAAACTAAAATGAGCCAAGAAACAGATTCATGTCCATCATCTACTGGTAATGTTCTGAAAGGCTTAAAATGCATCCTGATTCCTGAATAAATAAAAAAAAGATAACCCAATGTTTATCACATATCTTTTATTGTTTTCTTGATTTTTTTAAATTTTATAATTTTTAATTAATATATTTCCTCGCTTACCTCACTCAATTAATTGTTCATTCTTTTTCACATTGCACAACCTTTCTTTCTCTGTGTAACTTTCTGTCATCACTGTACAAGTTTTACACATTTATATATACAAACACACTTACAGAAACACATATAGTCTTTACATATAAAGTAAAAAGATTCCTCCCTCACAAATAAACATAGTAATTTATACAACATATGTGTTGAACTTTGTACAGCTCACAAATTGTGTGAAACAAGTATGATATCTGAAAAATATATATGACCCAGTTAATGCAATGTTGAGATGGAAGATGGAAGATGAAATTTATTATTTAGTTCAATGTCAAATCTGAACATAAGCACTAAAGCAATGATGTACAAAACAATCATAGTTAGAAACTGCAAAAAGTACATAAAATACATAAAATACAAATTAGAAAAATACATACAAAATATATTAAATAATTGATTTTACCTAAACTAACCCAAATATAACAATAAGCAAGCTGATCTTTATGCAATACTTTAATTAGTCTTGTACGAGGTTTTTTGTTCAAATAGATGTTTTTAAGTAGATTATTCCTTTTCTTTCATTAACCATGTCTTTGTTTTGCACATCTAATTATTTTTTATTAATATTGTTTTTGGTGAATTTTTTTCATGACATTATGATAATGCCTGTACAAGAAACATGTAAAATGCACTTTAATAGAAATACCATTATGTGAATGCTTCTGTAGAAAGAGACAATGAGCATTTGAATTTTGTTCATAAAAGTGAATTGTGAAAAATTATTTCAAACATTTCTAGGACAGCTCTGAATATACTGAATTATCTCCCTTTAATGATGATTTCTAACTCTTTTAATCTTATCATTTATCCAACCTGATAAAACATAGACGATCAGGCTCCTACTATTTACAAACTCATACCATGAAATATTTATCCATAACCATGTAAACAAGTGAAAAATGATAACAATGAAATTTGAAAAAAAATAATTGATAACACTATATCTTTTTATGATCTAAAAAAAATATGGAACATAAAGGCATCCTTTTCATTACTCTGAATTCAGAAATTAATGTGTGCATTAATTATTGAAAATCACTGAATACTGGTAAAAATTTGAGATCAAATTAATGTGATTACAAACATTCTGTGAAAAAAATTTACTACTGAAAACAAATACAAAGAGACCAAGTTGACAAACTTTACCATGGAGACCAATTTGACAGTTTCTACTATGGAGACAAAATTTATGTTTTTTACTATGGACACAGAGTTTACATAGTTTAATATGGAGACCAATTCTATACCATTAAAGGGTATACACAACTTAGAACAATTGTGCCCAATTCATGAACATACAGTTTACACCATTTAATCAATGCTAACATATTGACTAAGTGTATACTGGAAGATCCAGTTCACACCATTTAAACTTACTTCACACAATGAAAACAAAGAGTACAACCTGAAGACATAGTTTACACCATGTATGCCATGTTAAGATTATATCATGAACAAAACCAACTGTATCCTTCAGCATGTGTCATTCATGGACAATGGACTAAATTATACTATAATTACACCTTGGGCCAACCAAAACATTACAAGTATTTAGGGTTCCCCTTTTTAAAAATTGGGTAGGTAAGAAAGTTTGTATTTGAGTCATTTCCCCCCTCCCCTATAAAATATATAAGGAACAGCTTCAATTTGTTATAATTTACTACTCCCAAAACTCCCCCATCCACCAAAAAAAGATAGGTAGGCATTTGCAAAATGTATTAAAGAGTAGCTAGGAAAACCATAGATGCAAGTATTTTTAGGTTGTTTTTTTCAGTCTAGTTCAATTGAACATCAAAGATTGCAATTGTATTCATGTAATTATCACAACAGGTCATGAACAGTACATGTGCTATACATTACACATGTCTATTTGAACATATTTGTATCAACTTCTATCTTTTCCTCTATAATATATCATTGAATATTAAACAAAGTCAGTAAGTATGAACATAATTACTTGAAGAACAAAGAACTTGTTTTTCACTAAATATTACAATTGCATGTCACCTTAGCCTTTTCTTTTTGCTAATGATGTCAAGTTTATAATTACATGTATACTACTGGCAACTAACAGAGGTATGTCTCATACAAGTTTTGCCCATACTGTACAACGGAAAACATGATACATGTATATTTATATTGGCATGAAAACAGAGAATAATCATTTTCATTAAGAAATAACTGTTGATTCATTTGTTTTCGTGGGTACCACATTTTGTGAATTGATAGATTAATTTCACAGATATTTGATTTTGTGGTAATGCCAAAGTCTACAAAAAAATATCATCATCATATTCAGAAAATTGGTATCCCACAAAAATTATGAATCCACAGTATACTATCAATGCCACAAATAATAAATTTATTTCTACAGGGGTTTCTGCAACATTATAGTTATATAAAATTTGTTTTATTTATTTTTCCAATCAAAATTTTCTCTTCTAAAAATAGCGATTTTTCACCATTACGCAGAAGCCTGTAAACAACATAGCCAGCAAGTAAATACAATACTACTATGGATTGATTCATTTATTTTCGTGGGTAACAATTTACGTGGATTACAGAAAATTTACATATTCATAGATTTTGGCCAAAGTCTGCGTACAAGTGTATGGAAATTTTGTTATTAGTTCATTTAATTCAGTGGTTCATCTGTTATCCACGAAAGTTGGTATCCAACAAATAATAATGAATCCACAGTATATAAATTGCTAGTGAAAATCGAAGTAAATAATTGTATGGTAAATAAAATTTCTTAAATAGTAATTAGTTTGACACAAGCCTACCGTCTATAACCGTTAGCTGCTGAACTACTAAACATGCATATAACATAATTGAAAATCAATCTAGTGTACACTTTATAGCTAAAAGCAATCCTTTTCTAATAATAGTATCTTTATCTAATATAAAATTATTATCTATTATCTATAATGACTATACATATAGATTTACTGTTTTAGACTTTCTGTTAAGGTAGCACAATACAAAGATTTTATAACTCTAACTCCCAAGTTTTAAAATGCTGTAACTTTCTTAATAATGCTTGAAAATTTATAAAAGTGGTAGTTTTGGATAGCTAACAGATTACTCTTTCACATTAATGCAATGTTAGTATTATGCAACAATTATGTAACCAATTATAATGTTAACTGTGTCTAAAATATTTTTCACCAAATTTCCACTTTCAAATGAAATTAGCTTCTGCATAGGTATCCCTAGAGGGTTGATTTTATTATATGTTGTTCCTATGGCCATTATCTACAAAAGGGTGTCTCAGGTTTCAGATAGAATGTATAGAACAAATTGTACACCTAATTAAACATTAACTTCTTTTATGTGGTTAGGATGTTTACACTAATTAGAGATTTATGAGAGAATGGAATACCATAGAGACAATCTGAGACACCCTTTTGAAGCCGATGATGTGTTGATTAAGATTTCGTTAAAATTTTCTGTATAGTTGAGAGATGATAGAGCTAAATTCATTCAAGTGATTTACCCAGATTTTGCCACTAATTACATAATAATTGATTACATAATGATTGCATAATAAAAATATTGCATTCACTTAAAAGATTAATCTTTTATCTATCTATATATACCTCTTTTATTATTTTCTATGGATTTATTAGAAAGTTGCAGCATTTCAAAGGTTAGTGATTGGAAGTAAAAAAATCTTTGTATTGTGCTACCTTAAGCCTGCGATCATTTTTACTAACCTATCATATAATAACAGCAGACATTATCTTTAAAGCTTCAAAATAATGTCTATAGAATGGAATAGTTGAATTAAATGGACAACATCAAATTCTATAGTGTTACAACTATAACTATATTTGAAACAAAATTTGTAGAATTTTTCTTGAAGATAAATTATATTAACAAAGACACTACGGTACCTTATTGATTCAATTGTATTTGAACTATCTTTGAACAATACGAAGCAACTTTTTTGGTTTTCAAATAAAAAGTGTAGCCACTTCAGCAGTGTATTTCATTTAGCAAATAGGAGTTAAAGACAATCACAGAAAGTATTTGAAAGAGCATTCATGATCCAATAGTCTATTTTCAAATTACCAACTTTTGACTCCAGAATTTATGTTTTCGGCAGGTAACCATCTCTGTGGTAAGACATTCTGGTACTCGGTCAAGCAATAGAAAATTGTAAAACCAAAACCAAAAGTCGGTAATATGAAAATGTTCTCAAAATATAATCATATTAAATGGGTTGGTTTAGAGAAACTTTAAGCTAGCTATAAAGTACTGTTCTTAGATTTGAATGCATGAAGAAGATATTCTCCAGTAAATTTGCTGAGAGCTGCCATTATATCTATATCATTTAAAGGGGAATAACCCTCCATGTTTAAATTTATTAGAGCACTAAGTTAATAAAATACAAATCTATAATATAAAGTCTATAAATAACTTTCAACTTTACAGAAAATATAACAATGAAATACATATATACATTTGCACAACACACATACACATACACAAGACTTTTCTAGTGTGTAGGTATAAACCTTCAATATACAGGTAGGAGCGCTCAAGGTATAAATCTCCATAATATATACAAGAGACTCCAGTGTGGAGGTATAAATCTCCATAATACATGTAAGAGATTCTCCAATGTGGAGGCATTATTCTCGACAATTATACAAGTACCTGTTTGACTATTGAAATCTATTATAATAAAATCTCCTGCCTGAACTGACTCAACATTCCTATTAAAGGCTGATAAGTGTATCTATAATGTGCAACATTTTTCTACATGAACCAAACTCAAAAACAAGAGCTAATAAAATATTCCAACCAGAACATGTATGTATCAATGTGTGAACACATTCTTAACTTATCAAACATTTTAGTTTAAGTCAAACTATATTAGACTGTAGCACAAGAAATTCTTATTTGAAAAATTGAGGTTGAATTTTTAACTTACCTCCGACTATTCTTGTAAGAGTGTTTGTGTTAGCAATAATGAAATTTTGATAATAAATGTAACATTCAGAACTTTTTTCCATTCAACTCTGTATATTTGGTGAATATGATGGAAGATTTCTGCAAGAATTTGATTATTTTCCTTAACTTAATGTACCAGTGTTTTGAACATCTTATTGACAAAAATCTATTTTGCTATTACGCTCAGACAAGTATCAAAAATAAAATATAAAGGCTTTAAATCCATAAATCTGCTTGAATTAGATTGAGTGACATTGAGCTTGTGGCAGGAAAGAAACCAACACTCTTGTTCTATAATACATTTACATACAAACCAATTTGCTTCTTACTCAAATTCTTTTACAAATAATTGAAATTGAATGATGCACAAGAAACATTCAATTGAACTTCAAGATATTAAAAATCAAATTAATTTACATATTTTTATGGATTTCATAAATTTCCTTCTTTTCTACTCATCAGCAAATCTATGTGAGCAATAGACTTGCAACAAAAGTAACTGAAAATGTACCAACTTGATGTTTAACAATGAATTGAATAGAAAGCTTGTTGATTATTCACATATAGCCACCTGCTGTTTAAATTTTCCTGATTTGTCAAATTATCTGACCTCCGTTTTTTTGGTAGAACACTCATATCTTGTGAGTACCTCTGGTTTTAACAATGTGTCCTACATATTGACCTTTGTTCTGTACGAGGTAGGTTTTATTTGAGTCTGAGTTTGATATTATTTCTAGGCACATTAACAGCTTGAGCAGGTGCTGCATTAGGACTCATCAGATCTGGTACTTCAGCACTGGGTAGTCGTTTCACATGCTGCAAAACAGAGAAAAACATAATTAGACTACACAATTATTTAGTATATTTAAAACCTAAATTTATCTTTCTTTTTCAATGGCCTGCAATCTGTTTTTTCTACGTGATTTCATCAGGCATGATAGCTTTTGTCTGTGACATCACAATAAAAAATTCAGATGAAAGCAGGCAAATTTGAGGTCATAATTGAAGGTGGAAAATCTCAAAAGCATCTTCAATATGCATCTTTTCTATTGTATTTTCAAGGATTTTTTACAATTGTTGTTCAACTTGGGAAAATGAGAGCTATTCTGAAAGATACTTTAGTGGACAACAAATGGATTCAACTGTGTTTACATTTTCAAATTACCTTTGAAGTCATCTAAATAGATTTGATTGTTCCCTCAAAAAAATTATATCAACTACAGCTGCTTTGCAACAATTAAAGTTATGACTGAAGTTCACACAATTCTTCAATATATCAAATGTAAATTGATTTCAATTTGAGTTCCTAAAAAATTATATCTTCCGAAAAAGACTTTTAAGGTTAGCCAATCTGGTACTCAAACTAAGGTTGGCTTTTAAAATCTACTTGATAAACATGATAAAGTGCATATTTCTGACATTCATATTTGTTTGCACCAGTCCTAAGTCAGGAATCTGTTGTTCAGTAGTTGTCGTTTGTTGATGTGGTTTATAAGTGTTTCTCGTTTGTATTATTTATATAGATTAGACCATTGGTTTTCCCGTTTGAATGGTTTTACTCTAGTAATTTTTGGGGCCCTTTATAGCTTGCTGTTCGGTGTAAGACAAAGCTCTGTGTTAATGGCCTCACTTTGACCTACATTGGTTTACTTTTACAAATTGTGACTTGGAT
This sequence comes from Mytilus edulis, assembly GCA_019925275.1. NCBI lineage: Eukaryota > Metazoa > Mollusca > Bivalvia > Mytilida > Mytilidae > Mytilus > Mytilus edulis. The sequence goes on along the minus strand of CM034350.1, from coordinate 114,702,932 downwards.
GGAGAGTTGTGTCATTGGCAATCATACCACATCTTCTTATATCTATATATTAAACAATCCATGATTATCAAGTTTTTTATGGAAAATATTAAAAATGTGTTATTCTTGTAAGACAATCTCCTAATCAAGTAACAACCTTTCCAAATAAATTAGCAGTGAAATGGATGTTTGAACATGTGCTGTTAAATCATCAATAATTAAATCCATGCTGGTATTTAAGATACATGCAATAGGGGGAGAGAACAATGTCACTCACTACAAATCGTCTTGGTATTATAGGTTTGGTATTACATTTTTTGTCCTCTGTCTGCATTGGAAATTTTATACCCTGTGACAGAAAGTTTGTGGTTTTCTATAGTGAGCCATAATCTTTGGATTCTTAATTATTCATGGATTATTAATTTTTCATGAAAATTTTTTGCTTGGTATACGTAAAACACATGAATTGTCAATGAAGTATAAATTAACTATAAGAATGTATGCACACTGGGGAAAATATAGAATTCAAATACCAATGAAATTCGCATATGATTTCATTTGTCTGCTCTATGGTCAGGTTGTTGTCGCTTTGACACATTCCCCATTTCCATTCTCAATTTTATTCCAAAAATAAATGAATTCAGAGGAAATTTCTTTAAATTTTTCTGTTACTAATAGAACAGTAGATTAATTTTTTGAATCACAATAAAATGATTAGATGTTGTTTGCTTAACTTCCACCAGTAATTATTTCTTTTATAATCATGTTGAAAGAAAATGTACAGTTTACATCCAATTGGTCATGAGGGATGCTACCAGATAATTAGGATACATTGGATAGAGGCAGTAGTTTTGCCTAACAACAGGTCACATACAGTCCATTGAAAGTATTGTCTTTCTTTTTACAAAGGAAGATACTTTCCCTACATGATGCAAACATAATCACATTAGTTAATTGGGAACTTCTTAAGAAATTACCTTGATAACTTTTATCAAAAATATAAAACTCTTAAGATTCTGCTTAGATAACACTCAAAAGACATGAACATGCTCTTAGATTTATACAAACAATTAAAAGTAAGATGTAAAATCTGTTTATGACTTGAGATATTTAAACATACCTCAACATTTTTCACACTATCGCCTGATTCTGCATCTATATGCATTGGTGATCCTATTTCAATTGGAGGCTGAAAATATAAGAAGTAGCATTTTCACCATATATATATATTTATTTGATGGAATAAAATAATATTGAAAATCTCAACAAAATAAATTAATCGATTATCTTGCACATTTCATTTTATTTTTTTCCCTTTTTTCTCTTCAATATATAAAAGATTCTAACCTCAACACACTTATCTTAACTCCCCTCTAGACACAAAATCAAAAATGTTTGATAATTTATTGTTATATGCATTCACATCCAGAGACAAATATCTTTTAATAGCAAATTTTAAGAGAAATTCAAGAAATATCTTTTCATTTAATTTGCATTAAAAACTAATCTTATTCTGAAAGTAACTTTGAACCAAATAATTAATTCTCTTTAGCCATAATCCAATATCATTGGCAAAAAAAAAATTCAAATAAGCTCAAAAACTTAGTGTGCAGCAAATTAATTAAAGTAATAAATAAAAACAACACATTTAAGACAACACATTCTGCAGTCTGAACCTCAGGACAGGAAAAAGGCCAAATTCTATCTATTTGTAGTCTCCCACCTTTGTTACTCATTATCTATAAAATGACAGGGAAAATTTCTAGCTAAGCAGTTACTTCAATTTAATCAACTACATGAAAACCCTACAGTGTCTTTAATATATAAAATTGAATCTTGGAAAGAATATTTTGAATAAGCTCACCAATTGGCCGTTTCAGAATCTAAAGGACTATGGGTAATTTTATTGTTCGTACACCAAAATGAAAATAATGTCACGTCATTGGTTGAATTTCAATTGTTTAGGACGGTTTTAACCAATCAAGACGCTTTGGTGTATGCTTTTGAAAATATTACCCAGAATGCATTAGATTCTGAAACGGCGATTTCAGATGTCTTCAAATTTACATACTGTAAACCAACTCATTTTTGTGGGCATTTATTTTTCAAACTAAAAAAAATAAGGCGATTTCATTTTTTTTTTTTTAAATATCAAACTTATGGCTTTTCGCTGAATACACTGATAACTGAGGTCTAAAATTATTATTGTGAAATGGACCAAAAAAACGCACAAAAAAAGTATCTGCAAAAATAATGGTTTGACCCAATGTCTGCGCCTCCCCCTTTCGCACTATTTTGGAAATGAGTAACTTGATGACAGACTAAAAATAGAATCCTCCTGGCCTAACCTGACAACTTTGGACATCCTTTACAGATTTGGTCCGTTTAACAGGACTGTCTGGCCTTACTGGTGATCCTTCTCTTTTCCGACTTGGACTTTGTGACTGTGGATCTACAACCATGGGTGAACCCAGCATGTTCTGAAAATATTCATGATCACAGTGTTAAGAAGGGAAATTGTGTTAAGGTAACTAAACTTAAGTTGACATGGACTGATATGTTAAAATTTGAAATAACATCATTTGGACAACAAGAAATTTTAAAGGGCTTATTTTAAAACAGAAAATAAAAATTTACAATAAAGTTAAGTAAAAAACAAGAATGTGTCCCTAGTGCATGGATGCCCCATCCACATTATCATTTTCTATGTTCAGTGGACCTTGAAATTGGGATAAAAACTCTAATTTGGCATTTAAATGAGAAAGATCATATCATAAGGATATATGTATACTAAGTTTCAAGTTGATTGGACTTCAACTTCATCAAAAACTACCTTGACCAAAGACTTTAACCTGAAGCAGGACGAACGAACGAACGAAGGAACAGACTAACGGACGCACAGACCAGAAAACATAATGCCCATAAATGGGGCATAATAATTACCAAAACAAATCACAAAATTCAAACTTTCATTAAAAAACTAGATGTGTCAAAGCGACACGAATGGCCACGTATCAAAAAGTTGAAAAATCTACAATTTCAATAACACATGTGGACACAAACATGATGGTTATCTCACATATCAAAAATCAGTTCAAAATCTGGAGGTGTATGGAAAAAAAGTCCGTATAATTGTGATTTTCAACAATTTATCAAAGTCCAAAGCCCGTAATTTTAGGCAAATATTAGCGGAAGGGAACAAAACTTAAACTTGATCTGTATTTTATCATGGTTAACTCATATACAAAAAATCAGCCCAATATCTCAAGGCGTTTTGAAAAAAACTCTGTATAATGGTTTGTTGCGGAATGACTGAATGACAGAGATCACAGAATGACGGAATAGGAATGACGGAATTACGGACTTCGTTGTGGGGCCATAAAAAAGTAAAATAATTCATTACTGAATTGTTTATCCAAGCTGTGTTTAGACACACATAGACATTTAAATTATTTGATATGTTTTAGCCTGCTAAAAATTTAATCCTGTACATTTCAGAGTGTCTTATCTTGATGCCATCTTGACTGTGTAGTGAAAATATTTAAAAGAATCACATATCTATACAATACCTGTGTCTCGTCTTCTGATTTGGACCTTTTAACTGGACTCTCTGCCCCTGAAGGAGACCCCTCTCTCTTTCTACATGGACTCTGCATTGCACTGTCTGATGATGTGGGTGATAATGGATGTGGTAACTAATAAAGATATCAAAAAGAATATTAATATTGTAATGTCCAAATATGGATAATTCATTTCCTGTTCTGTGGATGATAGAGGAACGGATTTCTATCTTCTTGTCAATTCATTTTTGTTATCTTTCCAATACAGAATTTAACAGGTACAAGTAATACATGTGCTGTTTGTTATTGTATTTTTTGCAAGTATATTATCTCAGATGGAGTTGGTTTATATTTAATTTTTCTATCATACGGTCCATTTTTTTCTTGTTATCCCTATGGTGTAGCCTTTGATACCTTCAATTCTTGTATGTTTCTAATATGATCTCTTCTGAATTAAGTTAGAAATTCTGGCTTTAGTGTTATAAAGACTATAATATATGCACTACATATTTATGCACACAAGCACAGAGGTGGTGTGATAAATCTTAAAATCTATGTATGGTTTGCAATCTTTTCTTTCATATCAGTTAAATCTGAAAATTGACATGTTGCCTCAATTAGGGACCATCACATTGTCAAATACCTTCAAATACAATTCAGCTATCTAGTAATTTTATAACCATAATTTAATTTTGATTGAGATTGTCGTCCTAAGTGAAAAAAAAGACATGAAAAATATACTGTACCTCTCCGTTAACTTTATTTTTTGTATCTGTTTCACAACTTGGAGCATCATGGCTTGATTCTCCGTCTGATGTGTCGATGATGACATGGGTACTTGTGCGTATTAAATCTGTATCTGATTTACTGTGAGTCAATAATGCTTGTGAGTTCTTACTACCAGTGCCTGCACTGGATCTACCTTCCTGTACAAAAAAAGACAAATATATGTGTTAAAACTGATTGAGGTTTGCTTTACATTGCATATGCACAAGAAGGCTGTATCTTAACTATTTCAATTATTTTATCAAAGGGGTCTTTCAATATACTAAAATCTGTATGCAATAAGGCTAGCCTCGTTGTTGAAGGCCATACATATATTATGACTTGAAAATTAAATGTCAAAATACAGTTAAAATCCTAACATTTTCACTTTCTATGCTATTTCTATAAAGCTCCAATTTCAATGTTTTCGTTTTTGAAGAGGGAAAACAGCATGTTCATTTTTCAAATGAAACTTAACCATGAGCATTTTATTCAAAAAAGAAAATAAAGAAGTCAAATACAGTTTTTTACAAGATATAATAGTAATTTTTCACTCCTTATTCAATAAAACAGTTTGTATGTTTCTATGGTAACATAAACTTACAGATTTTCTTTTAATCTCTGCTCCTTTGCATCTCTGTAATATTGATTGTGGAACAAACGATTCTAACTGCTTTCTGCAAGACAAATAAAGTGTTTTTAATAATTATCTTTTGTAGCTAGAAATAAACCCTTTTCATGTTTTGTTCTACAGTTTGTATTGTTTGTTTTGCATCAATCCAATTTGTGTGCTGACATAGCAATAAATAACCAAAATTGACTAAAAATCTTTGCAGTAAAACATAAATTTATAAAAAATAAGCACTCTTTATTTTCTTTTCAATCACATCAGGTGCAAGATGTCATGTTTTCCTAAAATAGCAATAAAATAAAACACTGGTTTCCTTATATACAGAGAGGAACAAGAAATTCTCTTTGACATCTCTTGATCATATTGTGACAGCCGTTTTCATTGGTGTAGAAAGTCCAATTGCCTGGAGAAAACAACAAAATTTTATCAAGAAAACTGGCATTCCTAATAACAGAGTCAAAAAACCTGCTATGTGTGGAGTTCTTCCACAAAGCCTTGGTTAAATAGGCTATGGGTTTTGCTCATTGTTGGAGGCTGTACAGTGACCTTAAGTTGTTCACTTCTATGTTATTTGATTTCTGGTGGAGAGTTTTCTCATTGTCAACATTTTCTTATTAGTATATAATCATACTGTAGATGAATGACTGAGACCACCTGGCATCAAAGGCTGGTCTGTGTTTATGTAACTTACCGTTTGACATGCTGAATATCAACTTTCATGTCTTCTTTTAAAATTCTAATGTGTAGTGCTTGTCTGTATACTGAAAAATATAAACCGTATGATGGATTTATTGTTGATGTTAAATAAAACTTTCTGGACACTTTGCCATATTAAGATAGCAAGTTTTTATAAGTGGAGGAAGCAAGAGTGCCCTGAGAGAAACTACCTAAACACACCTCACCTGGAGTGGGTATATCATTAGATAGTCACTCATTATATCATTCTTTCATTTAGACCTATTAATCTTTTTTTCTTGTCAGTGGGTTGATGTCTCATTACTTCTTACATCACTGTATTTAAACCCTACTGTTAGTTCAAGATTATCACAGTAAACAAAAAAATTACGATATTCACTTCGTTGTTAATCTACATACATGTAAATTTTAAAAGATAGAAACAGATCCTTTAATAATTTTATATCACATGATCTGAAGGATTTCACTATGAAAAGATAAGTTCAAGATAAAAACTTAATCCTTCCAAAAGATTACTGACTAAAGAAATATTTCTCTTACCTTGATTTGTAAATGACTGTATGTCGTAGGTCAAATCTACGTTTTGATTTTCTACCTTAGCAAATGTTAGTCCAATAAACCATTTACATATATATGGATTCTCACTGGAAAAAATAGCAACAAATTAGTCTAATATCTAACCATCAACATATTAAAGATTTTCTTCAGAGTAATATTTAAATTTCAGTTTCTTAAATTTTCATAAAGGAACAAAATGTAGATTGCTTACAGTAAAATGTTATGGCTGTTTCCTAAAATTATTAACTTGACCCAGGGAAGGTTCATGGATAACTCAACTACATTTTTACCAATGAAAATGAAAATAAAATTCTAAAATTGGTGCTATAGACATTATCCAATTTTCAAAGTGCCTTCCCTCAATACTGCATGTTTTCATGAAACAGCCCTTCAATATTTTAAAATGCATTTTATTATCAGACTTTCGCCATTGAAATCCTTATACATTAAAGTCTGTTACCCATAAATATTGTACAAACGTAACTGTTCAACATTTCACATCTCCTAATTTTCCAACCAATAACCTTACCTTTCTGTTAATGGTCCCAGAGATTCTGGAGTTACATGAGCTATTTTTATAAACATATTTCTTTCCAAGTTTCCAACCAGGAGTCTTATCTTTGATTCTATATAACCATGCCTGAATTATATGTAAGGAAACATGTTATTAGAAAAATATGTATACATATAATCTACTAGTCTACTAAAATCAGATCAATGCATAGATAAATATTATCTTCAAGTCTGAAAGCAGGAAATTATGTGTTGACGGAATCACAGTATTTTTCTGTAGCAGCATTGAACCAGTTGCTTCGCAGGGCGCAGCATTATACGACCGCAGAGGTTGAACCCTGAACGGTTGGGGCAAGTATGGACACAACATTCAAGCTGGATTCAGCTCTAAATTTGGATTGTGATTAAATAGTTGACACAGCATAGGTTTCTGACACAGAATGAATGTGGTCTAATGAACTTAAACAAAAAATTTTGCCTTTGAGCAATTCACTATGCTGTTGAATATTAATCCTCTCAAAAAAATGTTTGAAGAAATTTTCTTTTTATTTATGAAATCTGAAATGAAAAAAATTGACCCCCAATTTTTGTCACATCCCCCTTTTCCTTATTTCAAAACTGATCTCAATTCAAATTTCTAATGAAGTTTGCAACAATAACTACTCATTTAAATACATCATAAAATATTAAAATGTAAAAAAAGTGCTTGTTATTACTGAATGGTAAAGATTGTTTTAATCTATCAGTTGGTAGTTAAAGTGAATATACATTGTATATTGTATAAAACAATGATTTAAGTTGATTCAACTACTATTCTGGACAAAGAAAGATAACTCCAATTGAAATCCAATTGGAATTTCTTGCTATTGCACAATATTGTGCAATTAGATATTTCTTGCTATTGTGCAATACTGTGCAATTGAAAATATTTGCTATTGCACAATACTGTGCAATTGAATATTTCTTGCTATTGCACAATACTGTGCAATTGAAGATTTCTTGCTATTGCTGAATACTGTGCAATTGAAAATTTCTTGCTATTGCACAATACTTAATATAATAATTTTGGATCCTGATTTGGACCAACTTGAAAACTGGGCCCATAATCAAAAATCTAAGTACATGTTTAGATTCAGCATATCAAAGAGGCCCAAAAATTCAATTTTTGTTAAAATCAAACTTAGTTTAATTTTGGACCCTTTGGACTTTAATGTAGACCAATTTTAAAACGGGACCAACAATTAAGAATCTACATACACAGTTAGATTTGGCATATCAAAGAACCCCAATTATTCAATTTTTGATGAAATCAAACAAAGTTTAATTTTGGACCCCGATTTGGACCAACTTGAAAACTGGGCCCATAATCAAAAATCTAAGTACATTTTTAGATTCAGCATATCAAAGAACCCCAAGGATTCAATTTTTGTTAAAATCAAACTAAGTTTAATTTTGGACCCTTTGGACCTTAATGTAGACCAATTTGAAAACGGACCAAAAATTAAGAATCTACATACACAGTTAGATTCGGCATATCAAAGAACCCCAATTATTCAATTTTTGATGAAATCAAACAAAGTTTAATTTTGGACCCTTTGGGCCCTTTATTCCTAAACTGTTGGGACCAAAACTCCCAAATCAATACCAACCTTCCTTTTATGGTCATAAACCTTGTGTTTAAATTTCATACATTTCTATTTACTTATACTTAAGTTATGGTGTGAAAACCAAGAAAAATGCTTATTTGGGTCCCTTTTTGGCCCCTAATTCCTAAACTGTTGGGACCTCAACTCCCAAAATCACTACCAACCTTCCTTTTGTGGTCATAAACATTGTGTTTAAATTTCATTGATTTCTATTAACTTAAACTAAAGTTATTGTGCGAAAACCAAGAATAATGCTTATTTGGGCCCTTTTTTGGCCCCTTATTCCTAAACTGTTGGAACCAAAACTCCCAAAATCAATCCCAACCTTTCTTTTGTGGTCATAAACTTTGTGTGAAAATTTCATAGATTTCTATTAACTTAAACTAAAGTTATAGTGCGAAAACCAAGAAAATGCTTATTTGGGCCCTTTTTGGCCCCTAATTCCTAAAATGTTGTGACCAAAACTCCCAAAATCAATCCCAACCTTCCTTTTGTGGTCATAAACCTTGTGTTAAAATTTCATAGATTTCTATTCAGTTTTACTAAAGTTAGAGTGCGAAAACTAAAAGTATTCGGACGACGACGACGACGACGACGACGACGACGCCAACGTGATAGCAATATACGACGAAAATTTTTTCAAATTTTGGGGTCGTATAAAAATTCTACTGTATAAACATTTTCAACAGTAATTCATTTAAAGATATACTATAATAATGTTCATTGTACAATGATATATTTTGTCATAAAATGGTCATGGATTGATGTTCAATGTCCAGTAACAAATATTACATGTATATTATTTGATATGTGAAATAAGTATGAGCCCGGTTTTGTATAACTCCACAAATATCTACCATAGTCCCCATTTACAAGTTATAGAAATCTTCGTACTTAGCTGATCATGTGTGTAACACTCGCTCTTAAATCTGACCCTTAAATTCTATCAAATTTGAATTTTACTTGGAATGGAATTAAAAGTAAAATTACCATTCTAAATAATTCTTCTCTTCTTCTGCCCTTGCTATTACCACAATATAATGCCTGTAAAGGAATAAGTAACTAAATGTTTTTAAACATCATAAACAAACTGAAAATAAAGTACATTTCAACTTACAGTTCTTCTATAAAAGCATGCAAAACAAAACCTTGATCAACTTGCTTGCTATATTTGCTTGGTTGTTTGCAAACAATAGGTAGGCAGAGTTTCAGTCTGTTTTAATATTTACTGGGATTTCATTGGACAATAAGAATTGACATGAAATGAATTTAATATTTATTGTCCAATTAGTAAACACACTGAAATAGACTACCTACCTGTTGTTTACAAACATCCAAACAAATATAGCAAGCAAGTTAATCAATTGTTTGTTTTGCATGCTTTAAAAGAAGAACTGTAACAGATATTACAAACTTAGTATGAAGAGACCAAGGTAGCTAATAACAATCAATTAAAATATCAATCAATGAAAAAATTGTAGAACTGTGCATATATTCATTTCTCATTAAATACATGTAAAATTGACGGACTAATTTGAAATTATTAAGCTTTTCATGAATTTAACTTAAAACAATAGAAAAGAAGATGAAAAAAATGCATGACACAAGTTTGATGGTACCAGTTCAACATGTGGTGGGGTTAAACCTGTATATGAGCACTCAACCCTGTCCCTAATATGGGACAGTTGTGTAACAGGACAAAAGAAGATACAGTCACAACTATCAACTAAAAAAATCCCTCTAGCAGAGCTCTTAAAATCATATTAGTCTCCAGTTGATATGGTTGTAATACTGAAAAAGACATATAATATCCTCTATTCATTCTAACTTACTTGTATTTCTGGAAAAATCCTGATGGCTCAAATAATTTATCCCAACTGTCTCCTGATGTATATATTTTATTTACTACTTCTAAACCTAGAAAAAGAAAACAAATATTTATAGATGGAATTAAGTTTTTCCAAAAAATTGATAATGATAAGCTCAACTTATCTTTTTTATTTTACAGACCTGTAAAGTCAGTCATGGTTGTTAAAAACTCCTATCATCATCATTAACTTATTTTTCCCTTTTATTCTGTTATTGTATTGTTTCACTGTAGTAGCTTGCACTTAGTATTTAGTGATTCATTTAATCACTTTTTATCATGGCAGTCAGTTTTTATTGCAGGAGGAATCCATGACCTCAGTTGGAAAACTTTACTCTCGTAGTTGATTAAGATTGGAGTTGAACCCACTTACCATTATTGTGAACTATAGCTTCTTATATCCTTGTCCTTGGATCTTTTAATGGACTGTTTTCTTATTGATAACCATACAACATCTAATATTTTCTGAAAGCCATATAATATATTTACCTATCATAAATTCTTCCATCATGATTGTTCGGGTTGATGTGGTAACGTTAAATGTAGAGTTCTGTTGTGGATATGCTGGTGTGATGATTGGCATGAGATGAAAACGATCTGATGGATTTACCTAAAAATTAAATCCATACAATTTTAAGGCTATATATAGTGTTGTCTTTGTCTCTAATCTGTGTGACAATGAACACTGTCCCAATACACATGACTTCAATGTGATTAGTGTCACAGAAAAACCGTGCCTGACAACCTATCATAGTTCGCCAGGATAGAACTGCTTAAGAATTGTTTAAATTGTCCTTGAACTAGAAAAACACTTGTTTTTCCTCTTTTTTGCCCCTATTTGCTAAATGATTTGATCCATAACCCCCATAACCATCCCTTTGTAGTATGGAGACTTGTGGTATAATTTCAGAGAGATTTATACACTTAAACACTTAAACACAAGTTATTGATTGGAAACTACAAAATGCTTATTTGGGCCCCTATTTTGGCACCCAACTTATTGAAACCCTCCTTGGAGCAAGAACCCCAACACTCATTTCCAGCCTTTCCTTTGTAGTAAGAAACTTTAATATATAATTTCAGAGAGATCCATACATTTAAACACAAGTTATTGTCTGTAAACTAGAAAAATGCTTCTTTTTGGCCCTTTTTTTTAGCCCCTTATTCCTACATGGTCTGGGAAATAAACCCCAAACTCAATCCCAGCCTTCTCTTTGTTATATGGAACCTTGTGGTACATCGTCAGAGAGATCCATACCAGCTGATCCATACAGTTACACAAAAGTTATTGTCCTGAAACTTGAAAAATGCTTGGTTTTGTGGGGACAATATCTTATAATATAACTCTGATAAAATACACCACAGCTTTGCAGTTTGACGTTTACTAGTTACTAAGAAAAAGATAAGGTGACGTCAACCTTGGTTACAATGTTTCTTCCGGGACGTTGCCGGTTCCGCGGTCTTCTGTACAGGTTTGGGCCTCTTTGGCCCCTAATTCCTAAACCTTTTGGACCATAACCCCCAAAATCAATCCCAACTTTCCTTTTGTGGTTATAAACATTGTGACAAAATTCTATTGATTTCTATTTACTTATATACTAAAGTTATAATCCGGAAATCATCTGTCTTCGGATGACGACGCTGACTTGATACCAATATACGACCAAATTTTATTTTAATTTTTGCAGACATATAATAACTACTGACACTGTATACTTTTGACGTTATTTAGAGCTGAACGCAATATTTTTTTGTTAATAAAAGATCAGTTGTTTCATGTGTTTCGTGACAGTAATGATCATGATAAATAATTATAAATCTAACACTGATTTTGCTGCAAAGATCAAAATGTGGCTTTTCGTAGTTTATTAAACAGGCATTACTTACTAATTAGACAATAAAATAAATATGATTTTTATACGTTTAAAACATTTGCATAATTTGTATTACTGTGCTTATTATGACCATATTGTGTTGTTCTCTGTTTACTGTCATTATTGTAATTGTATATTATGTTATTTTGCTATAGCATTATGTTTGCTTCTGCAATAAAATATATTCATTCATTCATTCATTCATTTATAAAAGTGGAATATAGAAATAATATTTTGTAATTAGCAGTCAGATTGGTTCAAATTTTATTTGTTGTTTAATTCAAGCTTAGTTTTTAGTTATTAGGTTATTATCTCCCTTTAAACTGGTATTAGATAAAGTAGAATTTGTTAAGTAAAATCATTATATCTAACATAATTTCTTACCCGAGGATCCCAAACAGGGAAACCAAGTTTGTTTTCCTGTAGTAATTGTTTAAGCAGAACAGGTTGAGGCCAATCCCTACAATAAATATCAAACATCCATGATCAAAAACAAAACATAGATTGATAATTGTAACTCAGCTCTTTCTATTAGTAAAACTCTGCAATGGTAGATAAGCAACCTCATGTGGGTAATTCATTTTTTCAGAAGCAACCTGTTATGCTGATTTTCACAAGTCTTCAATTCAAATATTGAAAAAAATTATCTCCCTTTGAAATGGATTGTAATTCTCTTCACAAAAAATCATTAGATAGAGGAGTTCTCTGGTGACTAAATAAACTTCATTCAGTGTACCAATTTCATTTATTTACAATCACAATTTCATTTCAGTATGAATTAAGTAAAAAAAACTATTTTATCAATTGTTAAGACATCAATTTTAGAAAATCTAAATTCCTTAATTATTTCCCATTCAGGTGACTTATGGTATAATACGAAAATTTGATAAGCAGATTGAGAATGAAATTCACTGTAAAGCATACAAAAAACTGTTTTTACTGTGATTCTTGCTATGTTGATTACAAACTTAGTTTGATATTTAGTTTTAATATATTTTGGCAATTTGTATCTATTAGAACTCTATTAATCATTGAGAAATACTTTTATCAAATGGCAAAATGAAAGATTCAACAAATCAAACGAAAACAACTGTCATATTCCTGACTTGGAACAGGGATATTCTCATGTTGAAAAAAGTGAACAAGCTCAACAGATTCTGATTTAACAGAGACTGCAGGGATCTATCATTGAATCAATATTCCACAAATTACAAAAATTTATATTCCTGAAAATTTGTCATTAATTTTACTCACCACTTTGAAAATACCATGAAAAATTTATGTATTAAAGTTGCAGGTGCTGCATTTGGATAAAGCTGACAAACCCTGGCTACCAACATGGCCCAAGATACACCACCAAGGAAACCTAATACATTGGAGTATATTCCTCTTTCTGAAAAGCAAAGTTGATATAATTAAGAGTGTGTCCCAAGTACACGGATGCCCCACTCGCATAGAATCATTTTCTATGTTCAATGGACAGTGAAATTGGGATAAAAACTCTTATTTGGCATTAAAATTTGAAAGATCATATCATAAGGAACATGTGTACCAAGTTTCAAGTTGATTGGACTTCAACTTCATCAAAAACTACCTTGACCAAAAACTTTTAACCTGAAGCAGGTCGAACGAACGGATGAACGAACAGACGGACAAACCCACAGACCAGAAAACATAATGCCCCTCTACTATCGTAGGTGTGGCATAAAAATAGGAAGATGTGTTTGATTGCCAATGAGACAACTCTTCGCTAGCAAAGCAAAGCTGAAATAAATATACATAGCATACTTATATAACTTTAAAGACCCTATAGATGCGGAAATCAAACATATCTTGCCTATTTCCCAATGTTTTTCTCATTTACTCACAAAATACCTATATCATTGAATTAAGAAAGATTAACAAGGTCAATATGGATTTCTTTATTTCCTGAATAACAACTTTTGCGGATAAAGATAAAAATTGTTTTATTTTTTTTTTTTATTTTGTGGAACTGCAAAAGTCCAGTATAATATTTAAGGATGTACTTAGATGATCTAAGGTAAAATCAAATAAATCAAGAATTCAAAATTGATACTTTAACCTGGAAGAGTATTAGTTAAGGATCAAAATAAGCTAAAAATATTGATAGGTCTTGGAGCTCCTTTTCGAGATATTTGATTTATAAAATATGGCGGGAAAAGGCTGACTCGGACTTTTACTTTATATTTGCATTGGTATTATTTGTGTCTCAAATCAAAAGAAAGAAAATCAAGAATCTGCTTAAATTTTGTCAAATGACCTTTTATGAACTATTTTAAGTCTTATGTTAAAAGATCAATAGCCTTTATGGGGCAAAATATTTGGCAACACTCCTTTTGCGCCAATTACCGTTTTTCAGGGGTATCATTTGCGCCAAAATTTTGTTTTCCAAATGTATCAATTGCGCCAATATTCGGAACTCATTTGCGCCACTTTACCTGTACACATGTATATCATAAATATTAATGATTAATTTTGGCTTAAAAAGTATTATATGTTCGGAGATATATTTCACCATGAAAATGAGCTTCTGGAGACTTGAAGTGCATTAGACAGTCCATGTACAGAGAGAGAAGAAACATTATTGCTTTGCTGAATATTTAATACAAGATATGTTCCAAATCCGAATAAAGGAGGAGGGAAGTGATTTTTCTTCCATAAATGGCGCAATCGTATGTTTTTTTTTTGGCGCAAATGATACCATGTAATTTTAAAACAGGTGGCGCAAACGTAGCATTGGACAAAAAAAGTTGTGGCGCAAAAGGACGCATTTTTGGCGCAAACGGATCTCTCCCAAATATTTTACCTTGTATCGTATGGAAAAACGTCAAGGAGTCCAAACATTTGACACTCATTCCAAAACCTCACCTAAGTACATCATTAAATACTTTGTCGAACACTTAAATTCTTGGTTAACCTTTACCCACAGCAGTTTTCACGCTGAGTGGCAGCCCAGGCTAGTAAAATTGCTCTCAGGCCTGTAAAAATCATATCTACAGGCCAACAGAAACTAACCAAAAAATTTCAAAAATTGAGCTCCAGGCCTGTAGAAATAAAAGTTCATTGTGAGACTGCCACAGAATCAAAGAAAAATTAGAATAATAATGAATCAACAGTCCATCTTTACCTGCAAAGAATTAACTATTACTGTACATTTATTTTTGAAGGCTTGAGTAAACATTTTCTTTTCTTGCATATTAAATTTCATGGTTTTATCCACGCACTTTTTATAAATTTCTACATCTACATATATGTACTTACAACATACAATCATGTTATCAACTTACTTTTTGCCCATAATTTGATGGCTCGTAATGTCATTCTGAAGGCGTCTTTATCAGGAACTAAATGTAAAATTTCATCTGTCACTCTACAACCTAAAAAATACACAATTTATATTAATGGTTTTTTTTTTAATCAGGTTTGACTCTGTACTATCAGGTTAAAACATTCATACTATTAGTCATCTAAATGAATTAATACTAGAGAATAATCAAGTTTATACCCTTTTTTTTATCATCTTATCAAAACATTTACTTGACAATGTATAGAGTATAATTGATAGTTAGCTCCTCATCTGAAGGCTGTACAAAGTAGAATAATGTTTGTTTGGGTTGGTTGGTTTTTTTTGCTAATTCGACCAAACACTCAAATTTACCTGTTTTCTAAATAGATTGATGTGTAATGTCCAGATGCAAATATTACATTACACACATATTAGAAAGAAAGCATGTTTTAATGATTTAAATGAAACCCTTTTTTGTTCTAGACTGACATGGGGCGTTAGAATTTAAATGCAATTCTAAAATAAATTAAGGTATCGACTAGTTCCTGGATTGTTTCAATCGAAGGTTGCATAAATTCTAAACTATGAATTCAGAACATAAAGTTGTCATTAGTAATTTTATTAAAACTAAATTTCCTTACCATTCAAACTCCTGACACATTTTTCATTAAGATTTTTTAATAAGGATTCACTTCTTAAATCAATGTCATCAGCGATCTGTGGCAGAGCTAATCTGGCAAATGTCATATCAAGCTGGAATAAGAAAATAATACATGATAAAACATTATAATTTTATTTTGTAAGTAACCCATCTTCTGTTTGGCTGACAGTGTTTTGTCTATCAGCTCATAGAATAATTTTGTCATGTGACTGTGACGTCAACATTTCTTCATGATATTCTCTGGCTTAAAGATGAATTAAGAATTAAAATTATAAGAAATGACTTATATTTTTTCTGTCTATTCGAAATAACATAAAAAATGTTGTGCACAGTTTAAAATACACGATAAAACATTATCTTTTTAAATATGGATGAAACTTTGGAAAAATTAGGAACATGGTGTTTTAGTCATGACACAAATATCTCTATACAACTAATATAAACGGTTATCACAGAGATATGTCTTGCTTTTTTATAATTTCAATAATGCAAATGTTGAAATTAAAATAACAATACTTTAACATGAAGCAAAAACCCAAAGCAAAATAAAGGCCTTGTTATTGCTGTTCTTAATCTTAAGTTAAGTGGTATTCAACATGAAGTACATCGACAATTGTTAAAAGCATTATCTTTATTTCTTTGATAGCACTATCTAATAAAACTCCCAGTTGATAGATGTTAAAGGCTTTATAAATTCTAACTTTGGTGTACTGTTTATTTATTTAATAATCTCTCATTGAATCTCAATCTTTTCCAACAAATAGTTTTACCTCTATTCCATCAAACTCCATCTTTATAACTGGTACAAAAGCTTCCTCTATTGCCTGTAATGATCAATCAATACACAAGAAAATTAGAAACAAAATGTTATGTGTTGGAATCAAAATATATATAGTTACTATTTTGGAACAATTGTTTTATTTGATCAGTTACTCCGGTTTACTACTGATACATGCCCTTTCATCATTAGAAAATTACACCAAGATCTGTTTTTCTACACTATTAAAAATCATTTTCCTTCATACAGATAAAAGGAGGGATAAGGCAATATTTCATACATTTTCAGGACAAATCAAAACAAATTTCATTCTATTCTTAAAAAGATATGAGAGTCATCAACTTATCAAATATACAGCGATGGTTTCAAAGTTAATTTTTAACACATGTATTTCTTCCAAATATACAGGATTTCCACTGGGGCTCACCATTTTTGCATTTTGCGAAAAATAATAATTATGGCGATTGATATATCTGTTTTGACAAAAGATGTGACGAAAAAAGAAATTGACACAGGGGAAACCCTGAAAATATATTTCTATACTATTATCAAATCCTTTTACAAATGTATTACAACATAATTTCTATTTGTAGTTTTCTACATTTACTTACTCTTAAGTCTTTTGTTTCTGGTTGCTGTGACAGAATCTCATTGAAGGAAGAAAAGAAATCTGATCTTTCTACATGCCTTGGTGCTATACACAGTGTATCTATATCAGCACCTATTAAACATATTTAAAATTAACAAAATGATTTATATATACCTTAGCTATAATATTATCTAATTAGAGGCATATGTGGTTGTATTTAATTGTTTTTAGTATGTGTTACATTTCAAATGTCGCATAAGTCAGTTATTTGGATGGGTACCAATATTTTATTTTATTTTTAATTGCAAATTATATAATTACGTATCCATTGTGTTTGATATTGGTATGCGACATTAAAATAAATAATTCTGATTCTTATTCCCATGTTATGCCTGAAACCAATTTACTATACTTTTTTGCTGTCACATCTGTAATACTATATGAGCCTACTGGAATCCTCAACTTTTATAAGATATTAATAATCAACATCACTTTTCCTTTAAATCTTCATTAACAACATTGGTATGAGGGACAGTCTGCATGAGCCAACTTACCTTTTGTATGAACACCAAGTCTGTATGAACCAACTTACCTTTTGTATGAACACCAAGTCTGTATGAACCAACTTACCTTTTGTATGAACACCAAGTCTGTATGAACCAAATGTACACACTTTGCCACCAAAGGAGTCAATTTTATCTTCAGGAATATTATTCTGTAAAAGGACAAATGAATTGCATTGATTTTATCTGTTTATTCAGTTTAATTAAGAACTGTTCTATTATAATAAATGTGAGAAGGGAAGTTCAGTTTTTGATTAATTATGTCATTGGTTTATTTTAAGTACATGTATGCAAAGTTAATCAAGAAAAGTATGTTGGTTGTCAGGAATATGATTTGAAATTCCTTCTACCCTCTGAGAGAATTTTTATAGCCCAGGGGTTCAAGTTAGTTAGCTGTGGTCTGAGACCTATAAGATTTACGGTCAGATTTCTGATTTGGTTATTAGCTGTGCACACCCGACAGACTTTAATTTTTCAAATTTCAGAAAACATATGAATTTCTGCATGAAACACTTTGTTATAACTTGTAAATTGATGTGGTAATGAGTTTTAGTGAGAGGAACAAAAAAACCTTAAAATTGATCTAATCAAAAGTCAAATGTTTGGACCTTTCCTCCTAAGGTGTACCGTACCTTCCACTTTACTATTTTTAAGGTACAGGACTTTTCAGTGAAAAGTGTTAATTTGAACCCCTGTAGCCTTGATCATTTTAGTCAAAAGTTCTGCATATAGAAAGTTTGACAATTCTAATTTTGCCAACAATCAAACTCTTTTCTCAATTGATTGATTGATTGATTTTTGGTGTTTTAACGCCACTTTTAAACACCACATTTAGGCTAATTCGTGGCGGCCAGTTTTTATTGGTGGAGGAAGACAAGGGTGCCCGGAGAAAACCATCGACCTTCAATAGGAAAACTGACTATCCTTGTCAATTAAGATTGGAGTCGAGCTCACCCCCCTCGACAGGGTTCGAACTCACAACCTCAGTGTTGACTGACTTGTGATTACAGTAGTAACTACTATGACCACTCAGCCACCGAAGCCCCTCTTTTCTTAATTAAAGGTGTAATTAAAAATGAAATTACATATTCCTTGCTTATCATCATCATCTAAATTCTTTAATTCTTATAAAAAAAGCTGGAAGTACATTGATTCAATGACATTTTCCATTGTTCAATAATAATAAATGCATTCCAATTCACAGTATTCCTATCTTACTTTTTGTCGACTGACATCTTTGATCCAATTCTTTACCATAGTATTGATCTTGTGCAGTACCTCCATTCTAAAATATAAATCACAATCATATATTAATATATTGTCAGAGCAGCAACAGAGTTATACTTAATGCCACTATATGTTGCTATGGTGATGATTTGGGAACAATTCTCTGCAATATTGCAGTGACAGTCATTATCGTCCATTGGTAGTGGTAGTCATTTATGAAAACTTGTAGGCAAGAGACAAGCAGTTTTCCTGACAAGTATGAGTTTGGTCCATAAAACTTAGATCAAAAAAAGTCAAGACCAGTAACAGGAAGTTGAAAAGGTACGTGTTTGTTGCATATATTACAAACAAATTTGACATAAATGTGGAAAAATCTCTATTTAAAATGTTTCATTAGCTATTTTTTAGATATTTTTTTGTCATGTAGCTCTTGAACTTTTAAATATTCGGCTTTCAGCTTTCCTGATGATGGTAAATCCAGACGTATGAAATTATCCAATGTGCTGTTTTCGTTTCTTTCATGAAAAGATGTTGGATTGCTAATGTCTAGCAGCAATAATATTCACGTATATTCCTGGCTATTAATAAATGATAAATATTTAAATATATTAATTCATACAAAGCTTGCTGAAAACTTTTCAGTGTTCATAAGTATGAAAAGATTTGATAATTAAAGCCATTTAATAAGTTCATGAAGTTCTTTAACCATGCTTTTATAGCTGGTAGCTATCTGAATCAGCTGATTGTTGACTCTCTGTCATTTTGGAATCATGTGATATTTCTTACATCATTGTATGTTCCGTATCAATTTAAACTAATGGCAGCCTTAATAAAGGGGGAAAATAGTTTGTATTACCTATGTGCTAATTCTTCATCACTTTCAAACACTCCATATGGTCTCATTGCTTCTTCCAGCTTGTTGGATAGCTTAATATCCAAAGGTTTGGGGCCATCTAAACTTATGGGGGATGTCACCCCTGGATAAATCTTTTGCCCTGACTGATCTAGGGCCATGGTCTACAAAATACATGTATTTGAATCAAAAACAGTAAAAACTCATATACAAAGTCAAATAGAAAAATCATAATAAATCAAAATGCTCTATCATGATTTAAATAAGATTTTTTTATGTTTCACAAGCTGAAGCAATTTTTAATCAAGTTATTCTATCAAAAATGTCAATGAATATAATAAACACATGATCACGAAGTTGGTGACAATAGTAAAACAATAAATGCATTTTTTTTCTTTTTTACCTAACATTACAGATTATCATGATTATCTTTGCACTAGGTTTATAAAACAACATGAATCCAGGTTTACACTAACTATTCAAGTTAAAACATAATTAAACAAGAATGTGTCCATAGTACACGGATGCCCCACTCACGCTATCACTTAGTGTTTCCTGCAGCTTTTAAAAAGGGCAGGGTAATTGTTAGCTCAGAGGGCACATTAAGCGCGATGGACAACAATTTTAGGGCACTTACAATGTACTTAATATAAACAGGCAATTACTATAAAATGGATTCATTTAAAACATACTAGTTTAATGCTATAAAAATGACATATAGGCTACATCTGTAATCAATCATTAAAACAAATTGTTAAACAAGAAAAAGTGTTTAAAACATATATATATGAAATATTTAAAACAATAAACACAATTAAAAACAAAATCAGTTCTTTAAAAATGTTTAAAAACAAGAAAGAACTACATTGTATGTCATATATATAAAAATATTGCTTTGGTCATATCAATTGTCATTGACAAATCCTCCTTTTTTCCCCTAAAAACAGGTTGACACTTTCCCTGATATCCAAATCATCTATTGATTTGGTATTTGCTGACACTAGAACAAGATTGTTTACAGTTGACACATTCAGTCTATTTCTGCGTCTTGAAACTGTCATTTGGTGCTGAAAATAAATAAATTACACATAAAACAAGAATATCTTAAATAATCTGGAAGTTTTTTCATAAATTGTTCCTGAAAAAATAATTTGATGAAAAAATGAATTAATTGAAAGTACAAATGTAATTAATATGCAAGTGATTTCATGAGATCCTTGGCCTAACTCAACTTTAACCTTAAATTATCCCTTTGGCAGAAGTTTATTTTTACCCCCGAACTGACACCGTTGCAAGTGCGTAACCATTTTGTAATAAAAATCTACAAACCTTTGAAAAAAGGATAAAAGCTTTCTGCATTTTGCAGCCTGTTTCTCATTTTCTTCCTCACGTTTTCGCTTCATTCGATTTGTTGATGGCATAATTAGTATCTGTATTCACTATTCAATCTATTGCAGTTTGCTAATCAGCTGATTACGAAATCGATTACAAAATGGCGTCCTAGTGAACTTTTGTTTACGTTTGAAGGGAAATAACTCGAGCGGTATTCATAAAATATGTCTTTCAGTACCGGTTGTTAATTACGACGATAAACTAATCAAGGCATGGCGTCAGGAATTTCGACAAAATTAGGGCAGGGCGCCAAATTTTTTTCCCAAAAAGGGCAGGGCGTCGAGAAATCGCGGCAGGGCGCCATTACACGCCAAAACCACCTGTAGGAAACACTATCACTTTCTACATGTTTGTTCAGTGGACCGTGAAATTGGGGTAAAAAATCTAATTTGGCTTTTAAATTAAAATATTCATATCATAGGGAACATGTGTACTTTGTTCCAAGTTAATTGGACTTCAAAGTCATCAAAAACTTTAACCTGAACCTTGCACTATCATTTCATATGTTCAATGGGGTCAAAAAAAATATTTGGCATGTGACTAAGTTTCAGGTTGATTGGACCTCAACTTCACCAGAAACAACCTTGACCAAAA
The DNA here is from genome assembly GCA_019925275.1 of Mytilus edulis. NCBI lineage: Eukaryota > Metazoa > Mollusca > Bivalvia > Mytilida > Mytilidae > Mytilus > Mytilus edulis. The sequence continues at coordinate 114,680,879 of CM034350.1, read as the reverse complement.
ACCTTTAAACCTGAAACGGGATAGGAGGATGGACAAATGGAAGCACAGACCACAAAACATAATGCCCCACCTACGATGTATTCAAAACAAAATCTTTAAAAAGAGAATAAAAGTGTTGAAAGTGTTGGGTGCAAACGTGAAAGGGAGCCAAAGTAAATCAGAACGAATGTGATGTTGAAGGGGTGAGTTTGGAACAGAGTGGTCTCCCTTTAAATCATTTAAATAATCACTGTTTGGTTCATATCATATGCTGTTTTTCCTAGGTTATCTTTATAATCAACTGAAAACCCAAGGCAATTCACCATTTTTACTTTAATGCAAAAATGTTTTCAGTAAGAATTTAATTTTTAGAAAAATAACAAAAGAACTTTTAATAGGGCTCTTCACGGTTAGTTCGGCCATATTGGATAGGGGGCAGATTTTCATAATAGAGGTAAAAATGGTGTGAAAAATACGGGAAAACATCATTAAAACAGAGCTGTTGCTTGGAAACACACATAGGATTTCCCACACTTTCATACCATTTCCACCTCCTTCCAAAAAATCTGCCCCCTATCCAATATGGCCGAACTAACCGTGAAGAGCCCTATTCATTAAGTAATTTAGTATTCTGTATTGGGTAACACGAATGACCGAATAACACTGTTATTATCCCAATAACACTTGTAAAGACCGAATAACACTTGAAATTTTAATATTATCACATATTGGTGACTTTTGAACATTGATTATTAAATAATAATGTATTATCGATGTATTTTATGACTTAAAAATGATTTACAAAAATCAGATAAGTTCATAAAGATAATTTAAAATTAAGTGTATACATCGAACATGGCGGCCATTGTGATTTATGTGGTCGCCATATTCGATGTACACACTAAATTTTAAAAGTTTTTTATGAACTTAATTGCTTTCTGTAAATCATTTATAAGTTATAAAATGCATCGATAATATACTATTAATTAATAATCAATGTATCAATGTATAAAAGTCACCAATATGTGATAATATTGAATTTCCAAGTGTTATTCGGTCATTACAAATGTTATTCGGTCATTACAAATGTTTTTCGGATATTAACAGTGTTATTCGGTCATTCGAGGTACCATTCTGTATTTGAATTTTGGTGATACTGATTTAGCCATTTTTGTGAAATGGGAAGGGTGAACCATACTTTCATATCTCTGCAGTATGGAAATTCTTAGTGGTAAAAGAATGTTGAATTGATGCGTGAGCAGGGTTTGAAAATCAAGGACTGCTTGGCTTGCTTTTTAAACAAAACCTGTCAAAAACGTGACATTCAACAGTTTGTTGAATCTTCAAAACGGACATGGTGTGTGAGAATGTATTACTGTGTATCATCTTATGAGTCATAATTTTTCAATAAAATATATATGTTTTGGTGACAGCAATCAATACCTCTTTATGGATACAGAACAGTTGTAAAAATGTGACTAGAAACCAGAAAAATATATTAATTTCATTGTGCCATTCTCTATGATTTTCTTGAACCAAATGGCGGATTTAGTTTATCTGTAGTTTCGTAAAATTATCAACATTAATCATTTGACTCGATATTCTTTTATATTCTTTGATAGCTCATTAATAAACAAATCCATTTATTAGACATATCTAAAGTAAAAAATTGTCCTGTATTTTAAAACAAAATTTTAGAAAAAAATGAGTCCGAAACTAATTAAATTTCAAGGTTCAAAGTTCGAAAAATTTCAGATGTAAACAAAGCCAGAACTTTCGCAATGATATTGATGTTCATAAGAAACACTATAGACTGGTTTCAAGAAACAACAAAAAAAAGTTTTTTCAAGTTAAAAAATGTAGTAACAACAATTATCATTGTGATATTTGTATTTATAATTTTAATATGGCTGTCTGTTTTCATGTATGGCAGTTTTTATTATTCTTATATGCCAACAGAATCATATATTCTTCCAGTTCATCTCAACTTTAGGTAAGTTTTTATATTGATGCAAGATGAGAAGTGTCTTCGAATATTTGTGCATGAAGAAAATTAAAGGATACATGTATGTGGGACATGTTTCCATTAGGGTAAACCAAAAATTATATGAGGGTAGAAATGGGGTGCTGCTCGATCGACGAATGATGATGAAATATTTGTTAAAATAATGTTAACAATCAAAATGTTACTCCACTTGACACAGAGAGTATACCTGAAAGCAATGATTTATGTATAGTAAGACTAACTATACAAATCATTGCTGAAAGCAATTGTAAAATTGATTGTTGTTTGAGTCACAAAAGATCAGGACAAGTGTTCGAGATTGCCAAATAGCAATAAGGCTTTAAAAATTTAGATACATCATTCTTGAACTCATACATGTCATAAATCATTCAGAAAAAAGGACATTTGAAATATTCAAAGGCCATTTTAAGTAAATGGCTTTTATGTAAAATTAAAATTAAGAATGGAAATCGTGAATGTGTCAAAGAGACTGCAACCCAACCAAAAAATAAAAAGAAAATAAAATCCAGCATTGTATTGGGATACTGAAGACGATCAAGATTCAATAATCATCTAGAGGTTCTATTTTTTTTATTTTGATTTAAAAATGAATTTTCAATCATCTGTGTACAGTGTATATCTTAAGTCTAAATATATGTTTGATCTTTTACCTTTATTTTTTCATGGGATTAATCAAGTTGTTGATTTCTTTATTAACCTAAGAGGTGTTGCTTAGATACAGAACTAATACATCATTTAATTTCAGGACATGCGATGTTGGAATGGGTGCCTGCTCCTTTCCATCAGCAAATATATCCCTGTTAAAGTCAGGTCAAGAAAATGTAAGTATTCTTTATCTTGTGATACACATGAAATGAAACAAACAAATAATATGAATACATTGTAAACAAAATTCATAGATATAAGAAAATTAATATGAAATAGAAGAGAAACAATATGCTACTATTATTTTCTTATGGTCTTCAAAGTGAGGAACCCTTATTAATTTAAGACTAAAAAATCACTCCTCAAGGATATTTAACATGTTGCGAATATTAACAGGAGAAATAACTTGGTATGATATTTACTATGTAAGATTGTTGATTTTGTGGCGAAAATTTATTTAGGCCCAGTATTCAAGAGTGTTATCATAAACCATGAGTTGGACAAAAAAAACCAAAATAAATCTAATGGCTATGATGGTATGGTGTTTTCTACTATTTTCAAAGACCGTAACACTGCTGATATATACTTGTTTTACAGTAGGGGAAAATTTGTATAAACTTATATAATGGTATCATTTGATATTTCAACATTTGCAAATATCCCCATGCTTATAGTAGGCATATATATTTTAGTACAATTGATGATCAATTTTATTAAGTATTAGCTCCATCTTTAATATCATTGAACTAAAAAAAGAAAAGAAATATTAGGATATTTTAAATTAAGAGCAAATTTCTTCTTTGCTATACATGAATTTTATATGGCTATATGCATGTTGTTCTTTTTTTTTCTTTAACATTTGATCTTTTGTAGATGTTTGTTACAGGCCAGCTGTACAGTATTGTTTTAAATCTAACATTTGATCTTTTGTAGATGTTTGTTACAGGCCAGCTGTACAGTATTGTTTTAAATTTAGATTTACCAGAATCTAATATAAATAAAGAATTAGGTTAGTATCATATGATGGACAGAAGGATTTTTTTTTATTAAGGGTGGACAAAAGGATGTTTATAGTCATATATTTGATAGGATGAATTGAAGGATGTTTAGTTTCTTTTTGTCTTTACTACAGAAAGTTTTGAAATGAAATTGTATCATTTACCAGCCAGTTCTGCATGATGTTATGTTTTACCCTATAGCTACATCAAATTCATTCTGAAATACTGTTGGAGTAAATGTAATAGTTTAATTCTGTGTTTATCGTTTTAGGAATGTTTATAGTAAAATTACAGTTGTATAATAAGAATGGTGAGAGCCTGTCCTCTGCTACTAGATCAGTAAGTGTAGGTGTATGTATTTATACTAATCCTTGCACAATAATAACACGGAAGACTCAAATCTGATTTATTGTGAGGGAAAAAAAATTGCCCAATGCAAACAACTGAAAAAAACTATATTTAAAACTTTGTAGATTTGTTTTCTACATTTTGATTGACCTAAATATTTATCGGGAGTTTTTAATTCATTCTTTTAATTTTCTTATGACATTAAATATTTTGGTTAATGAAAATGTATTAATCTGTTGATGATTCTACTGTTCAAAATTATTTTATCAACAAAATAAATATTTTAACCAAAGCAACATAATCAGGTTTGTGTCATATTCATAACAATCACTGTATTTCTTCTCTTCTTAGTCTTAGCATGTATTTTATCTTACTTAGATTTCTTAAGCATCAGTACTTTGACTATTTATAGATTTATGTAAGAAGGAAAACAGTGATGCTTCAGTTAACTGGCTGTTAACCATCAACACTACACTACTTTACTAACCCTAAATTAATCATGTTCTCACACATAACCATTCTAACCATAAGTCACTAGAACCATATGCTTTCAGCCAATAAGTTTAGGCTTTTTAATGTTTATTTATTTTATTTGTTAGTTTTTTTTTCTCCATTTTATAAGGGGGGGTTAAGGAATTGTAGAATACAATATCAATGTGGATTTGCTGATAAGAAGTTATTTACCAGACTGGAATGAAACATTAGTTATCATTATTTAGTAAAAGCTTGCATCTTACAAAATTGATAGAACATTGCATCATTTAAAAAGATTACAACATTGTATTGTTTTTATAGGTGTAGAGTAACCTTTTAATATTCTATGCTATAGATCTTAAATAAATACTATGTCCTCTTCTTACGATATAACTTTAACCATTGCATGTAATTTATAATAATGTGTTAAAATATATTTGTTACTTTGACAAGATGTGTTGAGATGATGATTGTTGTAGCAGTCAAGTAAGTCTTGAATATCAATAAATAACCAAGAAGCAATAATTGGGCATAGGATTTCAATATTGGTCATGATTTTTCTATAGTTTTTATGATATCAATAATAATATAGATGTGTCATCATTTGTGTATATATTAATGAGACAACAGGCTTATGACCACAAAAATAGACATTTGATGTATTTTAGGCTAATGTCTAATGATAACAAATAGAGAGAAAGTAAGTAAAAGACATTTAGATAAACATTAAATGGAAATGTCTACTGAGATTTGTTTTTATACGACCGCAAAATTTGAAAAATTTTTCGTCGTATATTGCTATCACGTTGGCGTCAGCGTCGTCGTCGTCGTCGTCGTCGTCGTCGTCGTCGTCCTGCGTCCGAATACTTTTAGTTTTCGCACTCTAACTTTAGTAAAAGTGAATGGAAATCTATGAAATTTTAACACAAGGTTTATGACCACAAAAGGAAGGTTGGTATTGATTTTGGGAGTTTTGGTCCCAACATTTTAGGAATTAGGGGCCAAAAAGGGCCCAAATAAGCATATTCTTGGTTTTCGCACTATAACTTTAGTTTAAGTTAATAGAAATCTATGAAATTTTGACACAAGGTTTATGACCACAAAAGAACGGTTGGGATTGATTTTGGGAGTTTTGGTTTCAACAGTTTAGGAATTAGGGGCCAAAAAAGGGCCCAAATAAGCATTATTCTTGGTTTTCGCACAATAACTTTAGTTTAAGTAAATAGAAATCAATGAAATTTAAACACAATGTTAATGACTACAAAAGGAAGGTTGGTATTGATTTTGGGAGTTTAGGTCCCAACAGTTTAGGAATTAGGGGCCAAAAAGGGACCCAAATAAGCATTTTTCTTGGTTTTCGCACCATAATGTTAGTAAAAGTAAAAAGAAATCTATGAAATTTAAACACAAGGTTTATGACCATAAAAGGAAGGTTGGTATTGATTTTGGGAGTTTTGGTCCCAACAGAATAAGGGGCCCAAAGGGTCCAAAATTAAACTTTGTTTGATTTCATCAAAATTGAATAATTGGGGTTCTTTGATATGCCGAATCTAACTGTCATGACTGTGTATGTAGATTCTTAACCTTTGGTCCCGTTTTCAAATTGGTCTACATTAAGGTCCAAAGGGGTCCAAAATTAAACTTAGTTTGATTTTAACAAAAATTGAATCCTTGGGGTTCTTTGATATGCTGAATCTAAAAATGTACTTAGATTCTTGATTATTGGCCCAGTTTTCAAGTTGGTCCAAATCGGGGTCCAAAATTAAACTTTGTTTGATTTCATCAAAAATTGAATAAATGGGGTTCTTTGATATACCAAATCTAACTGTGTATGTAGATTCTTCATTTTTGGTCCTTTTTTCAAATTGGTCTACACTAAAGTCCAAAGGGTCCAAAATTAAACTTAGTCTGAATTTAACAAAAATTGAAATCTTGGGGTTCTTTGATATGCTGAATCCAAAAATGTACTTAGATTTTTTATTATGGGCCCAGTTTTCAAGTTGGTCCAAATCAGGATCCAAAATTATTATATTAAGTATTGTGCAATAGCAAGTCTTTTCAATTGCACAGTATGGCGCAATGGCAAGAAATATCTAATTGCACAATATTGTGAAATAGCAAATTTTTTTTTAATTAGAGTTATCTTTCTTTGTCCAGAATAGTAAGCAAGAAATATCTAATTGCAAAATATTGTGCTATAGCAAGATTTTTTTTAATTGGAGTTATCTTTCTTTGTCCAGAATCAACTTAAATCTTTGTTATATACAATATACAATGTATATTCACTTTTTACTACCAACTGATAAATTAAAATAATCTTTACCATTCAGTGATAACAAGCAGTTTTTTTACATCTTAATATTTTATGATGTATTTAAATGAGTAGTTATTGTTGCAAACTCCATTAGAAATTTTAATTGAGATTAGTTTTGGAATAAGGGAAAGGGGAATGTGATTAAAAAAATTGGGTTCAATTTTTCTCATTTGAAATTTCATAAATAAAAAAAGAAAATTTCTTCTAACATTTTTTTGAGAGGATTAATATTCAACAGCATAGTGAATTGCTCTAAAAGAAAACAAAAATTTTAAGTTCATTAGAACACATTCATTCTGTGTCAGAAACCTATGCTGTGTCAACTATTTAATCACAATCCAAATTTAGAGCTGAATCCAGCTTGAATGTTGTGTCCATACTTGCCCCAACTGTTCAGGGTTCAACCTCTGCGGTCGTATAAAGCTACGCCCTGCGGAGCATCTGGTTTTAACTGCTACAAAATTTTCTATAAAAGAAGGGAATAATATTGAGAATGGAAATGGGGAATGTGCCAAAGAGACAACAACCCGACCATAGAAAAAAACAACAGCAGAAGGTCACCAACAGGTCTTCAATGTAGCGAAAAATTCCCGCACCCAGAGGCGTCCTTCAGCTGGCCCCTAAACAAATATATACTAGTTCAGTGATAATGAACGCCATACTAATTTCCAAATTGTACACAAGAAACTAAAATTAAAATAATACAAGACTAACAAAGGCCAGCTTTCATTTAAAAAAAACCCAGGATAATCAGATAGCCATTTACATGTAGTACCTAATAGAGACAACCATAAGTTTTCAAAAGAACATTTAACTTCTTACAATCAAAATTTCCTTTAGATAAGATTTCAGGATCATATCATATCATCATGTTGGAGTTCCTTTTTGTAATTAGATTATTTTATTGATTAGGTAGCTGCTTTTTATTTAATTTTTAAAAATAATGGGAGCAGAAAATATATAAACTCAAAGAAATCAATTGTGTGTTAAACTATTGTCAATATATATTATCTCTGTAGAAAGACAAACTTTTCAATGCAATGATACAGCTATACTATACTTGTTCCGTCTGTATATATATATTTGTAGAAAGTACAGTGTATATATAACTATTTTGTTTCTTCTTACAGACCATGCTTCACTACAGATCTGAGTTATTACGAGTCCTGGATACCTTTGTTTTCTCTCCTCTGTTATTGTCAGGTTTTGTAGAACAGAAGCAGATGTTGATGATAGAATTCTTCTCTAATTATGTGGATGATGCAGTAAGTTATGGCTTTAACATCAATACAATCTTATTTTATTTTGAAAAAGAAATCATTAAATCAGATTTAAACAGTCAAATAAGGTATAAGACGATGTGATATGGGTGCCAATGATACAACTCATCCAATACACAGTTTGTAAATTAAACCATCAAAGGTCAAAGTACTGTCTTTAAAACAGAACCTGGGCTCACACCAAACAGCAAGCTATAAAGGGCTTCAAAAATGATTAATGTAAGACCATTCAAACAGGAAAACCAATGGTCTAATCAGTCTGGTCTAATGACTCTAATCTGTATAAAAAAAAAGAGAGAAACAAGAAACACTTATGAACCACATCAACAAACGACAATCACTAAGCAACAGGTTCCTGACTTACAACAGGTGCAAACAAATGCAGCGGGTTTAAACCTTTTAATAGGTACCAACCTTCACCCTTTAATATTTGAAACAATAGTGTAACATCACAACATAGAACGACATAGATATACAACTACATTGGTGTATTGTAAATTGTTCCTAATTCCTGTTAGGGAATTCTATAATTGAATGCTATCTTCCAGTATCTGCATGGTTTACAGTGATACAAAATTTAATGTATATTATTCTACACTTACAGTACAATCCAGCTGTTGGTATTATTGTAGAAATTCAGAATTTACATGTTCAGTTATATACAATGGTACTCAAGATGTATGCTAAATTTACAGGGCTGAGGTAAGGTATAGATCTAGGAAATAATAACATATATAGATATAAAAAAAGATGTGGTATGAGTGCCAATGAGACAACTCTCCATCCAAGTCACAATTAATAAAAGTAAATCATTATAGGTCAAAGTACGGTCTTCAACACAGAGCCTTTGCTCACACCAAACAGCAAATGTTTTAAATGAATAATATGAGTTGTAGTGTTAATGTTAATCATATAGCAAGTTGTTGATTTTTGAAATTGGTTTCTGTTCTCTAAGATTAGGTTGGCGTTACTTTTTACTGTTCTGAGTTATGTCCCTTTATAACATATTCAAGCGAGGACATAATCTGTGTCCCATTATTAAACACATTCTCCATGTAATTATATAATAAAATTGAAAATGGAAATGGGGAGTGTCTCAAAGAAACAACAACCATCTACTTATATATTTGTTGTCTCTGTCTCTATCTTTGTCTTTGTTTTTGTATCATTTTTTATATTACAGGTATTTCCTATACCACTGGCCAATGATGTCTGCTCTGTCATTGTATTATATGCTTAATATTACAGGTATTTCCTATACCACTGGCCAATGATGTCTGCTCTGTCATTGTTTTATATGCTTTATATTATAGGTATTTTCTTTATCACTGGCCAATGATGTCTGCTCTGTTTGGAATCTCCTGTAATTTAGTTATGTTTGTTGTTTATTGCTTTGTTGTCATGGTATCAGTGCTTGTCAACAAAAAAAACTAACAGCAGTGAGGATGATTTTGAATCATTGGAAGAAAGAAGAAAAAGAATACGGAAAATGATGGACAAAGAAAAAGAAGGTGAGTTGTCCTATTCCATTGAAAAATCCTCTTACTCCCATATCATGAATATAGAAAAAAAATATTAGAAATAGTTATCTTTATTAGAAATATAGAATGATTGTGTGTTTCAGCTTACTAAACTGACTCTTTTAAGCTCACCTGGGCCATTGTAAACTTTACCTATCACTTGTTGTCTGTCATAGTTGTCTCTTGTCAGTTAACTTTTACAAAGAGCATCTTCTCTGAAACTATCCTGACAAATTTCAAGAAACTTGACCATTACCATCATTGAGGTAACACTTTAAAAAAGTGTCAATAAAGATGCCCCAGATGGCTAAAAATAGAACGTAGGGGTATATAGTGTAAGTTTTGTATATTAATTTGAAAATCACTACTAATAGAGAAAATTTTAGCTCTGCCTATTGTTCATTTACTTCAAAACTGTCAGATGACCTGTTATTGGAATTATGGTCCTTACATATTGTATTTACATTTTTGCATATTATTGCATAGTAAAACTATAATACATTAAAAACCAATTCTTCAGAGAACAATTGAAGGTCTTTCCACCTCGATAATAAGAATGAAATTTAAAAAACGATGTAAGAAAATGTCACTCCGTGTTGATGTAATGTGGTAAATCAAACTGATATAAAAAAAAAATAAGATTGATAGGTTTATGCAGAAGACTTAGTTGTTTTATAATGAGCCAGAAAGAATTTTTGGCAAAGGTCAAAATCTTGAATGTCAAATTGACCTTTGACCTTGACCTCAATTTTGAGGTCATAGGTCAGTGATCTCAAATCAAAAGACCCCAGGTCAATCACTTGTATGGTTGTGGAGAAATACTGATTTCAAATACAAAAGGGGAGAAAACTTCTATTAAGGGTTAACCAAAACTCTTCGACTTAAATGGGTTGAAGTTGCGCCTTTTGGTAAACAGTTATTTGGCAAACAAATCATATCATTAACTGTAACAGTTTCTTTTGAATAACGATAACAAGCAAAATTCAAAATTTATACCATGATCTTGACCTTTGACCTTGATCTCAATTTCAAGGTCATAGGTCAGTGAACCCAAAACAAAAGACCGGAGGTCAATCACTTGTATGGTTGTGGAGAAATACTGATTTGAAATACATAATGGGAGAAAACTCCTATAAAGGTTAACCAAAACACTTTGACTGAAATAGGTTGAAGTTGCGCCTAATTGTTAACAGTTATTTGGCAAACACCTCATATCATTTACTGTCACAGTTTCTGTGGAATAACGATAACAAGCAAAATTCAAGAAAAAACAAAAAAAACAAGAAAAAGGGGACGCAGGGAGATAACTCCTATAAGAATAAGCGTTCGGTCACACAGGGTGAGTTTTGAAACCCCCATTACTGAACAACATCATTGGCCAAAAATCCATTCGATATGTTGTAAGACAAAAAAGCATCTCAGGCGGCAGAAAAAAAAAAAAAAAAAAATCAGAAAAAAAACAAAAGGTGGAAAGACCTAATAAAGAATAAAAATTATCAGCAAAAATTATCAGCTAGACAATTCTTAAAATGAGTCAAGCAATGGAAATCGCCAGTCGACTCCTTATCCGAGTTATTGCCCTTGATCAAATATTTTTGCAGCTTTGCCTAAAATCCTTAAGATTACAACAGAAAGATAGAATGGCTGAATACTTCATTCAACTGGTTATTGAGCTTATTGCTCTGTAATTACATTTTTAACAAGTTTTTGACATTTTCGCACATTATCTTTTAAAATTACCGGTACTGTAATAGATATAGAGAAACTTAAAACTGAAAAAATGATCAGCAAGACAAGATTTTCAAATAATTCAGTATAGTGAAATTGTCAGTCTACTCCTTATTAGGGTTGTTGTTCTTAAAGACCATTTTAACAATTTTTGTGCATTTTTTTACTAAAAGCGATAATGGTTAACTGCTATCCATCATACCGTTAAATAGAAACTTTGAACAGCAAAACAATCAGGAGAAATTTTGCCGAAAAGTTAGTAGATAAGAATAATTGCCCTCAAATGAGGATTTTGTTTACCCTCTTGTGTTTTTGGCAAAATCTTAATAAGATAGAGAGAAACTGTAAACAGAAGTCTACAATATTGAAGATACATATAACCCTAGGTGAGCACCACAATCTCTTTAGAGCCTCTAGTTTGATAAGATTTAAATTGTTAAAATGATTTTTCTTTTTATTGACAAATTAAAAATATGATTATGAAAGTAATAACAATTATTTTTTCAGACAAAAGACTATCTGCATCCAAAAGTTCGCCAGAGTTTGGTGAAACAGAGACTATAGCTGGAGAAACAACAGAGGAACTGTTACCAGATAGTGATAATACTTCAGATTCATTCCTACGTCATAGGCACATAAAACATCATTCCGACCAGGATCACGATTCATAGTAATTTGTATATTTCCTGCCTTATTATGTGACTTGTATTTTTTAGAAAAGGAGAAAAATATGTTGATTTTTTTTCAATAAAGTTATCAAAGATAAACAACAACAAAATTGCCATGGCCAAATACATGTACAATATTAACCCAAATAATCCAGCCTTTTACAGTGATTGATTCATCCACTTACAAGAGTCTTAACATATAATATATGATAGAAGCATGTCACAAATCGAGCAATTTGATTGGCGTATTCTGAATTCTAAAGTTATTGAGATATGAAAAATTTCTTTAAATTTGTCTGTAAGACCCTTTCTGTGCAAGGGTGTAGCTCATCTTTACTGAAACTATTTAGCCAAATTTGAAGAAACTTGGCCATTACCATCTTTGAGGTAACTCTTTTAAAAAATGTGTCAACCAAGATGGCCCAGATGGCTTAAAATAGAACATAGGGGTATATATAATGTAAGTTTTGTAGATTATTTTGAAAATTGCTATTTATAGAGAAAATTTTAGCTCTGCCTATTGTTCATTTACTTCAGTACAGTCAAATGACCTCCTATTGGAGTTATTGCCCTTAAATACTGTAACAGATTTCGTCCTCATTGTTCAACAGTATGTATCCCTTCCCCCTTTCACTTTTCATCAACAGTTAAATCTCTGTGTAACCGTATTGGATTTTAATAAATTTTTGAATATGTTTCTTTTTATTAGAATAAGTAATTTTAGATATTTAATACTTAATCCCATTGTTTTATAAACAGTAACTTGGGCAAAATGAAGATTTTTGGCACATTGATGGTAGTTGAACATAATACAAATTCCCATGAGAATAATATTCTTCTGGATGCGAGATTTTCTTGCTTTGTGAAAGATCCATTGGTGGCCTAAGGCTGTTTTATGTCATTCAGTCGGATTGTTTTCTCGTTAGACACATTCCCAGTTTCCATTTTCAATTATACTGTAGGGAAAAAGCAGTATTTTATTTTTAGCATTCCATTTTTTATCTTTTCATTCAACATATTTTTTCCTTTTCAAAAGTCTACAAGAATGTTCAGAATAAATGGCATTTAATACAAGAATGTGTTCTGTGATAAGTTTTTTTTCCCCGGTAAATTGTTATATTTTGACTTAAGCTTAACCATTGTTTTGTTGATTGATGTGTTTATGTGTATGTGTAGATGAGAGCTTTTATCAATGTGCATGTATGTGTCAAAGTCTGATTTGATTTATCAATAATGCATTTTACTGTTTTCTTGCCAAATTTCATAAATGACACTTCTGTGTTGTAATTGTAAAGACATAAGAAATATTAGGTGTCTATCTCCTTTAATCAGGCAATTTTATTTAAAACAAACTGTTTATTTTTTTTAATTGTAAAGTTACTTTCTGAATGTGTTGACATATTTTCATTGTTTTTCCATATCACAATTACAAAGCTTCAAGTTAAAATAAGTTCATGATATTTAATCAATATCAAATTATTATCTATATTTACATTATATAGATTTCATGTGTTTATCTCAGATTAAGGGGTGATAACTCATAAATAATTATGTTGTTGACTCACATACTGAGAGTGTATGTGTTACATTCAAACTGGTCTTTAAACCACACAATAAACAATTCAGTGACCAAACCTGAACTGATACTAGTTTGAATGCAATAAATATTCACCAAGTGTTTTACACATTGTGACTTGGGTGGAGAGTTTATTCATTGGCACTCAAACCACATCTTCTTATAAAATTGAGAAAGGAAATGGGGAATGTGTCAAAGCGACAACAACCCGACCATAGAGCAGACAACAGCCGAAGGCCACCAATGGGTCTTCAATGTAGCGAGAATTCCCGCACCCGTAGGTGTCCTTCAGCTGGCCCCTAAAGATATGTATACTAGTACAGTGATAATGGACGTAATACTAAACTCCGAATTATACACAAGAAACTAAAATTAAAAATCATACAAGACTAACAAAGGCCAGAGGCTCCTGACTTGGGACAGGCGCAAAATTGCGACGGGGCTAAACATGTTATATCTATTTTATTGTTTAGTTTTTTGTTAATTAATTTTCTGACAATCAGTTACCAAACTGCTAATTCAAGACTCCATTGTTTTCTTTTTTCAAAGCCATTTATTTAAACAAAGTGACAATCATTTCATGTCGAAACCACATTTTATACCTACAATTTCCATATATTTTACATATTTTATAAGCCCTGTGTAAAAATTGTTGTGTGTGATTTATATACTATTTTTTCTTCCGGTTGTTCTCTAATTGGTTGTTCTATACATTATTCAGCTTAAACTAGACACAGATTTCAGAAAAGAAGTATATCGGTTTTGAAAAGATATTTTTAATGATATTTTAATACTATGCAAAACAAAAAGAACCTTTTAAATTAATTGCAGGTACACTGTTCTTTATTCTTCAAGATTGTATGCAGATATATATGAACCATTGTTATATTATATTTTATTTTGTATCATCTGCTAAAATGAACAAATCCATGTTTCACTACATTTTGATTATTCCATCTTATAGGTATAAAAATCCAATATTTAAACAAATTAATTGCAGCAAATATCATGTGCAATAAATGTGATATTTTGTCATTTTTACCACCAAAAAATGTATTTATTATGTAACTCTTTGTTTTTTACTTTGTGCAATAAAACCATTTTCCAAAATAAGATTGTCTTTTTGTAATTGATAGCTGATCTCTGAGAAAAGCATGCACATTTTTTAAACTGTTTGAAATCAACTAATGAGATATTTTTTTTAAAGTTGTTTGTTGTTGTTTGTTGTCCAATGGATAAACATAACTTTGAATGTGATTCAATTTATATCTGATAGTGCTATTTATAGAACCATGACAGTCCATACAAGATGGAATACCAACTAATAGAGTAGGTTTTCTACAAGGTTTCTGATGGACCAATATAAACATGATGTTGAAGTTTGTCATCAAGATAAGTAATAAACATACACTCCCTCTCCCCCCCCCCCCCCCCCCCCCCCCCCCCCCCCACCCCTGGATCAGCCTATGGTCTAAAAATATATAAAGACAAAAAAAAAGATTTTTTTTAACTATAAAAACAGAAAAGATTTTTGTCTTGCCTTGACGGAGTCAACAAGCGAGACATAGGTATACACCAGGGTTTTCACTAGTCAAAACATTTACTAAATTTTATCATCGGTATAAGGACATCATTCATAAATATAGCTCAACATGCAGACTTCTTATACGTTCAGGTATTTCACATCCAATTTTTTATGGAAATATTCTTTATCAAGCACAAAGGTGTCAGTATTCACCTCAAAAACTAACAAAACCTTTGAATAGACTTATTAAGAAGGGATATAGTTACGAAACTGTTGTCAGGTCATTAAAGATTGCATATTTTGGCGTTAATATTGATTCACTTATAGGGTCTTTGCATCGGAACTAAACACATTTATTCAAAAACCAGTTGTTGGCATGACACGGGTTATGTTCTTCTCATATATGTTATGATGGTATGATACTAAACCCCTAACGGGAAGGATTGTGCCTGATGTTCATATGATGAAATCATAATCTTTCAGTCAGTTTAATTGAAGTCTGGAGCTGGCATGTCAGTTAACTGCTAGTAGTCTGTTGTTATTTATGTATTATTGTCATTTTGTTTATTGTCTTTGGTTACATCTTCTGACATCAGACTCGGACTTCTCTTGAACTGAATTTTAATGTGCGTATTGTATATATATGCGTTTACTTTTATACATTGGCTAGAGGTATAGGGGGGGGGGGGGGGGGGGGTTGAGATCTCATAAACATGTTTAACCCCGCCGCATTTTTGCGTCTGTCCCAAGTCAGGAGCCTCTGGCAAGGAAAAGAAAATTGACATCTTCTTCCAAGGATTGAGGGTCTTTTGAAGCCTTGTGTTATTCCAGGGACTTTCAATACTAACCCTTATTAACGAAAGTCCACGGTTATTCACAAATGAATTTAAGCATCCCGATTAATGTCATTTCTTTCTCAATCTCATTAGCATTTGTACGAGAATATCACCATGGCAAGGTTCTGGATTACACCAACACCCTAGTGTCTTACTACGTAGTTCTTCTATTGAGTCTAATAAAGTTTTTCCATCGTATAATTTTGTATCATTTATTATATAGTCCCTATACAAATCTATACACTTGTCCCTGCCATGTTTTTTTGCCGGGAATGGGTTTTTCCACTTGCTACCCACAGCTCCAGGGACATAATAAGTCATATTCCTGCCGATGTATATGTTATTTGGGTCTGTCAGCCAGTGCTGAAGGTCTTTGTATCCTTTACGATTCAATGATTGTTTCTTGACAGATATAACACGTGTTGGCCGAGGTCTTTCAGTCTGAGTTATGATAGTACTAGTCTCATTTTTGTCCTCGATATCTGCTTGTATTTTTTTAACATTGTCTTCAGTCGGAGCACAGTGAGCCATTATTCAAAAATGTCTAAAATAAAATAAAAACGAAATTGATAAATATCTTAGAGACAGTTCAATCGGTTTGGACATATAAAAAAGAAATACTATAAACGTATGATGCAGCCAAATTTCTGGAATTATCTTGATTGTATATGTTTGGGAAGGTAAGACAGGAGTTCACTAGCATATCCTTTTAACAAATGATATTCTGCACTTAGCATTTCGTGGTTATATTACACTAAACCAAAAAGTTTTTAAAAAAAACGACCTTTGAATTATTTATTTTTTATAATTGATAAACGTATATTGACATTACAGCAATTAATTTAGTCAATGAATTAATAATTAAACTGTTCTTTTTAAACCTTTTTTATAATTATTGAGTTCATATTAATTTACCAAACACAAATTTGTGATTTCATGCATTTTGGGGCCCTTTATAGCTTGTTGTTCGGTGTGAGCAAGGGCTCCGTGTTGAAGGCCGTACATTGACCTATAATGGTTTACTTGTTTTTAAATTGTTATTTGGATGGAGAGTTGTCTCATTGGCACTCACACCACATCTTCCTATATCTATCAGTTGTAAGTTTTTCATTTTTGCAATTTTTTAGAAATCTTTTGAAATTGCACAAGCGACTTCGAGCATTGTTCCTGGTGCTTCTTGAAGATGGACAATGCTGGAATGTTTGATGGTTTCTATATTAAGCATCAGGATCAGTAATATGACTTGTTTTCAGTAATTTTGAACAATCTTAAATCTCTGTAATACCTCATTGCCCTCCTTGTGTTACTTGTATTCATGTGCATTTATACAGATCTACGAGGTTTTAAAATATAATGTTATTGGACGTTTTGTAATTTCGTTATAAAGAAAAAAAGGGGGATATGAAGTGTATGTGTCTGGCCAAAACCAGGAACCTCGCCTTGCAGTGGTTATTCTAAATACTGATGTGTGTTACGTTCTTCATGCGTGTTCATTACAGACCTTTGATAAGCTTTCCCCTTTTTTTCTAGACTTGGGACGATTTAAAAGAGAGACAATTTTACTAAAGGGACCCATAAGTAACCAGGTGCTCCGCAGGGCGCAGCTTTATACGACCGCAGAGGTCGAACCCTGAACAGTTGGGGCAAGTATGGACAAAACATTCAAGCGTGATACAGCTCTGAATTTGGATTGTGATCAAATTTTTGACATTATATGGTTTTTTTTTACACAAAACAAATGTCAAGATTTTACAAATCAATTAAAGATTTCTTCAAACTTTTTAAATCTAAAATTAAATAGTTGACACAGCATAGGTTTCTGACACAGAATGAATGTGGTCTAATGAACTTAAAAGTTTTTTTTTGCCTTTGAGCAATTCACTATGCTGTTGAATATTAATCCTCTCAAAAAAATGTTTGAAGAAATTTTCTTTTTATTTATGAAATCTGAAATGAGAAAAATTTAAACCCCCCCCCCTTTTTTTCACATCCCCGTTTCCCTTTTTCCAAAACTGATATCAATTCAAATTTCTAATGGAGTTTGCAACAATAACTACTCTTTTAAATACATCATAAGATATTAAAATGTAAAATAAAGTGCTTGTTATCACTGAATGGTAAAGGTTGGTTGGTAGTAAAAGTGAATATACATTGTTTATTGTATAAAACAATAAAAAAAAACTTCATCAGCAACATTTTATATTGGCAAATTTCCAATGAAGTTATTTACATAAAGTTATTGGCAAATAAAAATAGAAAATGACATCATAGTCATGTCTGGCAAATGTCCAACATACATTATCTAAAAACATTTTAGATAAGATAAGGAAAAAAAGCTTCATCAGCAACATTTTATATTGGCAAATTTCAAATGAAGTTATTTACATAAAGTTATTCGCAAATAAAAATAGAAAATGACATCATAGTCATGTCTGGTAAATTTCCAACATATATTATCAACTACTATTCTATACAAAGAAAGATAACTCCAATTGAAAATTAATTGCTATTGCACAATATTGTGCAATTAGATATTTCTTGCTATTGCACAATACTTGATATGGAATCCCGATTTGGACCAACTTGAAAACTGGGCCCATAATCAAAAATCAAAGTACATATTTACATAAAGCATATCAAATAAGCCCAATAATTTAATTTTTGTTAAAATCAAACTTAGTTTAATTTTGGACCCTTTGGACGTTAATGTAAACCAATTTGAAAACGGGACCAAAAATTAAGAATCTACATACACAGTTAGATTTGGCATATCAAAGAACCCCAATTATTCAATTTTTGATGAAATCAAACAAAGTTTAATTTTGGACCCCGATTTGGACCAACTTGAAAACTGGGCCAATAATAAAAAATCTAAGTACATTTTTAGATTCAGCATATCAAAGAACCCCAAGGATTCAATTTTTGTTAAAATCAAACTAAGTTTAATTTTGGACCCTTTGGACCTTAATGTAGACCAATTTGAAAACGGGACCAAAAATTAAGAATCTACATACACAGTTAGATTCGGCATATCAAAGAACCCCAATTATTCAATTTTTGATAAAATCAAACAAAGTTTAAATCTGGACCCTTTGGGCCCTTTATTCCTAAACTGTTGGGACCAAAACTCCCAAAATCAATACCAACCTTCCTTTTATGGTCATAAACCTTGTGTTTAAATTTCATAGATTTCTATTTACTTATACTTAAGTTATGGTGCGAAAACCAAAAAAAATGCTTATTTGGGTCCCTTTTTGGCCCCTAATTCCTAAACTGTTGGGACCTTAACTCCCAAAATCAATACCAACCTTCCTTTTGTTGTCATAAACATTGTGTTTAAATTTCATTGATTTCTATTTACTTAAACTAAAGTTATTGTGCGAAAACCAAGAATAATGCTTATTTGGGCCCTTTTTTGGCCCCTAATTCCTAAACTGTTGGAACCAAAACTCCCAAAATCAATCCCGACCTTTCTTTTGTGGTCATAAACCTTATGTCAAAATTTCATAGATTTCTATTTACTTAAACTAAAGTTATAGTGCGAAAACCAAGTAAATGCTTATTTGGGCCCTTTTTGGCCCCTAATTCCTAAAATGTTGGGACTAAAACTCCCAAAATCAATCCCAACCTTCCTTTTGTGGTCATAAACCTTGTGTTTAAATTTCATAGATTTCTATTCACTTTGACTAAAGTTAGAGTGCGAAAACTAAAAGTAAAGTATTCGGACGACGACGACGACCACGCCGACGACGACGACGACGACGACGCCGACGACGCCAACGTGATAGCAATATACGACGAAATTTTTTTTTAAATTTTGCGGTCGTATAAAAACAAACTTAAAACGATCAAAAGACAAACAACAAATAATATACAAAACACAAGATAGAAAAGTAAAGACTGAGCAATGCAAACCGAACCGAAAGGTAAGTAGATCCAGCTTCAAATGTGAAACCCTTCGTGTTAATCTTATAAAATACGTTGGCTATGTAATATGCAGTGGCGGATCTAGAAATTTTCAGAAGTGGGGGCCCACTGGCTGCCTAAGAGGGGGCCCGATCTTGTCACGCTTCAGTGATTCCCTATATAAGCAGCAAAAAAAATTCTCAAAAAGGGGCCCTGCCCCCCCCCCCCCCCCCCCCCCCTAAGTCCGACTCTGATATGTAGTTATAATCATCGCCCTATAGCAGCTTACTGTTAGTATGATAGTCCCAGATTTGACCATAACATTGATTAGAGTTAATGAATGTTGAATAAACATAAGTGAGACAAATTATGCCAAATCTTTATATGCAATACTGAGTGTGGTGCCAGGATCAGATTAGAAAAAAACTAGTAAATCAAAACATCTCAACATTTTATGTCATGAACCTATTTGATCCTTTTTTCAAGTTTTCTACATACGAAACAGTAACCCTTCGGGTCAGCCATAAACTTGAAGAAAGTATTTAGAGGTCAACAAATAAGTTATGTCATGTATTCAACCATAGGTCTATTCTAATTTAAAATATACTGGTTCTTTTTAATAACATATATCATAATAGCTTTATATCTGATTATAATAATCTTCATATATATCTATGAGATTACATTAACAAATTATCATATAATATGTTCATGTTGCTCGGTCTTCAGTTTTCTATGTTGGGCTATATGTAGACTGCTATTTTTGTTTCGTCGTTTTTCTTTTTAGCCACAGTATTGTATATATTTCTGAGATTTCTAATATCATATTTTCACTTTGGTATCTCCCTTCTTTCTTTAATCACATAATTAAGAGGAGCACTTGTCTTCAAACTGATAATTTGTTGCACACGAACATCTCCATTTATTTGTTTCACTTAGTTACAATTCAAAGTTCCCATCAGCGGGATAGTTAGTAAGTTAACAACTCTTTTTTAATCTCATTAGTATTTGAACAAGAACATCACCATGGCAAAATTCTGGCTTACACCAGCATCCCAAAGTTTTTCCTTGAAGTTCTTCTATTGATTCCAACAGTGTCTTTCCGTCATATGTTTTCGTATCTGACAAAATGTATTCCTCATACAATTCTACTCGTTTCTCTTTCCCAAGTTTCTCATCCTTAAAAGGATTTTGCCACTTGCTACCAACAGCCCCAGGAACATAATGGGTCATGTCCCTACCAATGTATATATTGTTGGTGTCTTCTAACCAATGTTCTAGATCTTTGAAACCCATATGATTTAGGGATCGTTTCTTCACAGATACTACTCTCGTAGGTCGAGGTCGCTGCATCTGCCTCTGTTGATCTCTCTTTTGATTGGTTGTACGATTCTCAATTGTATCTGCATTAGTTCCGCGCACCTCAACATTTTGTTCTGTAGACCCTACACATTCTGCCATTTTACTGAAAAAGTACAATGTAGCTGAGATCATGCTGTACTGGACAATGCTGGCGCTCTTTTCACAAACAATCTTACGAGTAAAAATACTCGCAAGTCTTGAACATTTTAGTATAACTTACGATCAATTTTAACTTGTATCTTAGCGTCGTTCAAACCAACTATGAAAATGTGGTGAATTTCACCTAAGTGCAATCATTTTGTAGACCAAATATAGCTCATTTACAATGTATGTGTCCGTCCAAAACCACGAACCTAGCCATACAGTAGAAGTTTCAAATAATCATTTAGGGAAAAACTAAATACTGCGCATAACAGCAACATATCGGGTTCATAGTAAATCTTATAATTTATAAAATGTCATCTAAGTATGTATTGATGTGTGTTGCGTTCTTTGTGTCTATTCATGACTGATAGTCTTTTTCATGGTAATGTACAAAAGAAGATGTGGTATGATTGCCCTTTCTACACAAGAGACGACTTAAAAGAGAGACAAAAGATATCAGTCTTATTAAAATATAGAACAACTGATTTTGATATACTCCATATGTTTTAGTTGGACTGAATATATACTATAGAGGAACTCGTATTCAAATTCATAATTCGAAATATGTTCGGTAGTTTAAAAGGATTATATCTTAGATAAATCCTCTCTCTCTAATTGTATGGAATATAAAATATCTCATGAATATTAAACTAAACGCCGGCTAGCTTAACACTAGTAAAAATATACGGATACGAATAATAACAATTTAAGGAAGTGAAAATAAGTTTAAGTATTAGCAAATATTAAATAAATATTAACTAAAAATATTTAAATAAATATCTACTAGTATTCATATATATATATATATATAGAAAAGGGAATGTTTTTTACCCAAGTAACTGTAGGATTTAACATTTAAATATGTTTTGTGAAAATGACACTACAGTCAATATAAGAGACGGGGATTAAGACAATCCAGATACTAAAGACTAAAATTAATACATTTAGAGATTCTTACCCGAAGCTTGAGTTCAAATCGTCACTATAAACTCCCAACTAAAATATAGCCCGTTTTATGTTTAAATTGATATTTCACAACATGTAGAAACACTGAGTGAGTGACCATGCATGATCAACTACATCTATATATATATACATATTGATCTTTCAAGCTTATCGATATAAATAGTGTCCACAAGTCAATGTAAATAACATTAGAGTATTAATAGAACTGTACGTCCCAAATTCTCAACCATAATATTATGGTTTTAATTCCCGAGAGAACAATATTCAAACGACACAAAAATACAACGTCCTTATTGCTGAGATGAACAAAATAAAAAGTTTGCCAAATAAGTGGCTTATTAGAACAGTTTACCATGGCTATGTCCCCCACAATTAGACCAGGTTCTATATATGCTTGAAATAATTGCTACTGCACTTAAACTAGCACCATTTATTGTGTGTCTCAGTCCATTTGCAGATTTGCAGACAGGTTTTTATCGACTAATGTATTTTTGGGTGTTTTTTTTTTACATGTTTCCATTTTCTACTTTCATTTTCCTATGAAACAGCTCCCTCAAAGAAAAAAGTTTTACGTCTGGTCATATTTGAAAAAAAGGCTATCAGAAAGAAACAAAGGAGTAGGTTCAGTAAGACCCCTTTTTGGCCCCAAAATATAGCAGTTTTATAAAATTGTTAAAATGTAAACCTTTAGTTATTTATTGCCATGAACAGTAGAATGCTTCTGCTACATAAATATGGGCTGTTTTTGACAATACAATGCACATATATCCGGTACTAGCACCATTAAGTCATGCTAAATTACTGAAATCCTCACAACTCTAGCATTTTAGTTAAATTTTAGACGGTTTTCGTGTAAAACGAAAGTGGCAGCATTCGTGTTCATCCTTAATATTGAAATGCAAGTTGTATTTTATGATAATACATAACATATATAAAGGTGGAGGATGAACACGGATGCGGCCACTTTCATTTTTACCAAAAACCATCTGAAAAGTGACATTTTTCGGCATATTAGGTAGATTTTTCATATTTGAGCTTGAATCGGATCGTTTTTAATGACTAAATCTGTTAAAATCTTTCACATAAACTAATTAATTCAAATAAAATAGACACTTAAGTGTTCAAAAAGTGGTAAAAATCTTTCGTCAGATGAACCTGTAATTTGAGGCCAAAATCGGTCCTTACCGGACCTACTCCTTTCAGTGTAAACTTAAATATTATCCTTAGAATATAAGTTCCCAAGGGACAATACATTCAGTAAAAACTATCCCTACAGATGAAATATTAGTAAATAATGGATATTTTTTACCTTTTAAAGTTGTCCCACTCCAAAAAAGATTATCCGCTACGAAGGATAAAATCAATGTAGATATAATATCCTAAGGATAAAAGTGAGTAGTAAAATAATTTCCCATGGGATAATATTACCAAGAAATTTATCATTTCTAGGGATAATATTTCTACAAAATTATATCCATTAGGGATAATATTTCAGTAAAATTATATCCGATGGGATACAATGTCATGTAAATACTATCCTACTGCATCTTGATCAATGAAGTGTTTTAACAAATGGCACATTGCTTTAAAGAAACAAGTAAAATGATAATAGATAATCATTTGTGTCAAGATGGATGGAGAGGAGTATAACGTTTTGTACAAATATCTGCTGAATAAAGAATACCCCAAAAACAGCTCTTTAAATGAGAAACAAGCATTACGAAAACGTGCCCAAAGCTTCTTAATTAAAAAAAATAAGCTGTACTACAGAATTAATGAAGGTAAGTTTTATATTTGTATTTGTATAATCATCAATAATTAACAGTGTTTGTTTTGAAATATGTTTTGAATTAAATAAAAGAGATTTTAAACCCAAAAATAATCAAATATCGATCATGGATCAGAAGATGTAGATAAAATAGAACTATCCCATAAATAATATCCACAGGTTATAATACATGTAGTATACAGATATTCCCAAAATTTCCTACTAAGGACTGTTTTTAATTTTTTCGTAAAATAATCCGGGAGATAAAATGTCTTTGAATATTTTATCCTCTAGGATAGAAAATTGCAACATTTTATATCCCACAACACTAAAATAATATCCATCATTGTGGATACTTTTTTAGTGTTGGGGATATAATTTGTGGCAATTTTCTATCCTAGAGGATAAAATATTCAAAGACATTTTATCTCCCGGATCATTTTACAGGGGGATCAAATTAATTGTTACATCAGTAGCATATAGCCGATTTTCTTATTTTTAAATTGAAACGAAACTTATATAGATGGAAGATATCGAGAAGGAACAGAAACCTATTAATTTTAGGGTCAATATGTCAATTATCAAGGTCACTGCTCATCATAGATGTATTACATTACTAAAGAAAATTGAAAAAAAGCAATATCCGTATAATATCTTTGTGCTTAATTTGTTGGTTAAAAATGCAAATGTATAGAAAATATATTTCAAGGCTATTATAAAAGGAAGGTCTCATTGCTAAACATTATAGAAAACAACAGTTTCGGTGAGTTGTTGATACTAGCTGCATTGGGAATTTCTCAAAGTACATTTGTTAAATTTAGATTAATCTTAAACCAGTCCTATAGGTGGCAAAGGCCTATTACTAATATCACCTCGATAACATACAACAACACAATTACTAACAGCACCAAACTAACATACATCACCCCCTATATGACATGCAGCACCAAACTAATTTACAACACCCCTATGACATGCAACACCACAATTACTTACAGCACCCCTATGACATACAACACCACAATTACTTACAACACCCCTATGACACAACACCACAATTACTTACGGCACCCCATGACTTACACCAAAATTACTTACAGCATCCTTATGATATACAACATCACAATAACTTATAGCACCATTATGACATACAACACCACAATAACGTACAACACCCTTATGACAAACAACACCACAATAACTTACAGCACCTTTTTGATATACAACACCACAATAACTTACAGAACCCCTATGACATACAACACCACAATTACTTACAACACCCCTATGACATACAACACCACAATAACTTACAGCACCCCTATGACATACAACACCACAATTACTTACAGCACCCCTATAACATACAACACCACAATAACTTACAGCACCCTTATGACATACAACACCACAATTACTTACAGCACCCCTATGACATACAACACCACAATTACTTACAGCACCCCTATGACATACAACACCACAATTACTTACAGCACCCCTATAACATACAACACCACAATTACTTACAGCACCACAAAGACATACAACACCACAATTACTTACAGCACCCCTATGACATACAACACCAAAATAACTTACAACACCCCTATAACATACAAACTACCACCTAAAGACATACAACACCACAATAACTTACAGCACCCCTATGACATACAACACCACAATACTTACAGCACCCTATAACATACAACACCACAATTACTTACAGCACCCTTATGACATACAACACCACAATAACTTACAGCACCCCTATGACATACAACACCACAATTACTTACAGCACCCCTATAACATAACAACACCACAATTACTTATAGCACCCCTGTGACATACAACACCACAATACTTACAGCACCCCTATAACATACAACACCACAATTACTTATAGCACCCCTGTGACATACAACACCACAATTACTTACAGCACCCCTATGACATACAACACCACAATAACTTAAAGCATCCCTATGACAGTACAACACCATACTTACTTACAGCACCCCTATGACTTCCAACACCACAATTACTTACAGCACCCTATGACATACAACACCACAATAACTTACAGCACCCCTATGGCATACAACACCACAATTACTTACAGCACCCTTATGACATACAACACCACAATTACTTACAGCACCCCTATGACATACAACACCACAATTTCTTACAGCACCCTATACATACAACACCACAATTACTTACAGCACCCCTATAACATACAACACCACAATTACTTACAGCACCCCTATTACATACAACACCACAATTACTTACAGCACCCCTATGACATACAACACCACAATAACTTACAGCACCCTATGACATACAACACCACAATAACTTACAGCACCCCTATGACATACAACACCACAATTTCTTACAGCACCCTAACGACATACAACACCACAATAACTTACAGCACCCTTATGACATACAACACCACAATTACTTACAGCACCCTTATGATATACAACACAATTTCTTACAGCACCCCTATGACATAAAACACCACAATTACTTACAGCAACCCTATGACACAACACCACAATTACTTACAGCACCCCTATGACATAAAACACCACAATTACTTACAGCACCACTATGACACACAATACCACAATTACTTACAGCACCACTATGACACAAACACCACAATTACTTACAGCACCCCTATGACATAAACACCACAATTTCTTACAGCACCCTATGACATACAACACCACAATTTCTTACAGCACCCCTATGACACATAACACCACAATAACTTACAGCACATTTATGACATACAACACCAAAATTACTTACAGCACCCTTATGATA
Source organism: Mytilus edulis (assembly GCA_019925275.1). Lineage (NCBI taxonomy): Eukaryota > Metazoa > Mollusca > Bivalvia > Mytilida > Mytilidae > Mytilus > Mytilus edulis. Next base: position 114,653,966 of record CM034350.1, on the reverse strand, counting down.
TACAACAACACAATTTCTTACAGCACCCTTTTGACAATCAAAACCACAATAACGTACAGCACCCTTATTGATAAAAACAACACACAATAACTTACAGCACCTTATGACATACAAACACCACAATTACTTACAGCACCCTTATGATATACAACACCACAATTACTTACAGCACCCTTTTAACATACAACACCACAATAACTTACAGCACCCTATGACATACAACACCACAATTACTTGCAGCACCACAAAGACATACAACACCACAATTACTTACAGCACCCTATGACATAAAACACCACAATTACTTACAGTACCACTATGACACAACACCACAATTACTTACAGCACCCTTATGACATACAACACCACAATAACTTACTACAACACAATTACTTACAGCACCCTTATGACATACAACACCACAATTATTCACAGCACCCCTATGACATACAACACCACAATTTCTTACAGCACCCCTATGACATACAACACCACAATTACTTACAGCACCCCTATGACATACAACACCACAATTACTACAGCACCCCTATAACATACAACACCACAATTACTTACAGCATCCCTATGACATACAACACCACAATAACTTACAGCATCCCTATGACATACAACACCACAATAACTTACAGCACCCTTATGACATCAAACACCACAATTACTTACAGCACCCTTATGACATCAAACACCACAATTACTTACAGCACCCTATGACATAAAACACCACAATTACTTACAGCACCCCTATGACATAAAACACCACAATAACTTACAGCACCCTTATGACATACAACACCACAATAACTTACTACACCACAATTACTTACAGCACCACTATGACACAACACCACAATTTCTTACAGCACCCTTATGACATACAACACCACAATTACTTACAGCACCCTTATGATATACAACACCACAATAACTTACAACACCACAATAACTTACAGCACCCTATGACATACAACACCACAATTACTTACAGCACCCCTATGACATAAAACACCACAATTACTTACAGCACCCTTTTAACATACAACACCACAATAACTTACAGCACCCTATGACATACAACAACACAATTTCTTACAGCACCCTTTTAACATACAACACCACAATAACTTACAGCACCCCTATGACATACAACACCACAATTACTTACAGCACCCCTATGACATAAAACACCACAATTACTTACAGCACCCCTATGACATAAAACACCACAATAACTTACAGCACCCTTATGACATACAACACCACAATAACTTACTACACCACAATTACTTACAGCACCACTATGACACAACACCACAATTTCTTACAGCACCCTTATGACATACAACACCACAATTATTTACAGCACCCCTATGACATACAACACCACAATTATTTACAGCACCCCTATGACATACAATACCACAATTACTTACAGCACCACAAAGACATACAACAACACTATAACTTACAGCAACCCTATTACATACAACACCACAATTACTTATAGCACCCCTGTGACATACAACCCCACAATAACTTACAGCACCCCTATGATATACAACAACATAATAGCTTACATCACCCATATGACATACAACACCACAATTACTTACAGCACCCCTATGACATAAAACACCACAATTACTTACAGCACCCTTTTAACATACAACACCACAATAACTTACAGCACCCCTATGACATACAACACCACAATTTTTTGCAGAATCACAAAGACATACAACACCACAATTTTTTGCAGAATCACAAAGACATACAACACCACAATTACTTACGGCACCACAATTACATACAGCACACTGGTTTATACTAACCAGTGATCATACCCAAGCACTGGAAGCTACTATGCTCCGTTTTACATATCAACACACAGAAGTACCCAATAGTTCAAACAAAATAACTTTTATATATACATCATCAATATATATATCATTTTGAACATAAAGTATCATCATTTGATCATATTACTAATATAGACTAAATTTTAATATTTATCTCACATAATTTGTGTATACAGACCATCATACTGACAATTAAAAGTTATTTTTACAGGCTGACTCTGAGGTATGAGCTATACTCATTATTGAAGGCAGCAGACTCAGGCTGTACTGTGAACTATGGTTGTTAATTTCTGAGTCATTTGTCTCTCATGGAGAGTTGTCTCATTGGCAATTATACCACATCTTCTTTTTTGTTTGTACTCTGATGGTGTCAGATTTTTAGTTTGTTTTTATGATACTGGTATGCTATCTTATGTTGTTTGTAGAACAGTACATTTTCATCATATACATATTGCAAAGGTGGTAAATTCAATTTTATTTCAACAATGTTATAAAAATAATCTTAATAAAACAAATATCTTAAATCAATCATGTAAATAGAGAATAACAGTAAATTATCCAAAACTTCAAAAAACACATAAATACTTTTAAAAAACTATTTAAAGATAAAAAATACAACTCCTGTATCATTGACTATTATGACTATGTCGACTTTTATCAAATATTCTCAATTTGACACAAAGGCATCTTATTCCATTTCTGTGCAAATTTGAACAAAAAAATAACTCTATCACAACAACTTTTGGAAAATAATTACGAATATTATAAATTATAAGAATAAAACATAAAATTATTTTCCATCACCAGCATCAAACCTTTTATCTTGTACAGCAAGACATAAGTGTTCTACATTTCTGTTCATAAAATTTCTAAATAAACTGGAATAATAAATAAGATTTACAAACACCTTCAAGAAAATGATTCTGATTTTGTCAACAAATGAATGCGGGAGTCTTTCCTTCTTTGCCAAATCCAACGAAAATGAAATAATTGATTCAGGTGTAAAAAATTTGAAATTGCGCAAGATATTTGATCCATCTGTAAAAGCTTTGGCCATGTGATGAAAATGTGGCGGAGGTTTGTGTAACGCTGGATAGACAATGTCATTCTCTATTTCATGACAAATAGCAATGGCTTCTTCTAAAGAGTTAACACAGATATTATTACTGTCTTCCATCCCTAACAAATACCCTATCCACCTCCAAAAATAAACATAATCTTTTAAATCATTTTGACTAGCTTTTATACCAAACTGTTTAGGATACATGATTATAGCGCCCATAAATCCTGCCTGGACTAGTGACATGTCGTACTGGGAAACATACAATTTCTCCGTTTTCTTCATCATATCAACCCTTGTTCTGTCATGTAATCCACACACTATCTGGAGAGATTTTCTTGCTTTTGAATTTATGTCCCAAACATTCCCACAATGCCATTGTACGACATGAGCCATTGTTTTAAGATATCTAATTAAAGATTTCCGAGGTGTATCTGATTTTCCAGTAAAGACCAACGGCTCTAATAAGTTAGTGACACACAAACCACATACCAGTGAACACATCATTGTGAAAAGGCATGCTGAAATGTTTCGCCTGAAAAACTGTTGACCTCTTTCAAATCGCTCAAGGTCAAGTTTGTCTGGAATAGCATCAGAATAACAATTTGTCAGAGTGATCTTGTTATCTCCCTTGGCAAGTTTCTTTAAATAATATCCTGACATTTCTTCACTGTGAGTATCCATCTGGTTTACAAGCAGTTAATACTCCAGCAACTGTATAACAAGCTGAAAAGGAGGAAAACAATTTATGAGGCTAAATATTTGATTATTCAAGTTACAAACATAAAAAAAAAAAAATTATTTTTAGTAATAATAGTAGAAACCCTACATGTAATTGCCATTGTGGTGCTTTAGAAACAAGCTCACATTTTTTTGTTAATATGTTCAATTTGTATAACATACCAGTGACTTTCTGAAATTAATTCAAGCATACTTTTTGATTTTTTAACCCAGAATGCCAACATTCTCAATGTGAAATTATAAAATTGTTTTGTATAAACATTGAACGACAAAATTTCTTCATATTAGATTTTCTGACGTTAGACATGTGAAGCGATGATTGATAGATGCTTTTGTGCTTTTTTGTAAAATTGTAACAGTGATGACTGCTGTACCAATATTTTGACTATTTTATTTACTATGTCTGTTTTGTTCACGCATCGTTGTAAATATAACGAAATTTGATGAGACTGTCGTACAAGTGAGAGGTTTAGCACTATAAAACAAGGTTCGATCCACTATTTTCTACATTTGAAAATGCCTGTACCAAGTCAGGAATATGACAGTTGTTGTCTATTCATTTTTGATGTGTTTTATCATTTGATTTTGCCATGTTACTAGGGACTTTCCGATTGAATTTTCCTCAGAGTTCAGTATTTTTGTGATTTTACCTTTTTTTGTATCAAAACCTAAAATGTTAAAATGTAATTTGTCAAAAAAGAGGGAAAATCATACATGTAAGGCGAAGACACATAAACAACACAATTGCCAAAAGAAATATGGAATATAGTCAGTCTACATGTATGTACTTTGAATTAACTTATTTTGGCTGGTACTTTAATTGGTGCAACATAGACAAATACTGTAAACCAACTTATTTTCATAGAAATGGAATGAAAGACTTATTTCTGAACTCAAACAAACCTAGAAAAATTCTAGTGCACAAGTTTATTATCTATTTATATCTATGATTTATTCTGGTTACCGTTGGTGGACTCCAGGGGTCACCTCAATGATTAATTGGATGGTGTTTATAGATGTAAGAAGATGTGGTATGAGTGCCAATGAGACAACTCTTCATCCAAGTCACAATTAGTAAAAGTAAACCATTATAGGCCAAAGAACCATCTTCAACACGGAGCCTTGGCTCACACCACACAGCAAGCTATAAAGAGGGCCCCAAAATTACTCGTGTTCAACCATAGAAAAGGGAAAAACAAACGATCTAATCTATATAAATATTCTTTTTGAGGTTAGACATAAACCTAATAATTCAATGGTTTGAAAAAATATATGATGAGAACGTGTTACATGTTCTATAAAGGTTTGATACTCATTTTGGCAAGGAAATTTTCTATAAAACCTTAGTCCAAATAGTTATGATAAATTGAAATAAAATTGAGAAAGGAAATGGGGAATGTGTCAAAGTGACAACAACCCGACCATAGAGCAGACAACAGCCGAAGGCCACCAACGGGTCTTCAATGTAGGGAGAAACTCCCGTACCCGTAGGCGTCCTTCAGCTGGCCCCTTAAAAAATATGTACATGTATACTAGTACAGTGATAATGGACGTCATACTAAACTCTGAATTATACACATGAAACTAAAATTTAAAATCATACAAGACTAACAAAGGCCACAGGCTCCTGACTTGGGACAGGCGCAAAATTGGGGCGGGGTTAAACATGTTTATGAGATCTCAACCCTCCCCCTATAACCTCTAGCCAATGTAGAAAAGTAAACGTATAACAAAAAGGCTATTATACATTTTTGCTTTGACACAACTGTATGGCGTCAAAGCAAAAAAGTATAATAGCCTTTCAAGACGTCATAATTATATGGTCTAATAAAACCCTAAACTTTTAACATGTCAGTAAATATAAATATTATATTCAGGGGCGGATTTAGTAGTGCACCCCCCCTAAAATTTGCAAAGCATGGGGTTTCTTCAACTTATTTGAGTATCAGAAGAGACCATTCAATCTTTTTTAACATTCAAAGTATATAAAACAGTCAGTTTAACAGAATCAACGTTATTACTAATCAACTGACCTACGATTTATTTAAGTTCTATAAATATTATATACTTCCAAAGGAAGGTGTCAAACGCGGAGCTGTGTTTGATGAAAAAATAAATAGGTATTTAGCAGTTTAAGTACAAACAATTGTGACATTGTATTTGCGGTTTTTGTAATCAATTTCTTTGATAATCGAAGTTCTAAAACATCCCTAGCCCTTACTCCCTTTCACAATTCTATTATGGCACGGTCAAGAAAACAGTCCAGACGAGATGCTTTCTTAATGTCCTTAATGAAAGATAGAAATACTGTTTCAAGTGAAAGGTTAGTGTATAATTTGAATCTCTGTGTCTTTATATATTTCTTACTTGCAACCTGAAAATTTTGCCGAGTTATGTACCGTATTACATCCATGGGAACCCCAGAAAATAAACACAACTTCGCAAATGCATCTCATTCTGATTTTAGTGGTTTGTGGCGAACACATGTATATTAATTCTGGCACGGCCACCGAAAATCAAAACAAGTAAAAACAAATAGTATGGAAAGGACAATTAAAAATCACGGCGGAAAGTAGAAATTTTCGTTTGCAAAATCTAATACTACTATTGGTCAGGTGAGCTGTTGTGATCTCACGGTGTCGTCTCATTTTGCTTCCGTCTGTCCGCCCGTCTATCTGTCAGCTCTTCACATTGCCATCGTCTTAACCAAGTTTGTTGGGGCTGGTGTTATGGAGTGTTAAAGTCATTCTTAAGTGAATCGGTTTCATTTCACATTATCGAAACCATGTAAAATTGGCTTTAATAGACACATTGACGATCTGCATACAAGGGTTATTTATTTGTGCTATGTTTCTGTATTTCTTTTTGTCACAACTACCAGCACCATGCCTTTAAGGATTGGTTGAGATATGTATTACCTGATATTGCTCTATAGATCATTTTACAACAAGTGCTGGTGCATGTCTTGATTGTAGATTGGTTTGCATAGGAACAAAGAATCAAAATAAAAAGAAAATATCAGTTCTTGTAAATAATGTACATTTGTACTTACTTGCTGCCCCATAACTTGATCTCGAAGCCTGCTGTTTGTTTGCTTTTTTTATGTTTTTATCTCTTTGCAGTTATTTTTATTTTTTATTTAGTTATTTATTTCTTTTGCTTATGCATTACCTTTGCTATAGCTGTATGCAGTCTTTTGTTTGTGCTTAAAGTGTTTAAGTTTGCATGTGCTACTCTTATATAAATACTATGTGCTACTATATATGTGCTGATATTAGACATTTGTTTTAATATATCTTGCTTAGCTTTTATTCTGCATGTGCTATCTATGTATTAATATATATGTGTGATGTCTGTATGTTTGTGTTGTATGTGTATCTGATGTTATTACATGTATGTTTTGTTTATTAATATCAGTCGGTTAAAGAGCTCTTAAGAGCTCATGTTCTTTGTTACTATGTATATATGAAACCCGACTTTAAATAAAGATTACTTTACTTTACTTTACTTTACTTTAAAATGATCTTCAGCTTCTGTTTTTGGGCTGCAGCTTTATAAACAAATATATATGAAATATGCATCCCCGTTAGGAGATTGTTGTAGATTTTTCTAATTTGTAGAAGACCTTGTCATCATAACTCGAAGGTTCTTCGCGGAACAGAAACATATTGTTTCACCTCTCTCCATCAATCTGTCAGTCAGTCACTAGTGATTGTAGATTGTTGTCAGAGTGGATTTAGGTGGTTTCTTCTTGAAACTTTAATTTCTCGCTTATTTTATCTCACAATAGTCCAAAATACCTATATTCCACCCCTTTAGAAGAATATTTCAATAATGTTACCTCAAAAAATTTTCGACTCGCTCCGCTCGGCGAATATAAAAGTTTGCGCCCCCCCTAATCCAAAATCCTGGATCCGCCCCTGATATTGCCTTATTGGTCTGCAGTCTCTATTTTAGGTGTTCAATAACAAAGTATAAGTATACCAACCTCGTCTTATCAGTAGGTGCACTGTAAATTAAATTAATTTTAGTGTAATCATGGTAATCATCGTCTTTGGTTTAGTAACAACAATCTTCTGTTTCCTACCTAGACTCTTTGACAAGGAATCAGTCGTCTTTAGAGTAAGAGCCAGTCCAACCGGTGAAAAAGTCAAACAGCGAACCAGTTTCCTACTAAAAATATGAAGAATGGCGCTAAATCTTGCAGAGGGTCGAAAAAAATATCTTTCTGTTTTAGGATTGCAAAACGATGCTACCAACGGTAAAACAAGTGCAAAGTAGAAAATTAAACTTGTCAAAGCTTGATATACTATTTAATTTAGAATTTTCACTTTTCATGACGCATGAAAATGCTGCACATGTAAAATCTAACCTAAGACCGACTGCTGTTGCCTCCTTTGTAAATTTTCTGAATTCATATCTTTTGAAACACTTACTATTCATGCATACACCTTATCGCTAATCCCGGCTGACCCGGCCGCTTGAACTTTGACGTCAACAACAATTACTTTTCCATTGTGGCGTCAGATATTTTGTTTTATGACGTCAACATTTTACGGGAACCTGTGTGATATCCAGCAATGGAGGATAAATAGCGATAAAGTATTGAAACTTCATATTTGTAGATATTTGCCATTATTCATTTCACATTTGGTTAATCTAGTACGTGATTGCTATAGTATCCCCGAGGAACCAGTAATGACGCACGTTGTGTTTGTCTCTGCATTTAATCTACCATTTAAAAGAAAAAGAAACACGGAATAGAATGAAAGATTGATCACTTGTTAATGTATTTCAATCATTAAACAGTTGATTTTTGAAACAGTAAAAGCAATAAAAATCATGTTTGCTAACATTACAAACGGACTGTCAACTTATGATGGGTACCAGTAATGACGCACTATAAAAAACCCAGTAAAAACCACTTGCAGTGTACCTGGTGTTCGAAAAATTGCTTCAATCCGGATAATTTAAAGTTAACACTATTCAACAAATTTAATTTTAATAACAAATTTTGACATTTACAGTCACTTTTATGATAATGTTGATAGCAACACAATTTTTTTCATTAATTTAATTGTAACCTATATTTTATTTCAAATTTTATATAAAATTGTTCAAAATTTATCAAAGTGACATATATATTCCATATACTTGAAAATAAGAAGTAATTGCATTCATAAAACAACATTAGTCTTGTATGATTTTAAATTTTAGTTTCTTGTGTATAATTCGGAGTTTAGTATGACGTCCATTATCACTGTATTATTATGCATATTTTAGGGGCCAGTTGAAGGACACCTACGGGTGCGGGAATTCTCGCTACATTGAAGACCCATTGGTTGCCTTCGGCTGTTGTTTGCTCTATGGTCGGGTGGTTGTCGCTTTGACATATTCACCATTTCCTTTCTCAATTTTATTGACATTAAAACATTTATCAATGTATACTTCGTACAATGAATGAAAAAAATCGATAAACAATAGAAAATTATATAAGCGACGATCATTTGTTCTACAGTGATTCCCGCTTAAATGTAAAACTATGTCACATGACAGTCATATGATTTGAAAAACACAAACTGGGGCAGCATGTGCTTACATACTTTTGCCGGCCAAAGTGGATTTTGGACTGATAATCATTCTGGGAAGGGTCGACTGTTTTTTACCTTAATAAAATGGCGGAAATTGCATTATCTTTACTAATTCAAGCAATAATAACATTTCTGGACAGAGTTTGAGGCATCTATGTTGTAGTCATATGACCTTCACCATCATGTTATGAATAGTAATTATCGATGACGTCACAGCTTTTGTTTAGAAAAATAAAACCCAAAACTAAATTGGTGCGTCATTTCTGGTCCGCGTCAAAACAGGTACCAAGACGATATATATGAGAGGGTAGTAATGCCCTTTACCGTCTGGCGTCAAACGGTCAATTTCGGCTACTGTTAGCGTCAAATTGGTCAAAATTTTACCTTGATTCGTCATAATATCCTTATCGGAATTCGTCAAAGGTCTGAAATAATTATCGCTACCCTTATTTTGAGAAAAAAAATTAACATGATTTGTCAAAATCAGTCATTTTTTTTTATCGTCTAAAAGAAAGAGAACTTTTTATGGTCATGCATCAAAAATTATCGTAAACATCATTTGGCAAAAATTTTTACCATTATTTGTCATGAGCAGGACAAACCCCCCACGGGCAAATTGCCCCACACCAATTAAATCACCCCACTTTTTAAAAATCTCGCTCCAAATGATTAACCTACTCGCCCCACTTTAAAAAAATTGCCACGTTTGTGAAAATGGTTAACTTCGTTAATTTTTGTCCTACCAACTTGCACCACTTAATGAAAAAAAAGGTAAAATCTAGATGAATATATAATTTTCAGGTCTGCCAACTCGCCCGGCTTAAAAGAACGAAAAAAAAAAAAAATATTTTTATTATGCCCCACCTACATATAAAATAGAGGAGCATTATGTTTTTAGTTGGTTCGTCCGTCCGTCCATCCGTCTGTCCTGCTTCAAGTTATAATTTTTGGGAAAGACGTCTCCAAGCTGTCAATGCCCTTTATCAGACCACAGATGAATTATCACGTTGTGATTGGTTAAATGCCATCACGTGGTGACCCCCTATGAGACCGTATGGGGTTAGCAAGTTTCATATGGGGTTCATGACGTGTTAATGGCGACGTCATCTATTAATGTTGTTGTGTTTCATTGTTTATTTTTCAACAAAACAACGCAGAAAAAATCCAGCGTCCGGCCTCACCCCCTATGGATTTTACTAACCCTCTATGGATCCGTATGGGGTCAGTAGCGAACCATATAACTTATAATGCGGGTGTCCAGATTTCCAAGCCTCTCGCGTCACTCATTTTGATTTTATTTATGAGTGGGACAGGAACATAGATAAACAAAGGGATTGCATCTTTTGCACCAAGTGGGGCGAGTTTGCATTACTAAATTCATCAGGATTTATCTATTTTTCACCAGTGTAGCGAGTTGGCAGACCTTAATTGAATTCAGAGGGATTTTTACCCTTTTCATAAATGGAGTAAGTTTTCAAACCTATTTTCAATGGGATCTTACCCTTATTTATAAGTGGGGTGAGTTCAATGGTAAACAAAAGGGGGGCGATTTTTCAGAAAGTGGGGTGATTTGGTGAAAAAGCGGGGCGATTTGTCATGGATTCATCATGAAGGTACCTCCATTAATACCCTCATATATTTTGTAAAAATACCATTACTACATGTACTAACACATGCCAGGTCTCCCTTTTCAAAATCCTGGCTCTGCACCTGATTTTTTTCGACCCTTCAACTTTTGTTGAAAAAGCAAGACATAGCGATCCAAAATTTCCATTGTTCGCCCTGTCCACAAATATTCACTCTGGTTAAAGTTTTCGAAATTTTAATAACTTTCTTAAACAATCCTGGATTTCTACCAAACTTGGAAAGAAGCTTGTTGATGATCATAAGATAGTATCCAAAACAAGGGTCCGGAAATGGTCATATTTGTCAGTCTTGTCCTAAACTGAAAGCTTTGTCCTAAATTAGAAATTGGGATTGAGGTCAAATTTAATTTTTAACAGAATACATTTCGATTATTTCATTGAGATCAAGTTTCTAAATTGCCATTTTGAACTTGTTATTAGAGCATTTGCATTATTCACGTATCAGGATAAGTGCACGGATCCACGTATACGTATCGACCAGATTTGTTTACAATAATGATTTTATGTGGCATGCCACAAAACCAGGTTCAACCCACCATTTTTCCTTTAAAAATGCCCTGTACCAAGTCAGGAATATGGTCATTGTTATATTATAGTTCGTTTCTGTGTGTATTACATTATAACGTTGTGTCGTTTGTTTTCTCTTATTTTTGAATGTAAATTCACATTGCGATAAGACGTGTCACGGTACTTGTCTATCCCAAATTCATGTATTTGGTTTTGATGTTATATATATTATTCTCTTGGGATTTTGTCTATGTGTGTTACATTTTAGTGTTATGTCGTTGTTCTCCTCTTATATTTAATGCGTTTCCCTCGGTTTTAGTTTGTTATCCCGATTTTGTTTTTTTGTCCATGGATTTATAAGTTTTGAACAGCGGTATACTACTGTTGCCTTTATTTTACCCCGATCTCAATTAAAATAAAATGCATTATACAATATTTTCATCGGGACCAACTTGACTTAATTTATCCTTTCCTCATATACGTGTTATATGATACATCGATACGGATACGCCCGCAAATACTTGATTAATGCAAATGCTATTGTTTTGTTATCCCTTTCCTGTAATAAAACTGTCTGCCACTCCAGTATAGTGTTATAATCCTGAGGGCCCTTCTAAAAACAATATTAATGCCTCAGGGAGTTCTTGGCTATTGATCCTTAATTTCTTTACCTGTGTTTTTAAGGGCAGAATCAATTTGCGCCAATTGCAGTTTTGAAAAGGTATTAATTGCGCCACTCTATTTAATTTTGATGGTATTAATTGCGCCAATAAATGAAATGAAATTGCGCCACATTTACCTGTTAATATTTGTTACCTATATCATACCTGTACATGTTTTACCTATATCAAGACAAGACAAGCCAAATACTTTATTAAAGTCTCGCCACTTGTTACATATAAAATATACAGCTTTTTAAAACACAAGTTTCGAGCCACACTATAAAGAGTTTTGAGAGACATTTAAACATTTTTTTCTAAAAATTATAATGCAAATACAAGTCAACTATCACGAGTATAAAATACATTTTCACTTTATTAAAATTCCATAGCAGATTTTGGCAGTATAAAATACCATATTTTCATTTGTAAAAGAAATACATTTTTATACGACCGCAAAATTTGAAAAATTTTTCGTCGTATATTGCTATCACGTTGGCTGCGTCATCGTCGTTGTCGTCGTCCGAATACTTTTAGTTTTCGCACTCTAACTTTAGTATAAGTGAATGGAAATCTATGAAATTTTAACACAAGGTTTATGACCACAAAAGGAAGGTTGGTTTTGATTTTGGGAGTTTTGGTCCCAACATTTTAGGAATTAGGGGCCAAAAAGGGCCCAAATAAGCATTTTCTTGGTTTTCGCACTATAACTTTAGTTTAAGTTAATAGAAATCTATGAAATTTTGACACAAGGTTTATGACCACAAAAGAACGGTCGGGATTGATTTTGGGAGTTTTGGTTTCAACAGTTTAGGAATTAGGAGCCAAAAAAGGGCCCAAATAAGCATTATTCTTGGTTTTCGCACAATAACTTTAGTTTAAGTAAATAGAAATCAATGAAATTTAAACACAATGTTAATGACTACAAAAGGAAGGTTGGTATTGATTTTGGGAGTTTAGGTCCCAACAGTTTAGGAATTAGGGGCCAAAAAGGGACCCAAATAAGCATTTTTCTTGGTTTTCGCACCATAACGTTAGTATAAGTAAATAGAAATCTATGAAATTTAAACACAAGGTTTATGACCATAAAAGGAAGGTTGGTATTGATTTTGGGAGTTTTGGTCCCAACATAATAAGGGGCCCAAAGGGTCCAAAATTAAACTTTGTTTGATTTCATCAAAATTGAATAATTGGGGTTCTTTGATATGCCGAATCTAACTGTCATGACTGTGTATGTAGATTCTTAACTTTTGGTCCCGTTTTCAAATTGGTCTACATTAAGGTCCAAACGGTCCAAAATTAAACTTAGTTTGATTTTGACAAAAAATGAATCAGTTAGGTTCTTTGATATGCTGAATCTAAAAATGTACTTAGATTCTTGATTATTGGCCCAGTTTTCAAGTTGGTCCAAATCGGGGTCCAAAATTAAACTTTGTTTGATTTCATCAAAAATTGAATAAATGGGGTTCTTTGATATACCAAATCTAACTGTGTATGTAGATTCTTCATTTTTGGTCCTGTCTTCAAATTGGTCTACACTAAAGTCCAAAGGGTCCAAAATTAAACTTAGTCTGATTTTAACAAAAATTGAAATCTTGGGGTTCTTTGATATGCTGAATCCAAAAATGTACTTAGATTTTTGATTATGGGCCCAGTTTTCAAGTTGGTCCAAATCAGGATCTAAAATTATTATATTAAGTATTGTGCAATAGCAAGTCTTTTCAATTGCACAGTATTGTGCAATGGCAAGAAATATCTAATTGCACAATATTGTGAAATAGCAAATTTTTTTTTAATTAGAGTTATCTTTCTTTGTCCAGAATAGTAAGCAAGAAATATCTATTAAATTGCAAAATATTGTGCAATAGCAAGATTTTTTTTTAATTGGAGTTATCTTTCTTTGTCCAGAATCAACTTAAATCTTTGTTATATACAATATACAATGTATATTTACTTTTTACTGCCAACTGATAAATTAAAATAATCTTTACCATTCAGTGATAACAAGCAGTTTTTTTACATCTTAATATTTTATGATGTATTTAAATGAGTAGTTATTGTTGCAAACTCCATTAGAAATTTTAATTGAGATTAGTTTTGGAATAAGGGAAAGGGGGATGTGATTAAAAAAATTGGGTTCAATTTTTCTCATTTGAAATTTCATAAATAAAAAAGAAAATTTCTTCAAACATTTTTTTGAGAGGATTAATATTCAACAGCATAGTGAATTGCTCTAAGAGAAAACAAAAATTTTAAGTTCATTAGAACACATTCATTCTGTGTCAGAAACCAATGCTGTGTCAACTATTTAATCACAATCCAAATTTAGAGCTGAATCCAGCTTGAATGTTGTGTCCATACTTGCCCCAACCGTTCAGGGTTCAACCTCTGCGGTCGTATAAAGCTACGCCCTGCGGAGCATCTGGTTTTCATTATCAGAGTCCAGAAATTAGAACGTCAAATTTTGAGAACGGCGTGTAAAAGAAAAGCAACCAATAAGTTGTCAGAGCGACCTTCAAAAATAATAAATTCAATGATCTTCAAAATTGAATTAGAAAATTTAGAAAAGAAAGATTTAAAATGTGTGTCAGTCTATGTATAGAGAGAGAAGAAAACTGCGTCCGGCTTAATCTAAAAATCGAGCAGAATTTCACAGAATATTGGATGATATTGGTGTTGTTACAAACAAAGATGATGACTTTGTATTGTGTAACGATCCAGAAAGCGGTATTATTTTATTAGGATGCGAGGCTAAATTGAAATTTCAGTGTACAATGCCAGAGGAATTTTTTGCTGTTGGTACCTAGTCAATCATTTTGTTGTTATATATTAATAAAAATATATAAAATTGGCGCAATTAGAAAATTATTTTATTGGCGCAAATGATACCTATAGTTTTGAAAATTAGGTGGCGCAAAAGAGGTATTGGCGCAATTAAGTTGTGGCGCAAATGAGTTACTTTTTGGCGCAAAAAGATATCGCCCGTTTTTAATTCACACCTGGCTATTTTAAAATCACAAGCTCAGATCTAATATTATAAAAAAATCCACAACAACTGTCTTCATTATTCAATTACTTTTCAGCTAAAACAATTGTCAATTGTGGATTTAAAATTAAAACTTGGTTTAATTATCGTAGAAAAAAGTATTTTTTCACTACTAACAAACGTGCTAGACACTAAATCGTAAATTTAAAATGATTTCATGCTAAATAAAGCAAGTGCAACTATTATCATTAATATTCTTACACTATTAAAGGTAAAATATTAAAAAGCCGATGATTTCCTGTGAATTTAATAAACAAAACTGATCCTGGAAATGATTCCGGAATTGTTTTCGGTTTAGTATTGTCGAATTACATCCAGTTTGAATTTCAACTTCAGAATCGAAAGAAGCGTAAGCGATGACTGAGAAAATTATCGTTTTGAGTCATTAAAATCATTTTATTTTTAAACTGTTGCCTTCCCTTAATTGCTCTTGATCGATTTTAAGAAAATAGTAGGATAAATCATGAAGTAAATGCTATGCAACAGTGAAACAAGTAAGTTGATGCTACGAGTATGAGCATACTCGTACAGTAATGAGATTTAGACAAACTTTTTTTTAAAAGGGGCACCAACTTTTAAGTTTAAATATGAAAATGACCGAAATTAGGTGAAACAATTTCCGGATCCTTGATCACAAGGTTGACTTTTGGGAATACATAAAATAGTGATAAGTAGAATATAGACATTTTTGCCTTAAAAGTTTTTTTAATTTTTTTTCAGAGGATATAAAGAAGAAATACAAAAAACTAGCTTTACAGCATCACCCAGACAAGGTTGGTAATAATATTTAATAGGTTTTACTTTTACAAAAATATAGATGATTTAGTTTGAAGGAAGTATTTAAAAGAAAGTTCGATAATCAATTATTTTTTAAAGATTTATTCCCCTTTGGAAATTGAATATGTAAGAAGAATTGAATTGTAAGCAATCTCTCTTGTACATTTCTTGTCAGATATTTATATCAGCAATATTCCAATTTCACTGTCCACTGAACATAGAAAATGATAGTGTGGATTGGGCATCCATGTATTGACTTGTGGACACCATCTTGTACGACAGTTTGAGCTTTTTTTTATTTTCTAGAATCCAGATGATCCTGGTGCAACTGAAACATTCCAGAGACTTAGTCAAGCTTATTTCCAGCTAACAAGAAAATATGCAGGTCTGTGCATACTTATACAAATTGAAAGCTACTTTTGTAATCTTGTGCTTATTAAGTGGGTCTCATTAGGGTGTAAGCCTGATGTGGGAGTGGCTTTTTTTAAGCGTGACATGTGAAATTAAAATAATTAAACGCAAAAACAGGAAACGAAGTTACGCGGACATAGGAAATTACATGCTCTATTATGGCAACTAGAAGCAGGATACTGATTCTGACAAAACAATAAGCTGGATAAGGGATCCAACCCCCAATGAGACCCCTATCAATACTTATACCATTTATATTTTGTTTTCTAGTGAACAGGATAGTAGGGGGGTGCTGTCAAAGTTGTGGATGTCAGTACTGCTATGAAACTGACGACGAAGAAGAAGATTTTACTGATGAAGATCTTGAAGAAGATGACGAAGAAAGCTATGCAGTATGTTATTCAGGATTAGTTTTTATAAGCTTCACTATATATATATGTATATATAAATCTTGTATACTTTTTTTTAAGTTGAAATCTTTAAATGGTTTCACAGTTATTAAACTTTTGTATGTAGCGTTAAGTGGTTTGTCCAAGCTTTCTGTTCTTCCAGAAAAGTATTCTTAAATATTGATAAAGTCCCTTGATTTACCAGTATGCAAATAAACTTTTTAAGTCCTGCTAAATGGCTATGTTTTTTGGTCTGTGCATTAATTCATTCGTCTGTATGTCTGTTCAGCTTAAGGAGGAAAGTTTTTGGTCAAGGTAGTTTTTGTTCCCTATCATATGATCTTTTAAATTTTAATGCTCTAATCTGAACATAAAAATTGATAGTGCCGGTGGGGCATCCGTATACTAAGCACACATTCTTGTTTCAGCATAATTGACAATGACATTGGGGTGTTAAAAAACAAATAAAATAGAAATTGAGAGTGTTGACAGGGTTGAGATAGAAATCTTCAATCATTATAAAATAATCAAAATTGTTGATGATAAAACATTATAAAATAGATTTCCTGAACACTGACATGGATAAGATAAGGGTCCTTGTAGATAAAGCAAATCATTGTATTGCCAATCCAAATTCATTTCCTTTGAATTAGTTTTCATTTTTAATGGGCATGTTATTATTTGATGTCAACAACTGAAACACCATATCATTTCTTCTCTAATTTTTTCAGTCTTGGTTCTTCAGAAAGCTGTTTGTCGATGTATTTGGAGATTTTGTTTTTCAAAGAAGTAAGTAGTTTATCTTTTTTGTTTTAAGTTATAAAGATGATTACCCTGTATTAATTTCTCAATTGACAATGCTGTAAACCAACTTAACAGATACTCTAACAAATTACAGCCAATTCCATTGAGTGTGTAGGCAAAGGTTATATGCTTGGTTAGCTTGCTTGCTAGCTGAAGTCATTGTTATGTCAGATAAATACCCTCCTTTAAAAGTAGACTAGTCCAACAGATAACCAATCGATCTGTCTGTAGGACTAGGCTACTTTGAAAGGAAGGTAGTACTTTACCTAATAATGACTTCAAGGTTCAGCTAGCAAGCAAGCTAACCAAGCATATAACCTTTGCTTACACACTCAATGGAATTGGCTGTAATTTGTGACTTTTGTACCAGATTTAATCCACCATTTCTGCATAAGGAAATGCCTATACAGGAATATGTATACAGTTGTTTTCCAATTGTTTGAACTGTTTCAGATTTTGATTTTGCCAATTTTATTTGAATTTTTCTTGGAATTCAGTTTTTTTCTGTTAATATATTTTGGTACTTGCAAAAGTCCAATAAATTCAACTTTTGCAAAAATTACTTGGTTTATAGTTATTATATATATATATTGAGATCTTTTACATCATGTAATGAGTAAAGTGCAGCATCACCAACATCATGCTCCTTAGTTAGTCATTTCTTCTTTCATCTTTTACATCAAAGAGTAATGCACTAAAGGAAGTATAGAATTTATTGTGACATCTGTGACATGATATTAAGAAAAACATGGTAACGAAAAATAATTTTAAAAAGTGGAAATTTCTGTCATACTGATAAATCGGAGACTCAAATATCTCAAAAACCTTGTTAGAATCTCTGTATTTAAGTTTAGAATCCAAATATAGCCAATGATAAAAGACATCATGTAATACTATAAAGTATATTTTTTTTTTAATCTGACGTCTTATAGATAGATTGATATTTAAGATAGAGACTAACATTTATAATGTTTTCTAAACAAATAAATGTGTACATGTATAGCATAACCATTTTGCAAGGATTCATAAAATAAGAATATATTTATGTCTCATTTTCTCTACAAAATCAGATTTATTCACATAATTGTTTGCTTAATGTTCAGTGGCAAATATTAAAGACATTTTCTTTATCCTATGACGATAGAGATTGTTTGTTCCAATTTGAATTATTGAAATTCAAACATCAATATTATTAAACAGATAAACAGCTGATGACTGCTTATAATAATACAGTCCAATATGTTACCATTATAAATGTCAAATGATACTCAAATCTGTCTTTTGTTTAAGATACTAATGTAAGTTTAAATTTTTAATGTTTTTATATATTATCATGATTATGTATAGATAATATTATTTTGTCAAGTGAGTAGATATAATATGTTTAAGGTCACAATCTGAATTTGAGATGAAGAACAGCAATAAAAAAGATGTTCCACAAAAATTGCTTTTATGTGTTTTTATGCTGTGCATGTACCTTTTTGTGTCATGAATGGATACCCCATATTTTTTTTTATTTTTAGCTCACCTGGCCTAAAAGGCCATGTGAGCTTTTCTCATCACTTGGCGTCCGTCGTCGTCTGTCGTCGTTAACAATTTTTCAAACATCTTCTCCTCTGAAACTACCAAATGGATTTGAATGAAACTTAAAATGATTGTTCCTTAGATTATCCTGCACAAAGTGTGTGCTTCGATTTTTGATCCGTCAAAAAACATGGCCGCCGTTACTTAAAATAGAACATAGGGGTCAAATGCAGTTTTTGGCTTATATCTCAAAAACGGAAGCATTTAGAGCAAATCTGGCAGGGGTAAAAATGTTCATTAGGTCAAGATCTATCAGCCCAGAAATTTTCAGATGAATCAAACAAACCATTGTTGGGTTGCTGCCACTTAATTGGTAATTTTAAGGAAATTTTGCAGTTTTTGGTCATTATCTTGAATATTATTATAGATGAAGATAAACTGTAAACAGCAAAAATGATCAGCAAAGTAAGATCTACAAATAGGTTAATATGACCAAAATTGTCAATTGACCCCTTAAGGGGTAAATGTCCTTTAATGACAATTTTTCACAATTTGTTCATCATATTTGCTAACTTTAAAAAATCTTCTCCTCTGAAACTACTGAATGGATTTGGATGAAACTTAGCATGATAGTTCCTTAGATTATCCTGCACAAAGTGTGTGCTTCGATTTTTGATCCGTCAAAAAACATGGCCGCCCTTACTTTAAATAGAACATAGGGGTCAAATGCAGTTTTTGGCTTATATCTCAAAAACGGAAGCATTTAGAGCAAATCTGACATGGGGTAAAAATGTTCATAAGTTCAAGATCAATCAGCCCTGAAATTTTCAGACGAATCAAACAAACCATTGTTGGGTTGCTGCCACTTAATTGGTAATTTTAAGGAAATTTTCAGTTTTTGGTCATTATCTTGAATATCATTATAGATAAAGATAAACTGTAAACAGCAAAAATGATCAGCAAAGTAAGATCTACAAATAGGTTAATATGACCAAAATTGTCAATTGACCCCTTAAGGGGTAAATGTCCTTTAATGACAATTTTTCACAATTTGTTCATCATATTTGCTAACTTTAAAAAATCTTCTCCTCTGAAACTACTGAATGGATTTGGATGAAACTTAGCATGATAGTTCCTTAGATTATCCTGCACAAAGTGTGTGCTTCGATTTTTGATCCGTCAAAAAACATGGCCGCCCTTACTTTAAATAGAACATAGGGGTCAAATGCAGTTTTTGGCTTATATCTCAAAAACGGAAGCATTTAGAGCAAATCTGACATGGGGTAAAAATGTTCATAAGTTCAAGATCAATCAGCCCTGAAATTTTCAGACGAATCAAACAAACCATTGTTGGGTTGCTGCCACTTAATTGGTAATGTTAAGGAAATTTTCAGTTTTTGGTCATTATCTTGAATATCATTATAGATAAAGATAAACTGTAAACAGCAAAAATGATCAGCAAAGTAAGATCTACAAATAGGTTAATATGACCAAAATTGTCAATTGACCCCTTAAGGGGTAAATGTCCTTTAATGACAATTTTTCACAATTTGTTCATCATATTTGCTAACTTCGCTTACGCAGGTTTTATTTGAACTTGACCTCATTTTCACAGTCCATTGCTAAGTTTTAAGTGTTTGTGTTTTGGTCTCATTTTCTTTATTTATAAACAGTAAGTCATATATATTTGTAATATTGAAGAATTGTTAGCTGTACATGTTTGCCTGGCATGGTTCAATATGTTCAATAAGGCATTGTTTACCAGGTGAGCGATTCAGGCTCTTGAGAGCCTCTTGTTTATTATATTTGATGATACATGTATAATCATAATGATAAGCAAACAGAAAAATGGTAACCTTTTGATTTAAAAAAAACATATATATTATTCCACTTTAAATAAAATCCACATATTCATTTTTAGAAAACACTTGAAATTATGATTTATTATTTTTTTTAGGATTTCAGTCGAGGAAAAAACCCAAATCTCAGAGGTTTACTCAGGAGGAGGAAGAGGAGGACAGCTTCTTTGATTTTATTTACAAAGTAAAATATATTTAACTATCTCTAAATATGTAATGATTTAAAGATGTTCGGTTTAGTATGATAAATTTTGATGAAGCGTAATGATTTTCTCTCTAAAACATGGACCTCTATTAATAGAAAATATTTAAAATACATTAGTAAAGTAAAGACAGGAAACACCATTGCAAACTATCCCTCTTTTCATAGAAAAAAAGACAAACAACAGTCGTCAACACAGAAATAAAGGTTGAGGAACAAAAAACCTGATAAAAATTAATTAATGAATAATAAAATTCAGAGTGGAAATAGGGAATGTGTCAAAGAGACAACAACCTAGCCAAAGAGCAGAAAACAGCCAAAGACCAACAATCGGTCAGACCTGTCATTTGCTATGTCGATAGCATTTGAGTTCCTTAAACATTATGAGATGGTCCCTAGATATTCATGTATCATATTCAATCTATACATCCAGGCCCGTAGCCAGGAATTCCAAGGGGGGGTTCGTTGGACTCACAAACTAGACTTTGAACAGAACATTGACTTTAACAGTGCTTATTTGTATTCAAGGGGGCGTCCGAACCCCCCCCCCCCCGGGCTCTTGGGTATGACATATTTTATCTTCTATATTTAATTTTAGAAATACAGAGATGATGATGAAGAAGATTTCATCACAGAAGAAGATGTAAGTACAATGTATATTTGTATTAATTCAATTTATGGATTATTTTCTATTGGCTTAGCTTTATAATATAAAAAGAGTTACAATGATTACAAGTCATTATTTTATTGAAAAGATTCATTAAATGTTTGTGTTGAATAATAAAGAAGGAGCTACTTGTCTGAATTTTGATACACGTTATAATGTTGGATTCATAAAATTTCCATGAAAATTATATGTTTTATAGGAAGTTTTAGGAGAAACGTTTTGTTTGCTATGTTTTATTTCACCTGACACAATAAACTGGAATGTGTGGTTTCCCAGAATAGGAAACATGTTCTTCCAAAAGTCACTCTTTGATAATATAAATTGGATGATAATTTTTTATTTAATTTGGATTTAACCTTTTACAAGGCCAAAGTATATTTCTTTTTCTGAGTCATCCAACTTTTATATATTATGGAATTAAAAAGTGTAAATTTTACTAAATTTTAAAATTGTAAAAAGGAGTTGTATTATATATTTTGATTTGATTTATGATTTTTTAATGCCACTTTTAAGCACTGCATTTAGGCTATTTCGTGGCGGCCAGTTATTATAGGTAGCAATACACAGTTAGGAAAAAAACTTAAAATTGACACTCATAATTTTTAAACACCCTCTTTCCCCTTCTTTCTAACAAGTAAGGCTTAATATTTGTTTTATGCATGTATACATTTATAGAAAGAGAATCTTCCATAGATTTGATTTCTAATGGTTATAATGAGGAAATATAATCCCTTTTGGGTGTAACCATGGCAACAATCTGCATTCCTTTGATACAAAATATTGCAAAAAAGGTGGGTGAACATGTCACAAAAGTCACTAAAATTTGGTCCAAAGGAAAATTTCAATCAATTACAGTGATACCTTTCCTGAAACCATAGGTTTATCTCTATCAAGTGGTCCAAAAAAAATCATATGCATTTTTGCTCGTTTTTCCATAAAATTGAATTGAGAAGATTGAGCGCAAAATCTTTGTTGATAAACACTACAATAATTTATGGACCTATGGGCAGTACGGATAGGAAAATACGGACTGTCAAACAGATAAATGGCATATAAAACATGCTTAAAACATTCTAAATGTTCATATAAACCCACTAAGAAGGCTACATTATTCTTCAATTATCTAAACATCTATTTTTTATGCCCCACCTACGATAGTAGAGGGGCATTATGTTTTCTGGTCTGTGCGTCCGTTCATCCGTCCGTCCGTCTGTTCGTTCGTTCGTCCGTCTGTCCCGCTTCAGGTTAAAGTTTTTGGTCAAGGTAGTTTTTGATGAAGTTGAAGTCCAATCGACTTCAAACTTAGTATACATGTTCCCTATGATATGATCTTTTTTAATTTTAATGCCAAATTAGACTTTTGGCCCCAATTTCACGGTCCATTGAACATAGAAAATGATTATGCGAGTGGGGCATCCGTGTACTGGCCTGGGGACACATTCTTGTTTGTTCAAAAACTTTCATATTTAAAAAATTCACCATGGCCATAATGTGAAACTAAACTTCTAACTGTGTATTGCTACCATAGGTAGAGGAAGCCGGAGTGCCTTGGAAAGGATATGTATTTTGAAGATTGACAGAAGTTTTGAAATGAATAGATGTACATTTTTTATTTGTGCTTCCTATAAATACACATTTGTAACCTTCATTCCTAAAAGTTATTATGAAAATTATTTATTTCCTGTATGTAATGAACTTAATGTGTTTTATTTTGTACTTTTATAAGAGAAAAATGATGACAAACCATACATGTATGACACTTTTTTTTTTTTAAATAATCACCAGCTGATAGATGCATTGATTAGATGTTCTCAAAGAGTAATTATGAATATTAAGATGATACAGTGTCATTAAATATTAGATATTGCTTTTTAAAAGCAGAATTTGTGTCAGTTATCCATTCAATTGATGAGCTTCTGATTTTACCATTTGATTAGGGACTTTCCATTTTGAAATTTCCTCAAGTTAGGTATTTTTGTGTTTTACTTTTTATCCCAGAAGGGGTAGCATTTCCACAGGAAACAAACCATTAAAAAAAATTTGGAGACGAGTCGGGTAATAGCAGAAGACGTATTTATAGCATTTCTTTCGACGAAAGAAACTGGTTAAAACAAGGGGACATGTCAGGTGTGCTAAATGGTTAAAAATTTTCTTCTTTGCAAACAGCACCTGTTATATTGTTATTGTTTTGTCAGCTATAAGATAAATAGGTAATATATATATTATTGCTTGCCAGGAAGATCAACTGTATATAAGGTAGGGAAGAGTGTTGTATATAGTGAGGACATATGTAGAATATAGAATGTAGTATTTATAAATTTATTTATAGAAATCTGTGCTGGTTTATATTATTTGAGATCCATTATTATTTATTTTTGGTAACTGTGTGAAGTTTGTGTGTGCTTTTTTCTACTGTTTGAAATCCCATGAGACTTTTAGGTACTTTTATAGCCCACCTGGTTTATGTATTACTGCTTAATTTAAAAGTAAAAAGATGTAGTACGATTGCCATTGAGTGTGTCTGAATTTCCAAACTAGAATAAATGATAGACTGTTGCCATCTAAAAGTGTGTTTTTCCCCCTCCTTTTGATATCAGAGTAAATATGGGAATTTTTCAAAAGAGAGAAATTAAATATATAATTACTGTCAAGGTTGGTCAAAATTGACAATTTTGTTTCAGAGGTTTATATGAAATCCAGTGGGATAATATATATTATGTATGTCTCATTTGAATGAAAGGAAAATTCTTTAAGGGAGGTTTGATAATCATCTTTTGTAGAAAAGTTTAAGAGTAGTTGTCTTATCATGTTAGACAATGTTAGAGTGACAAGTTTCAATATTAGCATTGCTGCATTTTCTGGTCTGTGCGTCCGTCTGTTGTACCGTTCATTAGTCCGTCCGTCTGTCCCGCTTCAGGTTAAAGTTTTTGGTCAAGGTAGTATTTGATGAAGTTAAGTCCAATCAACTCGAAACTTAGTACACATGTTCCCTATGATTATGATCTTCACGGTCCATTGAACATAGAAAATGATAGTGCTGATGGGGCATCCGTGTACTTTGGACACATTCTTGTTGAATATTGATCTATGAAAAACCAGAATTCCCCTCCACTCTTTTTTAAGCTTTGCAGTTCTAGTCTTTAAATTTGTGAATTTTTATTTTCTACAGACTTTATGCATGGGTGGACTATTTATGTTGTACTTCCATATCACTCATAACTTACTTAAAGTTTCATTGACAAAAATATCACATGTTGCAAACCACCTCATCATCATCATATATATAGCACCTAGTGAAAGTTTCTTGAAAATCCAATTCTCTCTAGTTACTTGTTTGTAAACTATCATCATATTTAACATTTGCTATCAAATATTTCGAAACATATATATCTATGTTTCATTACCATATATATCAGATCATTTATCGTGTCACACACAAAAAATTACTGTGTTTAGAAATATAAATTGAAATTGAAATTATTTTTATATCACAAAAATAACATAATCAAGTTAAAACTTGACAAAGTCAGTTAAAAAGATATAATTTGTCAGCCATTTAAGCCAGTTTATAAAAGTCAGAAATATTTTTTTAGGGTTGTTTGCATGTTATTATAATTTGTATTTATAATTTATAAAAAGACGTCAGAATGTGGGGATTTGAGTTACTGTGGATTCATCATTACAGTCCCTGTAACGTAAAAGTTAACACTTATTTCGTTCGGGAATCGTACGTACAGCGTTCGGTAATCGTTCGTATAGAGTTCGGTCATCGTTCGTACATCATTCGTATAGCGTCCGTACAACGTTCGGTCAGCGTTCGTTCATCGTTCGTTCATCGTATGGTAAATGTCAACGTTGATGGTTTTGAAAAACGTATGGTTCATGGTATCGTTAATCGTTTTATTTGTCGTATGGTTTATGGTACGGTTTAGCGTTTAGCGTTTCGTTTATCGTATGGTATGTGATATCGTTTAGCGTTTCACCAATCGTATGGTATATCGTTTTGTTAAGCGTCTGATATACACGTATGTTAGGGTTTTATTTCAGAAAGTTATTTCAATTATTATAGTTATGAGTTAAAGTGATTTAATATAAAAAGATGCGGGATAAAAAAAAAACAATCATTAGTTTGGATTGGATTAAATCTCTAACTAATATCATTATGGAATATATATAAAACGAATGGGAAACGTTTCCTCCAATCACATTTTGACATGAATAACATGAGACCAAATACCGCGATATAAGTCAGGCTCTCTATGTCTCTCTCTCTCCTCCGCCAAACATTTCTCTGATCCAAATATTTCCTTGACACAATAAATTATAAAGAATGTTCTATAAATGAGGCTTTATATGAAGTACATGTTTCATATCTAAATGTATTAAAAAAAAAGACAACACATCCATGGTATTTGTTCTCCTCAATGTGAGAGTCTGATATAAACCGAAAACTGCCAAGGGTATATAAAAATTCGTTGAAGATATCTATGGAACCAGCGTCGCTTGTGATTCCTGCTGTCGGTGTTAAAACTGTTTTTTGTTTTTTTACTGTAAAAAGTGCTTAAGTCTATTATGATTAAAATACAGAATTAAAAAATAACTCTACCCTTTTTTATATTTCTTTATTTTAGAGGTAAGGTTCTGGCCAAGTTCCACTTATTCTGTCGCAAATCATTTACCTAAATAACCAATCAATTGTATTCTAAAAGAAGTTGATTTGTTCTTTGTACGAAAACATGAAATATTTCTCACTGGACGTTATGTTTGCAATCGATGATCAAATACAAATCTACAGTATTTATATGAAAGAGACTAAATAATATTTTTTTTTATTATTATTCTACACATATTTGAAGGATCGAAATAATCAGTTCTACAAATGGATGTTCTTTAAAGACTTGACATTTTACAATTATCACATGCATCCATGAAATTTTTTATCGACGCACCAAACTTTTCCCTTTCATTGTGCATAGCTCATTTTCCGATTCACTTAAGGTTTCTAACGATCTTCTTACTTGTTCATTAAATTCTAAAATTAAAATCCTACACAAATTGCAAAAACTTTTATTCTCCGGCTAGACTGCGTAAAAGATGAATACTGTTTTGTTTGTGTACACACAATGTTTTGAAGGCCGATATCCAGTTTCGCTAAAAAAGAATTAATTTGCGCCACAAGTTAATTACGCCAATTCCTTTTTATGCCCCACCTACGATATTAGAGGGGCATTATGTTTTCTGGTCTGTGCGTCCGTTCGTTCGTTCGTCCGTCTGTGCGTCCGTTCGCTTCAGGTTAAAGTTTTTGGTCAAGGTAGTTTTTGATGAAGTTGAAGTCCAATCAACTTGAAACTTAGTACACATGTTCCCCATGATATGATCTTTCTAATTTTAATGCCAAATTATAGTTTTGACCCCAATTTCATGGTCCACTGAACATAGAAAATGATAGTGCGAAATTCAGGTTAAAGTTTTTGGTCAAGGTAGTTTTTGATGAAGTTAAAGTTACATCAACTTGAAACTTAGTACACAATCATGTTCCCTATGATATGATATTTCTAATTTTTATTCCAAATTAAAGTTTTTACCCAATTTCACGGTCCACTGAACATAGAAAAGGATAGTGCGAGTGGGACATCCGTGTACTATAGACACATTCTTGCATCACTTTATTGTAAAAACTGCAACATTCATTTGCGCCAATAAAACACTCATTTTTAATTGCGCAAATATTATAGACTTGTTTTCAAATGTTTCTTCTAAGTGCACTGAGGAGGTCCTTTTCCGGTATTTACAGGTACAGATACCGTAAACTGAAAGGGCCTCCTTTGTGCACTTAGAACAAAATAGTGCACTAGGGACCTGATGGAAAGATAGAATTGACACAAAAATATGGCATACGGAAGGAGAAGTACATAATTTCAAATTTTAGTAATTTTAGTAATTATAAAGTTATTTAACAGTTGAAGTCAGTATTCTAATGTTACATGTACGTGTAAATAGGTTAATCGTTTCGAGTTTAATATGACACAATTAATAAAATTGAGAATGGAAATGGGGAATGTGTCAAGTTCCATTTATTGGCGCATTTTATATTATAAAAAAGAAGAGATGAGCGCGATTCAAACCTTTACAATATGACAAATTACACCTAACCGTTTTGACAAACAAGTAAATTCTTCGCACGGGGATATACGCCTGACAGTAATCTTCATTCAGTAACTTTACAATACCCAGCCGTGTCATTTCCGTATATTGTACATGTAGATAACACGTGTGATACATGTATATACACCAGAAATACCCATTCAAGTGATTTTTTTATTTTAGAAGAACTCCATATCGGGAACATAAACATAAATTACAATAATATGTAAAAAATGTATTAATAATTTCAAATTGTTAAAAAACTTTATTAAATGCTCCTAGGTATGTATTTGTAAACTTATGTTAATTCGTTATTTCATGTATCTTTTTATTTTTGCTTCAATTACTTTTTTATCTTATTGACTTATTTCGTAAATCGAAAAACGCACAAATCTGAATACTGTGTCATCTTTTGTTTTACATTGTTTACCGTATTCATTTAAAGAGCTACTATATATATTAGCACGTCAACGCAAAGCTAGGTACATGATTAATGTTAGTTTACGCCGTATTTTATTTTTCTCAAGAAACCATTTTTTTTTCTTCATCTTTCTCAAGTAAAACCAGACTTTGAGTTTTCTATCCTGAATGACAAAATCTCGGAAAAGTTTGTGTTGCATTCTAATGCAATAATAATTCATTGCGCATTTGCTCTCGTTGTTTTCTACTGTAATGAAGATTTTTAATAAAACGGAAACTTAAGTGAGTATGGTCTAGTAATGATCAAGATAATTGCAGTTCATTTATAATAGACCAAGAGGACAAAGATATCTTTTAAGTTTTGAGTTCTAGTTCTGTTAATATACTGTATCATATGAGTTTTTTGCCGATTCCCGCCGTACCCTTTCCTTTGAGGAAAGAAACTGCCCTTTCCAGACGGCCATTATGACGTTGTTGAAACACCCTGAAATTACGGGAAACAATAGACGACGGTTACGTTTGTTATTACCTCCCCTGAAACTGTTGGATATGCCCTTAAATCATATTTTTCTCGTTGGGTTGCTTGTCCATTAATTGACGTTTACGCTAATAAAGAATCGTGCATACTCATATGGGGACCTTACTTTAACCAAACTTCACAGAAACAATAAATTCAGGATCTTTTGGAATCATAGATAAAGCCAATAATGATTGCCCCGACTATTTACCTTACATGAAATTCATAGGCAGAACTACAAAAGAGAGAATCATCCCCCCTCCTACCCAAATTCCATTAGAATATTAGAATAAAAAAAATCTGAATCAAATGTATAGTTTTTTTTTTTTTTTTTTTTTATTAGAATGAGTTCTTTTTCATAAAACGATGTTAGACAATATAATTATTTAAAAACAACTCGTGCTTTATTTAAAACCTTCAAAACACAATGCTATATCTTCATCATTATGATTTTTGGCCGGACAAATAGCGAAAAACCGTAAAAATGCTATTTGTCCGACTTGCCGGATGAAAAGACATTTTTTACTATTTGTCCGGCTAGCCGGACGAATAGCCACTGCCTTAAAAGAAGGGGGACAATATACCTCTAAGTAGTAAAACTTTAAGATTGATATTCTTTAAATTGTATAACTTTCTTATTCTGGCTTTCTCCTCAATTATATTAAGAATCACGTTTTTACGCCAGATCTTTTATCATTTGTTAAATCAAAGACATGTAGTACATGTATTCTATTTTCCGGGATAAATTATTCACAATGATAAAGAAATAAGGGATGATTTAGAAATTGGCATTTTGTGTATACACAGGTCTATCTATTGGTGAACACTATAATAATATGTGAGTAATAATGTGACTCACTAGCTGTCCTTATGTGTTTTTGTTGTTTGATTGCTGGCTCGTTGTTGTTAAACCCACTATGATCTCCTACAGTTTCAATATATATTTCCGTTAAGACTTTGCTCAGAGGAAAGTGATAGAATAGGTTTGTATATACATTTAAGCGTTTCACTTTTCAATTTTTAACTCCCCAAAATTTTATTCTAAACTAATAATTTTGAAGACGTGTGTTATCTAAAGAAGTCTAAATGGTCACCAACTTACCAGTTTATTGTTTCCAGGGGCGTAGCTAGAATAAAACGATGTGGAAGCAACTAACGGTGAGCGGAGCGAGGCGAAAAAATTTTGGGACCCTTTTCTACAGAAAATTGTTTTTTTTTCGGTTTTCGGTCATAGGACGGTTAAAAGAGGAGCTATATGTAGATGAAAATTTATGAATGTAAAACTATTAATAAATCTTCTGAATAGAGTTATACATAAACAACACATATTTGTCATGTTTGTGATACAGAATTTACTCAAAATTGTCCAAAATCTGCTCTTCGGGTCTGGGCAGAAACAACCTTCTCTATTACTTTGTCAATATTCACACTGATATCCCGATGAATATACAGTAATGCTATGTAACTGTCGTTCTTCATTGATGATCTTACACTTGTTTTCAATAACATACGTAGTACCGTGACTGATAGATCTCCATCATGGCATGGTAGCACTCGCGAGATGTTATAAACCAGCGTACGTGTTCGGCATCGAGCGACCTCCAATTGAATTCGTCAAAATAACATGCCAGGTCAGTTTCGTATGTTTCAGAAAATATTGAGATTTGTTGGTTTTGGATATTTCCTACAACAAGATGAAGCAGATACAGCGCAAAGAAGCGATTTTCTGATAATACTTGATGCGACTCCACACTCCAGTTCCCTTATCATATGGTCTATGAACGCAAAAAATAATGAGACTTTCCAATACTGTTTTGGCCCTGGTTGCAGGGTGATTAGCCCCGGTAGTCTGTCGACCACATCGCCTCGGCATAATTTTAACGATATCGAAGGGATCTGATAATTCTAATGCCGATTGGTACATCTCATTCCAAACTGATGAACTGTACACTGTAAAATGTGCTTCAAAACTACATGTCTTAGGCTGAGTATTACAAATTCAAATCTTGTAAAAGATACAAGTTACCTTCCGATTTTGTCATAATCTCCAAAAAAAATTATTTTGAAACCAAATGCCGTTATTTAATAATATTTCATCAATTAAAAAAGTGACAACATAGGTGTTTCCTTTAACATTCAATTTATAAATTTTTATTTTGCCGTTTCTTTCTTGCATGCCGAATCAATGTGCACGCAACTGCGTGTTTGCGAATAGGGAGCTACGATCTTTTTCTGCATTACTCGAACACTTGTAACTAGGTTGTCAAACTAATATCCGGGATAGATGAAAAGACACAAACCGTGTCCGAAAGTTAACGTTTCAAGTAAACAAATATTCTAATCATTTTTTTTTTTTTTTTTTTTTTTTTTGTGAAAACGACGTGGATGCACGTGCTGTCGTGCCTCCGGGTAGCTACGCCCCTGGTTTCCCTATTTGGGTATGCAGCCTTGCAAATTATATTTAAAAAAATATATATTTACTTTATTAAACTTAGGACTTTAATTTAAGTATTGTTGATGGGATGTTGAAGTTTCCAGAACATAGAAAATACACAAGAAAATTTATCAGTACACTATTCTATCAAAATGTGTTTGGTGTCCATTTTACAATATATTTGTTTAAGAATTTAGTGTTTTCTTATTCATTCTGACATCTGTGTCCATGGATCTGACCAAGAAATTGCGAAGACGTTATGCTTACCTGTTTACCTTTTATTTTAAAAAAAGATGAAAACACGTTTCAACAGAATATTTTATATATATAAAATTATTTAATTTTTGTTTGTCTTTGCGAAAACAAAATGGCCCTAAAGCTAAATGTCATCGTCAGCATGTATAATGGAAGGCGATAAACACTTTAGAATATACACCACCTGCTGGATCTTTTTACCTGGGCCCAGATCTTGTTACGTAACAAGTA
The DNA here is from genome assembly GCA_019925275.1 of Mytilus edulis. NCBI lineage: Eukaryota > Metazoa > Mollusca > Bivalvia > Mytilida > Mytilidae > Mytilus > Mytilus edulis. The sequence continues at coordinate 114,622,205 of CM034350.1, read as the reverse complement.
TGAATGTAAAATTCTCGATATTGGTATATTCAGTCGAATATACACGATATCTCTGGACTGGGGTATTTAAGGTATCTCATATTAATGTAACATATAAATTTATTTGTGCTTTATGTAAAAAAAATGCATTTGACCATTTTATTTTCAAAACTTCTTTAAAATGAGTTGACTTTGAGCATTTATCTATTTTCAAAACCGGGTACAAATCACTGATTTCCAATTTTAGACCAATCTCATTATTAGCAGTAGTGGGCAAAGTATTTGAAAAAAAAATTGTATTTAAAAACGTATTTAATCACTTAATTAGTTATACACTGTATTTCAAATATACAAAATGCGTTTCTGTTTCAAGTTCATATTTGCCTTTTGAGAATACTAATGCAGGAGTTCCACAAGGCTCTGTATTAGGTTTCCTACTATTCCTTGTTCATGTATATGACAAAGCTGGTAATTTGATAAGTCTAACTCGATTGTGTGCTGATGAAAAATCCTTTTCTTATTCAAGTACTAGTCCTAACAAATTAGCAAATGTCTTAAATAGCGATTTAGAACAAATTTTGGTATGGTCTAAGGATTCATTTGGTTTAATGATTTTAATCGGAACAAGACTATTACTATGCTATTCTCCTGTAATCCTTCTCCAGATGATATTAAAATAGATAAAGATTCCAACAATCTGGAACATGTCGTTCAGTTGGAAGCAGGAAGATTAGTAACGTGGTTGCCTGTGTTCGCTAGTCCGGAAGTTATATAATTTTCAGTGGTACAGACAGACATTTGCTAGTGGACAGAAGAAAATCTAAAAAGCTGAATACGTTCTATTCTTCACATGAAGTGGGACTGCCTCTACGATTTAATGCCAATTTTTCAGTTATAATAGATAGAATATCAGAAAATCCTTTTTTTTCATCTACTACTATCGAATTTATTATTAAGGACAGTTGATTGGATAAAAGTGATGGATTGCCACGCCTATATTAAGACTGAGATCCTATGAACAGACTTCAGATAGCTCCTGGTATTCAAATTTGATAAAAAAATAAATATTTATATATCTTGTATTGTTTCAAAATTAAAAGTGTTGGGTAACGTAGTTGAATTTTAGACTAAATTTTGGAAGTCGTGTATACATGTATCCCCATTTGTTAGGTTATTTAACATGAGGAAATAAAAAAAATATCAGCTGGTTATAAGAGTTGCAAATATTAACAAATTAAGTTTATGATACAGAATTATTTTTTTATTTGTGTTCCTCAACAGTGTTTGCTAAATGTTTTTTTCCTCGAATCCCGAAAAGTGAATTCACACAAACGACGATCATAAATGATCTGTTCAAGAGTTTAATTTCACTTTTCAAAATATTTCAGACACGTTAATAATATATGTTATTAGTAAGAAAAAAAATGTTTGATGAAAATTTTCGATAACATTTATTTATTTTTGTTCGTCGTACCATTGTAATTCATGTTTAAAGTGACTTATAGACCCAAAGGGTCGGATGTTCTATTTATTGTTTTTATATCTCACTGTATTTTATAATATTTTGTGAAAAACACATGTCACTATAATAAATAATTTACTTACTTTATACTTACTTACTTACTTATTAGTGCTAGCTTCACAAAGAAAATATCCACTGACATGCATAATATTTAATGCCATGGGTCACGCATGGACTGTCTTATTTTATAGGGATACCAATATGGCACATCAAAGATAAGATTGATTGAACCATTGTAATTGCAACCGATCTTAAATTCACTTGAATACATTAACCTGTTATCTTGTCGACTTTACAGCTAATTTCCCAATGCTTGTAGAGTAAAGCTTTGATATGCTTCCTTGCTTAGTTTGTATAAACATGGATTCAAACTTTGTAAATAACATTGACAACTTCAAACAATATAGAGGTATATTTTAATCTGTATATATTATATTTAGATTTGATTGGACATTATCCCAATTACAATTGTAAAATATACAAACTAAGCAAGCAAGCTAACCAAAGTTTCGCTTTACATGCATAAGGAAATTAGCTGTAAAGCCAACATACAAATAGCCGCTATATCATGAGAAGAGACCACGATAAAATTTGAAAGTTAAACAAATCTTAGTTTTCACGAGAACGAATATTTTGTTAAAGCGTTGTAGTGATCAGATCATCAATGACATAATTTTAAAAATAAGACGACAAGGTTGAAAATAGTTCTAGACGTCTTATAGCAAGAAAGTCTCCTCACTCATCTTGTGGTTTTGTGTTGGTGGAGGATAGAGGCACATCGACTTACAATTGACTATTTCTCTGCGGTTACAATTAAAGCTCGAGGTCGAAATCAACACTAGGGAGATACCATTAATTTTTTACAGGGTAGGGGTGGGGGAGTTGTGGCCAAGATGAAATATGCTGTCAGACAAACTTTTTCGTGCATGTGACTTCATATTTGAAAAGGGATAAGAAATGTCTTACTTGATAAGTTCTGCATTGCATTTAAAACATCCATTGCAAGAATATCGTATAATTAGAAATCTTTGTCCGCTGTTGGAAGTTTAGTTTTGCCGTTTTTCGTGCTTGTCATAAGACGATATTGCAGGGGTTTCGATTGTTAAACTCGTTAAATCAAATAACGAACATATTCCATCTCAACCTGAGAAAGAGTGGCTCATTTACATTAATTTTATCAATGATTATCGTTTATAAGATGTTGTACTTTCAATGCTATTTATAAACGCAGAGTAAAATTTTAAATGTTTGGTATACAAATTTTAAATTGTTCATCTTAAAAAGTATCCAGAAGACAATGGGACATATCGAAGAATCTATGAGTTCTGACGAAAATTATAGTGTTTTTTGTATCTTTCCACAAAGTATATAAAAGTACCAAGCGTTTTTCTCAACTTTGACAACCTTATTCTGTAACAGATCTTGGCAGAATTTTTCAACGGCAATTTTCAAAGCGCTTAGACTATTACAGTGCACCGTTACGATTCAAATACGATTTAATGGTATAGAAAAACCTTGCAGCTGACTAACTATTGACAAAAACATGCTACAGTTGAGAAAAATGGCTGTAAAGATTTTACATATATCTGCCGTCGCCATATTGGGATAGTCGTAATTCCAGTAACGGTTATCAGTTTAATACCAGTGCAGTTGAGTAAAATGGTGCAGTTATTCAAATGCAGATTTAAATATTATCAATATTAAACCCAATACCGCAAGCAGCTATGGTCATCTTGGTGAGGATAGTATTCACTATTTTGTAAGTGCCCTTTTATCAACGAAGCAAGAGAAACATTGTTTTCAAAATTAGAAAGATCTACTATATAAAAAAGAAGATATGGTATGATTGCCAATGAGACAACTATCCACATAAGACCAAAAGGACACAGACATTAACAACTATAGGTCACCGTACGGCCTTCAACAATGAGCAAAGCCCATACCGCATAGTCAGATATAAAAGGCCCCGATAAGACAATGTAAAACAATTCAAACGAGAAAACTAACGGCCTTATTTATGTAATTTTTTTTTAACGAAAATCAAATATGTAACACATAAGCAAACGACAACCACTGAATTACAGGCTCCTGACTTGGGACAGGCACATACATAAATAATGTTTATCCATTTTGCTTTTATTAGCTGGTGACGGTGACATATATCAGAAATACACTAAGATTTAGAACATTCAATTAAAATTCGGAATTCCTACTTCTCAACTCTTCACTCTAGTTCAGTTTTATATATTACTCTTATACGTTTTGTTTTTGAAACAATGCTATATTTTGTCAAAAGACAAGCACAATAACCCCAAAGCGAATTGCGAGAAGTGGTTTCGTATTTCGTTTTCGTTAAAGATAAAAAATACTAATAGTTTATGTAAAATAACGACTCTTGTACGGTGTTGCGTTTATATCTTTTGAATGCATTGGTGCAATTGGATGCAAACAATAATGACCATAAAATGTCAGATTTGCGAGATCAGAAAGTAACCTAATAACTAAATAATTGAAAACCTATGGATCAATGTTTAACATTCGCCAGCAATGAACATTTTTCATAAGTAAAACATGATTTAGGTGAATACTTTGCGAGTGAAGAAAAAGAGACTACTGTCCATAGATTTGTTATTAACCCCAGATGCTTGATGGGTACAAATTAGTATTCAGGAATTACCACTTTGCATTACACCACATTACAACAGAAATTAGAAAATACATGTAAGGACTCGAAGTATTTCTAAGACATTGCTATTTTCCTATTCTATGTAGCTTTTTTCTGGCAAACACGGTTTTATAAATGATGACAGGCACCGACCATTGAAAAACAATCGATCTGTTTAAAATAAGAAATGAAAATAATTGTTTTTTTTTTTATGGCAAATAAGAAAAATGACCGTTTGATTTGAAATTGTTTAAAATTATTCAGAATTATAGATTGAAATAGATAAAAATAACGTATTTTAATGTGAAAAGGCTAGACTTTAATTTGTGTCGTAGGGATGTGATTGAGTGGTTTTGTTTACAATTATTTCCCATTATTTCCCTAGTGAAAATCTGCAATAATTATTGTTTTATCATGTTGTTTGATTTTCACATTATAACAAAACTAAGAATATGACGGATGAAATTATAGTTAGCTGTTTAATGTCCAGTGGCAACCATTAAATGTATCATAAGGAGGACATTTACAATGTTATACTAACATTAGATGTATGTGTCATTATATGTTGTGTCACATACCATAAATATGTAGTTTTATGGGTGTCTTCAACCTATGCCAACATTTGATAAAAATATATTCAACCTATGCCTACAAACAAAATACAATAGGTGTTGTTATAACAATTATTAATTAATAAAAGGTAAAATACAGTCAGTATATTTAAGCATTAAATATTACTCTTTTAAAACTCAGAAACAAACATAAAGTATTTGCAAAATTGTGTTGTAGTAAAAATAGACTTTTTCTAAAAAGACAACAATTGTCAAATACTAGCAAAATTGTGCTGAAATAAATATTAAATTAATAATAATAAAAAAAAACAACATCTAAAATTAAACACTTAGGTATAACTATACTTGAGAAAACGAGCTAAAAAGCTATGTCATTTGTGTAGATTTGTATAATAAATTTTGATCATTATTTTTTTGTATTTTATATGAAACATACTTAGACCATATACCCATGTATTACATCTATGCTTAGTCCGTTGGTTAACCCGTTTGAATGGTTTAACACTAGTAATTGTGGGGCCCTATATAATAGCTCACTGTTCGAGGTGAGCCAAGACTCCGTTTTGAAGGCTGTTATTGGACCTATAATGGTTAACTTTTATAAATCGTTACTTGGATGGAGAGATATTTCATTGACACTTATACCACATCTTCCTATATCCATTCAACAAGCAACAAAATATACCATACTTCAACAGAAACTTTTTTTTTTTTAAATCAAACGAATTTTGCAAAATAAAATTTAAAATAGATATCAAGTAAAATTATTTTTTGGTTCATTTATAAGCAGCGACTTTCCAGTGGGACAATGCATCCTTTATTTACTTTGTTTTAGTTTAGAAAATTAAAGTACAGATCTATGTGTTTGTTTTTATTCATTATATTGAGTTGTAAGATTTATGGTTACATTTGGTGTCTCTTATTTGTAACTCCATCATCCAAATTGATAATTGTGTAATAAAAAAGATAATTTTCAAAATTAATATTAAAAATGAGTGTAATTTATACTAAACAAACTTGTGACTATCCTAAGACCATCATAAGAAAACTCTCGTGTAGTCCTTACTTTGTGACCAACTTTTAAAGATGTCCAAATCGTGTAGTCCTTACTTTGTGACCAACTTTTAAAGATGTCCAAATTTAGGACCATTTTTTGAAACCAACTAAGGACTAGAATATATACCGTAAAACCATCTTAAGACATATCTTACTCATGGGGTAGTTTTGTGAAACTTGCAACAGAGACTGAAGGATAACAACATGACACCAGTTGATTGTGCAGATGCAGCATCATATCTTATAGTATGACTTCTGAGACTTTTATATTATTCACTGATAGTTATTTAATATGACTAGATGATTGTTTCTTTAATGATTGTTAATAAGAATTATAAAATCCCTTTTCCCCCCATTATTTCATTATATTAATTTTAAAGCTTATTCCTATATGAAATAGAGATCCTCAACACACACAATAACCAAATTTTATCTAGTACTTGTAAAAGGAATTGTATATTGTATATTGAGTATACTTTAACGCTAGGTTTAAACTGAATGTAAATTGATTAGCCCCTAATTAATTAATGTTTTTATAACACTTAATCTGTAACAAATTATTCAACCTACGCCAACATTTTTTCATACAATTTTATACCTAAATTTCAAAATGTTGGCATAGGTTGAATGAACCGTTTTATGGCAATAAAGATTTGAATCGAATTATAATACGTTATTCTGATTGGCTACACTGCATCTTGCGTTATTCCTTAATCAATTTCATTACACAATAAAATGTATCATTCAAGATGACACGAGGTCCCAAAATTGAGTGCACAGGTAAATTAAATAAAAACTTGATAAAAATCGTGTTTTCATAATCCTAGCTAAAAAAATGTATTTATAAGTATTGAATGCTTCTTTTTGACCTATAGACCTATAGACCGTGTGTATCATATGTATATTTAGGGTGGGTTGCTCCGAATTAAGGAGGTATAAATACAGGAAAATAAAGAAGGAAAAAATACAAAATTAGAATAGTCTAAGAGTATAACGGGCAAAATAAAGAACAGAGGAAAATGGTAAAAGAAAATAAAGGAAAATGGTATAAGAAAAATCAGGAATAGAAGGAAATGGTCTAGTTTTTTGCCGGACAATTGTTGAATGATGATTGTTTAAAGTAAAGGGCATTTATAGGTAAAATAATACACAATCGTTTGTACATTGGTAGGGGTTTATGTTTGGAGTTGATGAGGCACATAATGAGTAATTGTTTTTGTTTGAAATTTCTCGAATATTTTGTTTTTTTTTCGTCTGATTTTAAAATGAATAAAAAAATCTATAATACAAAACTAAATGGTTTAATTACGACATATATAGATAAAACTGCTATTCAGTCGATTTTAAAAGACATGCTCTAAAAGAGAATACATAAAAAATATTTAACAATCTTTTTGAACAAAAAGTCAACCTTAAGACACGGAATATATTTTTGTAAGAACATTATATTAATTCCGACTTCCATCTAAAATAACTTGAATTATCTATTTGAAAAAAAAGGGTGATACCTTAGGCTATTTTCAAAAAAAATGTTGATCGATCCGAATTTTACGCATATTATCACCTATATAAAAAGATTTAACAGAACACAATTCATGTTTTATATTTAAAAAAAAACATATACGCTAAACGAAACTATGCACGCCAAGAAACGATGTACGCTAAACGATACGATATACGCTAAACGAAACGATGTACGCTAAACGATACGGTATACGCTAAATGAAACGATTAACGCAAAACCATAGGATATACGATAAAAGGGCGCTTATGTTATCGTTTATGGTATGGTTTATGGTACATGGTTTCGTTCGTACATCATTCGTTCAGCGTCCGTACAACGTTCGGTCAGCGTTTCGTTTGCATTCGTACACCGTTCGGGAAGCGTACGTACATCGTTCGGGCATCGTCCGTACATGGTTCGGGCATCGATCGTATTGTTAACTTTTACGTTACACGGACTGTATCTGTGGGATACCAATTTTCCTGGATTCATGGGTATAGGAAAGCACAAAATTAATCTTAATGTTCTTCCAAATATAAATTCTCTATATGTTCATATGCAGACTTGGGTGAAATCAAAACATTACAACTTATTCCAAAATCCAGAAAAATAGGTATCCACAAAAAGGTCTATGAATCCACAGTAATACCTCTCATTATTGATTGGTTGTTAATTTGTCATCCACATTATCTTTAAACAGCTGAGAAAATTCCATTCCTATGACGACTGGTTAAAGGATAGAGATCCAAAGAAAAAACCAAACCAAAGAACAAGGGTAAGTTAATAGTAGTTGATGGCTTCATGTTAAATGCCACTTTCAGCTTTATTGTGCTATTAAATAGGCACTCAGTGGAGAAAAACTGGAGTGACTGGGGAGAACTACCTACTTTTGATAGGGAATTTATATATGTAGAGAATTTGGACCTTAAAAAAATCAAATCTTGCCTTAGCCCTTATAAGTGAGTTAGGGAAAGATCATAGTGTGATAGATTACTAAAGTTGTCTTCGAATTTAAACTTGAAGTCAACAACTGTTGTTATACAAATAAAGAAGTAGGTCAAGCCAACCTGGGGTTCCTTTTGCTAGTGTTTGATAGGATCTCATTACATATTAAAGGTAATTTCTTACCTTTTTAAGCATTGATAATTTTGCATATATCCAAACCTTTTTAAGCATTGATAGTTTTGCATATATCCAATAAAAATAAAAATATATGTTCAATTTAAAATTTTGCTTTTATAGAGAGCCAGAAAAAGGCTTAAAATGAAGTCAGAAAAGCCAAAGACGATCAGTAAAAAACAGCAACTAGCAGAACAGCACAGGAGGGAAAAGGTATTGTATAAAGTCAGTATGTAATGCATCCATATCAACAAAACCCAAATGTTTTTGATTTGTCAGAATGTTGTTTTGTTATCTTCTTTATTTCTGTCAGATTCAATTTAAAGTTTGAATGAGTTCAACTTGTAAACAAATTGGATGCATTAAGCTATCAGCATAATTGAAGAAAAAAAATGTTTTATTCTTATTTGAGGAAAATGGAGGTCTTTCTGGGAAATACAAATTTCATTTAACCATGAAGATTATTCCGAGGTACCGTTACAACTAAAGCTTGAAAACTCTGCATGAAAATGGAACAAATGAAATATATAAATGTGCCTGTCCAATCTGAGCCACACAGTATATACATTTTTTAGGAAATGAAGGAAATTTCTGAAGAATTAAAAAACAAACCAAAGAAGAATGAAACTACAAATCAAAAGTAAGTGTTGCATGCTATATTCCATTTCTCTGTTGGTAAATAGAGCTATAACCATTGCCGCTGGATCTGATTATCTTTTAATACCATACTGACAAGGTGCTTAATAGTTATATCAGTCTTAAGTCCTTCCTTCATGAATTTGATTCCTTTTACAAATTAAGATCGAGAATAGAACCTAAATGGCTAAATTACAGTTCAACCTGGCATCATGCACTATCGATTGCGAGGAACATTTAATTGGTAACTTCCTCACTTCCTTGGTACAATTACATAAAACTATTGCGAACAGACAGATTAACCAAGTAAACATAGTTATCTTGGTACCTTTTAAGTTTATGTCAGCACCACCACAAAATAAACAATAAGTTAGCAGATTGTCGTACTACATACGCAAAAACGACAATCCATATAACTGAAGGTAACAATCATTACACAAAAAAAAAATGCTTACACATGCATATATTTCCAGGCTGAATGCATTATACTTTTATATTTTTTTGGAAAATTTACATTCCTGAAGTCTTTATATCTTGGAAATCTACATATCTAACCACGTTTTAAGTTATTTTGCCATTTTTAAGGAAAAGTGTTGAAGTAAAAAGAGGTGAAAAAAGATTTATGTTTTTTGTTCCTATTAAGAAAAGTACACGTTTCAACTAGTTGAATGTTCATCAATTGACAAAAGAAAAATTGTTATTCTAATTATTGAGTCTGGTCTGGCACGAAACATTGGCGCTTTTTGATAGGAAATTCGCGTATTCTTTTATTACACATTTGGGTTTGAATTTTTAAAACATTTTATATGTGCTTGATTTTTAGAACATTTGTTCTTTGAAAAAAAGGACATTTGAGCTTTATCAACATAACAAAAAAAATCATTCAAACAACAACACAATACATTCATATATTGATATGTACAACTAAAAGCATAAACTTTTCACCATCATGCTTGTGTCAGATGAAAACAAAAACAATCAAAGAGGGTGGATAGAAGTAAATTCCTTGTTATGTAACAACCATGAGTCTTTCTTTAAGTTAACAAGTACAGTAGGTATCATAGTTTAAAAATAAAAGTTCAGGATTCACAAATTGAAACAATCTATGATGATACACTTCCATGGACTATTTATGCAACAGAATAACCACAAGAGGAACAAGTGTCAAATTTGAATACACTTACATTTATTAAACAGGTCGAGAACTCTAGATTTCTTTACGTCGGAACATATTTGCATAGTAATTTCCCAAACACAAGGCCAATACGACCTTGAAAAACTGACCAATCGACTCAATGAGCTACAATGCATTGTGGGCTACTACAAGTTTACTACAACCGGAAAACACGTGGAATTAGTGGAAGAACTGTCAACAATAGAGTGTCTGGGATTCTCAAAATATATGTTTTGGTTTTGCGAATGTGATTATTGTAAAATATATCACATAATTTTCAATTTGCATGCTCAGATTAAAAAAGTATTGTTTACGGGCTTCACTATTCGACACTCTTTTTCGCCTTGTTAAAGTTGTTGAACAGGTTTTTTTTCCATTGTTATGCATTGTACCTGTGCAATAATTTTACAACCTTGAACAGTGAATTTTTTTTGAGCTCTTTTAAACCTGTACATGTATAATGTCCTTCCAAAATCATTTCTGCCTAGAAAAACATGAAAACTTTCGTTGATCAGAAACACTTCTTTCTGTACTGGATGTGTAAAATTTTTATCAGGACCTGAACTGAAAGTAAGAACATCATAATATTCAGTATGCTAAAAATGTGTTATGAAAGTGGCAGGGCGGATCCAGCCATTTTAAAAAGGGGGTCCTAACCCAGGACAATAAGGGGGGTTCCAACTACATGTCCCCATTCAGATGCATTGATCGTTAAAAAAAATGGGGGTCCAACCCCCGGAACCCCCTTTTGGATCCGCAACTGAGCGGGTACGGTATATAGCTCAATACATTTTGTATAGCTTCATCCATCGATAAAGTCCGTTTGTTGCTAATTTTATCACAAAATATACCTCAGAGGTTTTTTATCGTTCGGCTGCTGTCATGTTGACGTATGTGAAATATCTCCAATATTTAAAGCCTCTGGATCACAGTGGGTGCCATATTACCTATTATTTTTTTCTTCTAAAATGTGCTTTGTATATAGAAATAAGAAGATGAGGTATGAGTGCCAAATGAGACGTCTTTCAAAAAAAAAGATATAATCTAGTAAAGTAAGCAGTCATAGGTTCAATGCCGAAAAGCAAAACTTTGGTAAGCTTGCTTGCTTTGTTTGCATATTAGGATAACAACCAATTAAATTCAAATATAAAATATGCAAGTTAAACTATGCCTATATATATTGTTTAAAGATGTCAATCTTATTTTCAAAGCTTGTATAAACAACTATACACACAAAGCAAGCAAGCCAACCAAAGTTTTACTTTGCAAGCATTAGGAAATCAACTGTAATGATTTTATTCAGTTTGGCAAATGTCCAAGCCCGTTAAAAAATGAAAACAAAATGAAACTACAGTTGCTGACTTCACTACCTTCAAAACAAAGGGAACAGTTGCTCATATACTGAAATGTGACAAAAATAAATGCTGATAGATTTTGTTAACACTGCCATGTATGTAAATATTTCTTCGCCTTTTTACGAACACAAAATTCAAAGATCACACATTTGCCTTTAATTATCTATACGGAAATTGATGTACTCATGAATATTAGCACCGGCTGTTATCGACGGCTTACTTTACACTAGTAAGTTTGTCTCATGGGTAATTGTGTTTTTCGCTGTTGTTTCATTGCTGTCTGGTGGACGAATACATGAAATCTCTGTGCCATCATCAAACATATTAATGGCTATATATCGGCGAATTCAAATCCTTTTTTCTTTGCATAGAAACAACTCTTCGTTAATCTGAGCATGGAAGGAATACTTTGTATCACGAACTATAAATGAGGATACACAAAATGAAAAACTAAGCGAAATTGTGAATCCCGCATTGCACAAAAAAATGTATTGTAGTTCAGTAAATAACACATGTTCTCGGTTGACTGTAAACACGTAGTAGTCCATCATGCATTGTTACTCATTTAGCGGATTGGTCAAAAACCTAGGTAAAAATAAATTGCGTCACATATAAATAAACAATTACATGTGCGAGAACATAAGTATGGTAATTTATTCATTTCCATATAAGGTAGTGGTCCCGACCTGTTAAAGAAAGCTAATTGAAGAATTAATGTCAAAATTAGATGTTCCATTCATAAAAGTTTCTTTTCCTCTATCAAGTATTGTTTACCAACTAATTATACTTTATTTTTTATAATATGTCTGTTTTACCTTTATCTTATTACACAGTATTGTTGAGAAAGTTAAATCATTTTGACAGACTTAATCATACCTGCCAACTTTTCAAAATGCCCATGGGGGTTTTGCATGCAAGATGGCTGTCATAGTAATGAAAAACCTTCCGCTCCTACTTTCTGGAGAAAAAAATTGGTTGATAAGATAGGGAATCACTGTAGCTTGAACTGAGCAGGCCCTGTCTTAGTCAGTCAGCGGGCCTGTACTGATGAAAATTTCTGGATCTGTCACTGCTGCAAGTATTACATTTGAATAACCTAGATAGCCTTTTGACTGCTTTCATTTTTTGTTTTAATCTAATACCATCTTTTACCATTGATTAGGTTGTGATGGCTTAAGTAATAAATAAATATAAAATAATCGATAATTATGGATACATCAGAAATTTTATTCTTTATCATTTGTTAATGATAAATTTTGGGAGACTGAAGATATTTAACATCTTTTGCAATATAGGATTTTTGAAAAAGCTTTTAATATCAATTTTGTCAATTTGATACTTGAAAATATCTCTTGTTTTCAATAATTGAATTTTAAATTACTTTTTGAAATTCAAAAACAAATAGCATTATTTTAAAATGAATAAAAAACAGGGGAAGTAACTCTACCCACAATTAAGTCCAAGTTTACAAGTACATTTTTAACCAGATTTTTGTGACAAAAATGTCGGTTATTGATTTTAAAATGTACGATGGGTTGTATAAGCATTGGCACATCTCCTTTCCATGGAGATTGTATGGCCCTGTCCCCTCAGTCATGGTCTATTGACTTTGAAACTTTTGCTTATTTTACATGTATTATAGTCACCGTCAGCTGAAATTCGTAGCGGTTATAGGTAAAAATAATCTAAACTATCAATCGTGTTCACTCGAGATATAGTTTTTCACATTCCATTCATAAATCGCAAAAAGAAAAACCACTACTGGCCTACCTTTTAAGTGATCACACTAATAATCCTGACCTACACATTTTCCAGAATGTTTTCCATTGTAATTCCGCCATCTTCGTTTCTATGAGGATCATTTGTTTACATATGACATTCGTCACTTAGGCATGTTTCCTGAAATGTTCTTTTCATTGATGTGATAAGGTTTCTCGCGCTTTATGCAAATTTTATGAAATTGAACTCCACGGAAACACTTCCAGTAAAAACAATGGCGGATTCCACCATTCAGAATCTTCTTAGAAAATGTGAAGGTCAGGATGTAAATTTCCAACAATCTATGGCCTTCCATGAATTATTTTGATTCTAATAGGACAAATACGATCATTAAAAAACTGAAGCGATGGTAGGCATGCTGTGTGTGTGGCTGTTTTTATTTTACCCCCGGTTCAAAAAAACTCAAACATTCATAAAATCTGTAGCTTGCATGAACTGTTTTGTGAAGAACCGCTAGAAAAAAATCTGTTTAATTCTTTAAATTCTTAAACCCAACATTTACCATATTTAATTCACATGTTTTTCTCGTAAGCTACCGTCAAATCTGACATTTCGTAATTAAGGAGCTGCCATGTTGACCTGCTGAAATCAGTAAATATTGGAAAAATTGCAATAGAATACAAAACAAAACAAAGAAACAAAACCTACCTTACAATTCAATTTTAATACAATATTATACGAATTACCAATGTCCACCTATCAGAAAAAGTTCAACTGTAGTGTTTTCATTTGTATGATGTCATGTTTTGAAAAGACTTAAATGCGTCAAAAACATTAAAAGACTTTCACGGATTTTTATTTTATTTTTATTTGTTGATTTCTCCAAGCTCTTATGCATTACTTCTTTTTATGCATCCGAAGAAGAATAAAAGTTATTTTGTCTTTTTTTAACTGCAATTTTTAAAACAATAAAATCGGCAAATGGGTTTGCAAATAGGTTCCAATACATGTGGATTTATGTGGGAAGTATATAGTAACAGCCATTATTATGTATATCTCTGAGTCTGCTCTAAGTTCAGATATATGGAGAATTTTATCACAGTGTTGTTTACAAAGCGAAAGAAGCATGTCATATTAGAATATTATTTAAAACCATCTTTACCATTGATTAGGTTGTGATGGATAAGACTGCAATAAATAAAAAATACTCGATAATCAAACTAAAACTGCAAATTTAACATCTTTTGCAATATAGGATTTTTGAATAAGCTTTGAATATCAATTTTATCAATTTACTACTTGAAAATATCTCTTTTTTTCAATAATTTAATTTTAACATTCTTTTTTTTGAAATAAATAAAACATATAGGAATATAATTTTTAAATGATTAAAAAACAGGGGAAGTAATTTTACATACACTTAAGAGCCTGTCCATATTAAGCATGTAAATCAGTCCAAAAGCAACATTTGCCAATGTTTATGAAATCCTGTTTGTATGTTAACCACACTATATATACTGTAGAAAAATATCAACTTTTGGTCTGATTTATATATCTTGGAGGTAGGGGGTGCGCGTTCACAAATTTAATAATGGTCATTAGATATAAAATATTATTTACAAACATTTTTTTTGTGTAAAACAGTAAGTGTACTCAAATCAGAAAAACTTCACAAAGAAAAGTCGGAATTGCCATTTTTGTCGAGCCTGCAACTTTTGTTGCAGAAAGCTCGACATAGGGATAGTGATCCGGCGGCGGTGTTAGCTAACTTCTTAAAAGCTTTATATTTTAGAAGGTGGAAGAACTGGATGCTTCATACTTTGTATATAGATGCCTCATGTTACGAAGTTTCCGTCAGTCACATGTCCAATGTCCTTGACCTCATTTTCATGGTTCAGTGACCACTTGAAAAAAAAGTTCAAATTTTTTGTAATGTTGAATTCTCTCTTATTATAAGTAATAGGATAACTATATTTGATATGTGCGTACCTTGCAAGGTCCTCATGTCTGTCAGACAGTTTTCACTTGACCTCGACCTCATTTCATGGATCAGTGAACAAGGTTAAGTTTTGGTGGTCAAGTCCATATCTCAGATACTATAAGCAATAGGGCTAATATATTCGGTGTATGGAAGGACTGTAAGGTGTACATGTCCAACTGGCAGGTGTCATCTGACCTTGACCTCATTTTCATGGTTCAGTGGTTATAGTTAGATTTTTGTGTTTTGGTCTGTTATTCTCATACTATATGCAATAGGTCTACTATATTTGTTGTATGGAATGATTGTAAGGTGTACATGTCTAGCGGGCAGATGTCATGTGACCTTGACCTCATTTTCATGGTTCAGTGGTCAAAGTTAAGTTTTTGTGTTTTGGTCTGTTTTTCTCATACTATATGCAATAGGTCTACTATATTTGTTGTATGGAACGATTGTAAGGTGTACATGTCTTGCGGGCAGATGTCATGTGACCTTGACCTTATTTTCATGGTTCAGTGGTCAAAGTTAAGTTTTTGTGTTTTGGTCTGTTTTTCTCATACTATATGCAATAGGTCTACTATATTTGTTGTATGGAACGATTGTAAGGTGTACATGTCTTGCGGGCAGATGTCATGTGACCTTGACCTCATTTTCACGGTTCATTGCACAGTGTTAAGTTTTTGTGTTTTGGTCTATTTTTCTTAAACAATAAGTAATAGGTCAACTATATATGTTGTATAGAAGCATTGTTAGCTGTACATGTCTGCCTGGCATGGTTCATCTGACCTTGACCTCATTTTCAAGGTTCATTGGTCTTTTTTAAGTTATCTTGGTTAATGTTAAGTTTATGGTACAGTTGTTATAAAGCTTAGCTTTATACTTAGGACTATCAACATAATATCAATGATTAGTATAGAAGGCGAGACATTTCAGCGTGTGCACTCTTGTGTTTTAAATTGGTCAAAGCTTGAAAAAGCTTGAATCCTTTAACTTACAATTTAGGTAAAACGCCACCCTTGTTTGGCGAAACGTGTCGACCAGAATAAACTCTTACCATGTTGTAATTGATGAGTGTTGTTGTCTTTATTGTTGTTTTTAATGTGATGAAGTTACGCATAACACTGAGTTGGAAATATTAGCAGGTATAAATAGCTTCTGCGACTTTTCAAAATTGAGTAATTTTTTCCAAAAAAAATGTTTGCCCTTAGTTCAAATTTGTATTTTTATGCCCCACCTACGATAGTAGAGGGGCATTATGTTTTCTGGTCTGTGCGTCCGTTTGTCTGTCTGTCCGTTCGTCCGTCCACCCGCTCCAGGTTAAAGTTTTTGGTCAAGGTAGTTTTTGATGAAGTTGAAGTCCAATCAACTTCAAACTTCGGACACATGTTCCCTATGATATGATCTTTCTAATTTTAATGCCAAATTAGAGTTTTTACCCCAATTTCACGGGCCACTGAACATGGAAAATGATAGTGCGAGTGGGGCATTCGTGTACTGAGGACACATTCTTGTTTTTTGTTGATTTGTTACTAGTATGGCTAAATACTCAAGTTATTTAGATCTAATTTTCTAATGCTTGTAGAGAAAAAATTTGGTTGACTTGCTTTATTTGTATAAATGTTTACCCAAACTTTGTAATTAAGATTGACATCTTCAAACAATATATACAGGCAAAGTTAAACATGTATATGATATATTTAAGTTTGATTGGATGTTATCACAATTACAAATGTACAATGTACAAACAAAGCAAGCAACCCAACCAAACTCTTGCTCTGCATGCAGTAGGAAATTAGCTCTAGTTCAAATACATGAATACTTTTTTTGGCACTAGCTAGAAAATTCTTGAAATAGCGTTGTATCCTCAGATGGAAATAAAGGTTAAAAACAGTACACAAATTTTTTTTTTAGTTTAAAGAATGCTGCTTCAAGTCAGAAAAATAATGGGTACGTATTTAACTAGTAGATATGTCTGATACTTCTATGATTTTTTGGAGGTGGTCTCATTGGAGGGTTCTGATCCCAGATCCCGCTTTGTTTTGTTTGTTTTGTCAGATTCCCATATGTATGTTAGCAATTCTCTTCTTTTTTTTAGATCACTTGGCCCGGCCAAGTGAGCTTATGCCATCACTTGGCGTCCGTCGTCTGTCGTCGTAAACTATTTCAAGAATCTTCTCCTGAAACTACTAGGCCATATACTTCCAAACTTAAACTGAATGTTCCTTAGGGTATTTAGTTTATAAATTGTATCCGAAGTTTTGATCTATCAACAAACATGGTCGCCATTGCTAAAAATAGAACATAGGGGTCAAATGCAGTTTTTGGCTTATATCTGAAAAACGAAAGCATTTAGAGCAAATCTGACATGGGGTAAAAATGTTCACTAGGTCAAGATCTATCAGCCTTAAAATTTTCAGATGAATCAAACAACCTATTAATTGGTAATTTTAAGGAAATTTTGCAGTTTTTGGTCATTACCTTTAATATTATTATAGATAAAGATAAACTGTAAACAGCAAAAATGATCATCAAAGTAAGATCTACAAATAAGTTAATATGACCAAAATTGTCAATTGTCCCCTTAAGGGGTTACTGTCCTTTAATGACAATTTTTCACAATTTGTTCATCATATTTGCTAACTTTAAAAAATCTTCTCCTCTAAAACTACTCAACCAAATTCAACCAAACTTCAACTGAATGGTCAGTAGGGTGTATAAAATAAAGTTTGTTTTATCTTCTATTTCGTCAAAAACATGGCCGTCATGGCTAAAAATAGAACACAGGGTAAAATGCAGTTTTTGGCTTATATCTCAAAAACTCCAGCATTTAGAGCAAATAAGACAAGAAGTTAAAGTATTTATTAGGTCAAGGTCTACCTGTCCTGAAATTTTCAGCTGAATTTGGTAACTGGTTTTTCAGGTATAATGCCCTGAATTGATGATTTTAAAGAAATTTTGCAGTGTTTGGTTATTATCTTGAATATTATTATAGATACAGATAAACTGTTAATAGCAATTGTATTGTGAATCATCAGATTGACCTAGACTGTATCTTAATCAAGTGTAGGGCGAACTCATGCCCATTTCTTTCCAGAGGTTCCTAAGAGGCTTTAAAAGGTATTTCCAGGATAGTACATGGCCTTTGTTACTCTGTTTAATTTACACCAAACATTAATTTATTAATTTAGTTAATAAGGCATTGTTTACCAGGTGAGCGATTCAGGCTCTTGAGAGCCTCTTGTTTTTTGTAATTTCCCATGTCCGGCTAGACTTCATTTCCAGTTTTTCACGGCACAAAAATTTGACATTCACTTGTCACGCTTACAAAAAAATTGACAATCCCACGTCACGCTTAGACCCTAATGAGACCCACTTTGGAGAGAATATAGAATTATTAGTCAGCTGACAACATAGTCCAATGATAATTGTTGTTTTTATTATGCTTTAGTTTATTTACCATCTCCTGGAAATTAATGGTATTTGGCACTTAGAATCTATAACATTGATTTCCTATCCTGGGCCATAAAAAAAGAATATGTTTGTTTGCCCTAACCCTACCTACCCAGAAAATAGCTGCCTACTCAAAATCTTTTATTACCCTGATGTGATTTTTAGCTCACCTGGCCGAAGGGCCAAGTGAGCTTTTCCCATCACTTGGCGTCCGTCGTCCGTCGTCGTCGTCGTCCGTCGTTAACTTTTACAAAAATCTTCTCCTCTGAAACTACTGGGCTAATTTCAACCAAACTTGGTTACAATCATCATTGGGGTATCTAGTTTAAAAATTGTGTTCGGTGACCCCGCCAACCAACCAAGATGGCTGCCATGGCTAAAAATAGAACATGGGGGTAAAATGCAGTTTTTGGCTTATAACTCAAAAACCAAAGCATTTAGAGCAAATCTGACAGGGGTAAAATTGTTTATCAGGTCAAGATCTAACTGCCCTGAAATTTTCAGATGAATCGGACAACCCGTTGTTAGGTTGCTGTCCCTGAATTGGTAATTTTAAGAAAATTTTTGCTGTTTTTGGTTATTATCTTGAATATTATTATAGATAGAGATAAACTGTAAATAGAAAAAATGTTAAACAAAGTAAGAATTACAAATAAGTCAACAGGTCCAAAATGGTCAGTTGACCCCTTTAGGAGTTATTGCCCTTTATAGTCAATTTTTAACCATTTTTCGTAAATCTTAGTTATCTTTTACAAAAATCTTCTCCTCTGAAACTACTGGGCCAAATTTAACCAAATATGGCCAAAATCATAATTAGGGTATTTAGTTTAAAAATTGTGTCCGGTGACCCGCACAACAAACCAAGATGGCCGCCATGGCTAAAAATAGAACAAAGGGGTAAAATTCAGTTTTTGGCTTATAACTCAAAAACCAAAGCAATTAGAGCAAATCTGACAGGATGAAAGTTGTTTATTAGGTCAAGATCTAACTGTCCTGAAATTTTCAGATGAATCGGACAACCCTTTGTTAGGTTGCTGCCCCTGAATTGGTAATTTTAAGGAAATTTTTGCTATTTTTGGTTATTTTCTTGAATATTATTATAGATAGAGATAAACTGTAAATAGAAAAAATGTTTAGCAAAGTAAGATTTACAAATAAGTCAACAGGTCCAAAATGGTCAGTTGACCCCTTTAGGAGTTATTGTCCTTTATAGTCAATTTTTAACCATTTTTTTCGTAAATCTTAGTTATATTTTACAAAAATCTTCTCCTCTGAAACTACTGGGCCAAATAAAAGCAAACTTGGCCACAATCATCATTGGGGTATCTAGTTTTAAAAAATGTGTCCAGTGACCCAGCCAACCAAGCAAGATGGCCACCATGGCTAAAAATAGAACATAGGGGTAAAATGCAGTTTTGGGCTTATAACTTAAAAACCAAAGCATTTAGAGCAAATCTGACAGTGGAAAAAATTGTTTATCAAGACCAGATCTATCTGCTCTAAAATTTTCAGATGAATTGGACAACTGGTTGTTAGGTTGCTGCCCCTGAATTGGTAATTTTAAGGAAATTTTGCTGTTTTTTGTTATTATCTTGAATACTATTATAGATAGAGATAATCTGTAAACAGCAATAATGTTCAGAAAAGTAAGATTTACAAATAAGTAAACGTGACTGAAATGGTCAATTGACCCCCTAAGGAGTTATTGTCCTTTATAGTCAATTTTTTAAAATTTTCATAAAATTTGTAAATTTTTACTAACATTTTCCACTGAAACTACTTGGCCAAGTTCATTAAAGATAAAGATAATTGTAAGCAGCAAGAATGTTCAGTAAAGTAAGATGTACAAACACTTCACCATCACTAAAACACAATTTTTCATGAATCTATCTGCGTCCTTTGTTTAATATTCACATATACCAAGGTGAGCGACACAGGCTCTTTAGAGCCTCTAGTTTTTTTTTATTCAGATAGGCATGAAGACTAATAAACATCTGATACTTAAATTTCTCTTTGCTAAAAAAAAAGAAAATGTCTACCTACCTACCTACCCACTGTCTCAATGTTGGGTAGGGTTTGGGCAAACCTAATTTTTTTTCAAGTGTGGCCCTGGCTTTGTTTTTATTCTTCAATGATCAGAAAAAAAGTGTATATCTTCCATTTTGTAAAACCAAAAAGTCAAAGACTTTCAAAATATTATGAAGTTGTAATTTTTTAAAGTAGATCATTCTAGGTATTACTTGTTTATGCTTACCTTCAGGCTAACCGTTTATTCCTTAAATATACTTTGGTATACAGACAAATTACAGGTAAAATTTGTCAGCATTCTAGGAATAGAAATAATCCGTCATAATGTAAGTTTGACTGTCCCTTTGGTATCTTTCATACTAACATAAAAATAAAGACTATTGATTTAAACTTTTAATATAAATTCGAAATAAATATAAAGACTACTAATTTAGACTTTTAACATAAATTCAAAATAAATATATAGACTATTAACTATGGACACATTCTTGTTAATGACTTATCTGAAGAAATTAAGATCCACATTAGACAATAAAGGTTGTAGCTTTCTCTCCTCCTAAGATAATATTTAGATGATGTAGTGAAAATATAGAAGTGAAATTATATATAGTATAGTATTTGATTAACCCATGTTTGATCATTCTAATGGCTTAATAAATTACATTAAAAAAAAATTCAAAACTTGTTATACATATAGCAAGACTGATCCAGAGGTAAATTATATTTAATTAGTTGTAAAATTCCCTCAAATATGTAGAATTATAATAAGAATGGAATCTGTGTTAAATATCTCCACAGCAATAGCAATAGTAATCAAATTTCAATGGAGTTTTATGTTTATTTTTCTGCCCCATTTATGGGCATTATGTTTTCTGGTCTGTACGTCCATTTGTCTGTCCCACTTCAGGTTAAAGTTTTAGGTCAAGGTAGTTTTTGATGAAGTTGAAGTCCAATCAACTTGAAACCTAGTACACATGTTCCCTAGGATATGATTTTTCTAATTTTATTACCAAATAAGAGTTTTGACCCCAATTTCTCGTTCTACTGAACATAGAAAATGATAGTGTGGATGGGGCATCCATGCACTATGGACACATTCTTGTTTGCCTTAATTTTTCACATCCAAACCAGTTTCTTCAGCGTTAACTGCTGCCAATAAGCACTAACATAGGTTATTTGATGGGAGGGATTCAACATTACACCTATAATTATGCAGATTCACCACATGTTATAAAATGAAGTTACTAGAAAGATTTCTAAGGTTTCACCTTTCCCTTCTGTTAGGCCAAACAAAAAAAGTATGTGTGTTTACTGTCACATGCTGAAAAAAACCAGAAGGAAGGTAGGGATATTTTTTTACATTGAGTCTATGGGAGGAACATTGTGACTTTAACAATGGTTAATTAAAAAATGGCAAAAAATAACCTTTAGGGTAGGTAGGGGTACAATAAACGCACATACTTTTTTGGGGCCATTATGACAATAACGACAGCATGAGCTCATTAAAATTGTGGAGTTTATCAACTGGTCTTTGATTAAACTGATTTTAATGAAATTTAGTCTAAAGTTCCATTAAACCTGATCAGCTGATATATTTTGTTAATACAAGCTTTATATTTTCAGGATTGATGATGCAGAAATTATGCGAGAGGTGGAAATGCAGTTGAAAGAAAATAGAAAAAATGAACTACAGAGTTCAAAGATCACGACAGAATCTACAAATAATAAGAAGAAAAAAAGGAAGGCATTGAAAGAAATTGTAAGTTTAAGCTTAAACAAAAATAATTTGCTATACAGAACTTCACATGAACAAGTTCAATAAAATAAAAATGGAGAGGAATTTGTTATCAAATCCTTGCATCATATTGCTATATGTTTTCTAAATAAGATTTTGTTTATGATAACATTAAAAAATGCTATAGTTGAGCTAATTTTCTTGTGTGTAAAAAATGTTTTATTTACTTGGTAGAAAAAGCAAATTAAAGAAGATGCTATCAAAACTCTAAAGAGGGACATTGAAAAAGAAAAGAGCCCTGTACGGACAGCAAGTACAAAGACAGATTTGTTTGGATCTCTAAACAATGACCTCAATATTAAACAAATGGTAATTGTATTTTCTTATTGAAATTGTTGATCAACAAAGAAGCATGCTAGATTAGTTAATTAATTAATGCTCATAATAGAATTTGAAATATGAATAAATAAAAAAATTCATTCCATCACTTCTTTGTTATGATGTAAACATTTCAGAACATTATTTTCATTCACATGCTTGCTTTATAAACAAGTCCTAAGTCAGGAGCCTCTGGCCTTTGTTAGTCTTAAAATTGAGAATGGAAATGGGGAATGTGTCAAAGAGACAACAACCCGACCATAGAGCAGACAACAGCGGAAGGTCACCAATGGGTCTTCAATGCAGCGAGAAACACCCACATCCAGAGGAGTCCTTCAGCTGGCTTCTAAACAAATATGTTACTAGTTCAGTGATAATGGACGTCATACTAAACTCAGAATTATACACAAGAAACTAAAATTAAAAATCATAATTGCATGGCATAGATCATTTAAACGTCGACAGTATTAGTCCTGGGTCCCTTCGAAAATTTCTATTTTCCCTTGTCTGCGCCATTTTTGTTACCTGTGAAACTTAAAATTCAAGTTGTCTCCCTTTTAACGATTTTGATTAAGAAATAATTCTATCCTGCCATGCTCTGTGCTCATTTTAACATGGGTAGGCATTATATTTGTTAATATCTTAATACAGAGCGTTAGGTATTAAATGTTTACAAATATAATGCCTACCCATGTTAAAATGAGCATAGAGCATGGCAGGATAGAATTATTTCGATTCTAATAGGAATATTTGAACTTTTTCACTTCGAAGCGGACCTATAGTAGACGCTCGGAATGTCGCCATTTTGATTTCATGAACCAAAAACATTATAGAAAATCAGCAGTTTATCAATAAAAAAAGAACAGAAACATTTAATAGATATAGGAAGATGTGGTGTGAGTGCCAATGAGACAACTCTCCATACAAATAACAATTTAAAAAGTAAACCATTATAGGTTAAAGTACGGCCTTCAACACGGAGCCTTAGCTCACACCGAACAACAAGCTATAAAGGGCCCCAAAATTACTAGTGTAAAACCATTCAAACGGGAAAACCAACGGTCTAATCTATATTAACAAAACGAGAAACGAGAAACACGTATATATTACATAAACAAACGACAACTACTGTACATCAGATTCCTGACTTAGGACAGGTGCAAACATTTGCAGCGGGATTAAACGTTTTAATGGATCCAAACCTTCTCCCTTTTTCTGAAACAATAGCATAACATCACAACAAAGAAAAACATAACTTACTTTTAGAATGTTTTTATTTAATTTCCTAGCGAGCAACACCAACAAAAATGTCCATTATGATCTCTGACGTTGCAATTTCAAATGTGACGTCAATCACGTGCAGCCCATGTTCTATTTGAATTAGAACATTGCTTTGTACCCAAAGCTTAAGAAGAACGTCATATTAGAATAGCAATTTGACTTCGCCATGAAGTCAGTCAGCCTGCGAGTTTTAGCGATTTTCAAAATTCTATGGTGACTTAAATTGTCATTGCGCCGGCAAGATTATGGCCTGTAATTATGAGTAATAGGAGCAAGGATCTAAAATTATATTTGTGTGTAGTATTTAACACCAACAACAAACAATAGATCAATCAATCTTGTGTTTATGAAATGTTTTGTCTGTTTTTTACTATAAATTCATATTTTAAAATGAACTATTTTTTACCCTTGTGAAAAAGTTATGAGTCCGTAAATTTTATTGATGTTTTTTTTTTTATCTGTAATTGTTGTTTTAGGGTAATCCTGCTGGAGATAGGGAAACCAGAGAACATGATGTCAAATCTAGTATCCTACAGAGTGCCATCTTTGGCACAACACCTCCAGTGAATGTAAATAGATCTGACAAGAAAGCTGAGTTATTACAGCGCCATCTTAAACAGTATAATGAATTGATGAAAGTCCAGCCTGTAAGACACACAGAGAAACAGCTGACAGAGGAAAGGATTAAAGAAAAGAACAAACAATTACAGAAACAACATAAAGAATTAATGGAATTAAGAAATACTGATCAGGTCAGTGGAAAGTTTATGTGGAAGTTTTGATATAACTAATGACAACGTCTAGACATCAACCCACCATTACATTCCAGGGAGCTACACATGCAAATTTTTACACGAATTTCAAATGAATTTAAATTCATGTGAATCTCAATTGAAATTTAAAAGAATTTGAATTCATGTGAATCTCACATGAAATTTACATGAATTGCACCTTAAACGAGCTTATTTAGGAAACTCGTTTGATATCTGTTCAAGTCACATGAGCCTAATTGGCCTGTGTTGGGAAAGGGAATGAAATGAATTTTTAAAACATGATTAATGAATGATTCTTTGAAGTTGAGGTGCACAGCATTATTTTATAATTAATCTGCAGTTGCTCAATGAATTAGTTCAAAATGTACAGTAATATTGTAATGCCTCTATGAAGTTTAGACTCAGTGGTTGAGTGGTTTTTAAAAGTTATTCACTTACTGGTACTGTATACCAAGCTTGCTGACCTAGAGGTGGATCATTTGACTCCAATTTTAATTGACCAGAACTCTCTGTATCCCTACCCAAGGTAATTGATTCTCTCCAGACACTCTTTCTCCTTTATCAATAAAAAACTGACCACCAGCATACAGCCAATGGTACTGAAAATGGTGTCAATCATTGCTAAAAATCTTCCTTAGTATACATGAAATACTTTCCAATGGACAACTTAGGAAAACCGAAGATTAGCAACAATTACTTCTGTATCCCTATACATACAATGTTTTGAATTTGAGATTAATTTAAAAGTCTGTATTGAATTGATGTGTAATAAATTTACCAAAGCAGTTTATTTAGTTGGTAATTACACAAACTCTTACCTAGTTATTTGGATTTTTTCTCTAAGATCAAGGTAGACAACTCTTTGCCAAAAAGGATGGATGATTCTGTAGAGGAAGAATTTGCCCGAATGAAAAGAGAGCATTTGAGAAAGCAACAAGAGATGGAAAGAAAGAGAAATGAAGAAGAAATAAAAGAGATCCAACTGAAGAGGTTAACAAATTTACAACACAAAAAATTGTAGTTTTAAGGCAAACATTTGACAGCAGTATCTCAACAGATTCTGATTGGTTGTTCTGACCTTCTTTTATTGCATGAACATAATGTTGACAAGCATATCACATGATTACATTGCCTTTGTTTATACACCACTCACTGTCAAATTTTGTTCAAATGATTTTCTGTCTCCTTCAATATTGAAAGTTCATTAAATTTTGTAGAATCTAAAATTGAATTTTGATAAGATTTTGAAATTTGTTTTACTTCTAGGCAATTGGGAAAAGGGAAATATATTCTGTTTTCTGCATTGTAGGACGAAACCACTGAAATCATCACAGCCTCAGCCTACAATGAAATGGTATGAGAAACCAACACAGCCAGGTAATTTGATTTCTTATTTAAAATGCTGTCAATGGTCAAAACCCTATCCTTGTTAAGGAGGGGTCAGCATAATGTTTGACATCAGAATTTGTTTTTGAAATAAAACCATTGGCAATAATGTAACATGTAAGATGTTCTGCCTTGTGTCTACTCAATTAGTCAATAGTTTCTCCTAAATAAGTAAATATACAAAACTTAAGTTTTTTATTTTGTGTCATAAGAAAATATCCCAATAGAAACTCATAAGTTACAGTACATACATATTTTATTTTGTTTAATTGATTTGCTGATATTGAATAATGCAACCAGTCAAAGTAATTGTACTGATCCCTGTCCATTGCCCTAACCATGTGTAATATCAATCACTGCAATTAAGCTTTCTACCTTGACATTGTAATTATTTTCTTTTAGTTAAATTAGTGAAGATTGCAAGTCTGCCTCCACCTGCACCTACTACTAACGTTTGGGCTGAACGATTCAGACAACAAGAGGCCACTAGGTTACCCATCCCATCGTCTAATGAGGAGGAAGAGGAAATGTTACTGAAAGTGTTAGAAATGAGTCAAATGACAGCTAAACAAGACGAAGAGAGGAGGAAGTATGTTTGATGTCTTATAGCAATACTTTTTTTAAAGGATTTGGATATAATTTGGTAGAACTATCTTAAATTATTATATTGTTTAATCTACAAATCATAGCTGGTTATTTTTTGCAGGGTGCAAAAATCGCCAAAATAAATTCCTACAAATTAAAAGTGCACATGCAAAGGAATTGATGAAAGTTTTGAATCCGCTAAAATAATATTTCATTGAAAATCACTCACATGATAAAGTTTTTTTTAGGAAATACTATTAAAATTGTTTTCATTGGTTTTTGAGTGTTGAGTAAAAATTACATAGGTTGTTTTGCCATTTTCATGAACTTTTAGATGTGAATGGTTGGTGAATTTGAGGAATAAATAATAAATTAGCAGTTTTTGTGAGAGGCCAGTAAACATGCAGTACAAACTGTTGTGTGGTTATGATCTCAATAAGTAATTCGTGACTGGCAGAAAAGTCCACAATTTAATCTTACTTCAAGGGAAAATATTCCATTTGTAGATATCGTCAACAGATGGCAAGTAAAGAATTCATACCAGAACAGCTAAAAAGACAGATAGAGGAAAGTAAACAAGAAAGGTATACTAACATAAGAAACATATGTTGGAGTAAATTTGACTAACTTTCAAAATGTACAGCAGTGTACTTGATATAAATCTGGGATAATTATTAGCTGAGTAACGACTTTGTGATTTCCATTTTCAATATGTTGAATTCTATCAGTGTGTCTAGAACTAGAATATTTTATTAGCAAATAAGATATGAATATTGACTCGAGAAAATTTTGAATTGAATTGATTTGAATCAAGAATAAAAGTGATTTATTTCTTATAAAAAAGATAAAAAATTACTGTGCTTATAAAAGTTAGTAAGTTTGAACTCCAGAGAACTTAAGGTGTTTTCAGAATTATATTTCAAAGCAAATCATTCCTGAAAAAAACTATTAAGGCTTATCCAGGAAATGATTCATCGATGATTGGAACACAGGATAAAATTACCACAACCACATTTTTGTCGAGCCTGCAACTTTTGTTGCAGAAAGCTCGACATAGGGATAGTGATCCGGCGGCGGCTACGGCGGCGGCGGCGGTGTTAGCTCACTTCTTAAAAGCTATATATTTTAGAAGATGGAAGACATGGATGCTTCATATATTGTATATAGATGCCTCATGTTACGAAGTTTCCGTCAGTCACATGTCCATTGTCCTTGACCTCATTTTCATGGTTCAGTGACCACTTGAAAAAAAAGTTCAGATTTTTTGTAATGTTAAATTCTCTCTTACTGTAAGTAATAGGATAACTATATTTAGTATGTGCGTACCTTGCAAGGTCCTCATGCCCGTCAGACAGTTTTCACTTGACCTCGACCTCATTTCATGGATAAGTGAACAAGGTTAAGTTTTGGTGGTCAAGTCCATATCTTAGATACTATAAGCAATAGGTCTAGTATATTTGGTGTATGGAAGTACTGTAACGTGTACATGTCCAACTGGCAGGTGTCATCTGACCTTGACCTCATTTTCATGGTTCAGTGGTTATAGTTAAGTTTTTGTATTTTGTTCTGTTTTTCTCATACTTTATGCAATAGGTTTACTATATTTGTTGTATGGAATGATGTAAGGTGTACATGTCTAGCGGGCAGATGTCATCTGACCTTGACCTCATTTTCATGGTTCAGTGGTTATAGTTAAGTTTTTGTCGAGCCTGCAACTTTTGTTGCAGAAAGCTCGACATAGGGATAGTGATCCGGCGGCGGCGGCGGCGGCAGCGGCGGCGCGGTGTTAGCTAACTTCTTAAAAGCTTTATATTTTAGAAGGTGGAAGACCTGGATGCTTCATACTTTGTATATAGATGCCTCATGTTACGAAGTTTCCGTCAGTCACATGTCCAATGTCCTTGACCTCATTTTCATGGTTCAGTGACCACTTGAAAAAAAAGTTCAAATTTTTTGTAATGTTGAATTCTCTCTTATTATAAGTAATAGGATAACTATATTTCATATGTGCGTACCTTGCAAGGTCCTAATGTCTGTCAGATAGTTTTCACTTGACCTCGACCTCATTTCATGGATCAGTGAACAAGGTTAAGTTTTGGTGGTCAAGTCCATATCTCAGATACTATAAGCAATAGGGCTAGTATATTCGGTGTATGGAAGGACTGTAAGGTGTACATGTCCAACTGGCAGGTGTCATCTGACCTTGACCTCATTTTCATGGTTCAGTGGTTATAGTTAAATTTTTGTGTTTTGGTCTGTTTTTCTCATATTATATGCAATAGGTCTACTATATTTGTTGTATGGAATGATTGTAAGGGGTACATGTCTAGCGGGCAGATGTCATGTGACCTTGACCTCATTTTCATGGTTCAGTGGTCAATGTTAAGTTTTTGAGTTTTGGTCTTTCTATCTAATACTATATGCTATAGGTCAACTATATTTGGTGTATGGAAATATTTTATGATCTTTATGTCAGTCGCGCAGGTTTTATTTGACCGTGACCTCATTTTCACGGTTCATTGCACTGTGTTAAGTTTTTGTGTTTTGGTCTATTTTTCTTAAACTATAAGTAATAGGTCAACTATATATGTTGTACAGAAGCATTGTTAGCTGTACATGTCTGCCTGACATGGTTCATCTGACCTTGACCTCATTTTCAAGGTTCATTGGTCTTTGTTTAGTTATCTTGGTTAATGTTAAGTTTATGTGACAGTTGTTATAAAGCTTAACTTTATACTTAGGACTATCAACATAATATCAATGATTAGTATAGAAGGCGAGATATTTCAGCGTGTGCACTCTTGTTGTGTTTTGGTCTGTTTTTCTCATACTTTATGCAATAGGTTTACTATATTTGTTGTATGGAATGATTGTAAGGTGTACATGTCTAGCGGGCAGATGTCATCTGACCTTGACCTCATTTTCATGGTTCAGTTGTCAAAGTTAAGTTTTTGAGTTTTGGTCTTTTTATCTTATACTATATGTCATAGGTCAACTATATTTGGTGTATGGAAATATTTTATGATCTATATGTCAGTCGTGCAGGTTTTATTTGACCTTGACCTGGTTTTCACGGTTCATTGCTCTGTGTTAAGTTTTTGAAAATTTTTTCGTCGTATATTGCTATCACGTTGGCGTCGTCTGCGTCGTCGTCGTCGTCGTCGCCGTCCGAATACTTTTAGTTTTCGCACTCTAACTTTAGTAAAAGTGAATAGAAATCTATGAAATTTTAACACAAGGTTTATGACCACAAAAGGAAGGTTGGGATTGATTTTGGGAGTGTTGGTCCCAACATTTTAGGAATTAGGGGCCAAAAATGGCCCAAATAAGCATTTTCTTGGTTTTCGCACTATAACTTTAGTTGAAGTTAATAGAAATCTATGAAATTTTGACACAAGGTTTATGACCACAAAAGAAAGGTTGGGATTGATTTTGGGAGTTTTGGTTCCAACAGTTTAGGAATTAGGGGCCAAAAAAGGGCCCAAATAAGCATTATTCTTGGTTTTTGCACAATAACTTTAGTTTAAGTAAATAGAAATCAATGAAATTTAAACACAATGTTTATGACCACAAAAGGAAGGTTGGTATTGATTTTGGGAGTTTTGGTCCCAACAGTTTAGGAATAAGGGGCCCAAAGGGTCCAAAATTAAACTTTGTTTGATTTCATCAAAAATTGAATAATTGGGGTTCTTTGATATGCCGAATCTAACTGTGTATGTAGATTCTTAATTTTTATACGCCCGTCGTCTTTTAGACGGGACGTATTATGGTATACCGTTGTCTGTCCGTCCGTCCGTCTGTCCGTCCGTCCATCCGTCGTCCACACTTCGGACAATAACTCAAAAAACGCTTTCACCATTTTCCATGAAACTTTAGTGAATTGTTTATATCTATTGACGTAAGCTCCCTTTCGTTTTTTTTTAATTTCAGATTTTAAGTTTTGGATTTATGGGGCTTTATTCATAAAAAAGGGGGGATTTTCAACACTTCGGACAATAACTCAAAAAGGCTTTCACCAATTTCCATGAAACTTTGGTGAATTGTTTATATCTATTGGTGTAAGCTCCCTTTCAATTTTTATAAATTTCAGATTTTAAGTTTTGGATTTATGGGGCTTTATTCATAAAAAAGGGGGATTTTCAACACTTCGGACAATAACTCAAAAAGGCTTTCACCAATGTCCATGAAACTTTGGTGAATTGTTTATATCTATTGATGTAAGCTCCCTTTTAATTTTGATAAATTTCAGATTTTAAGTTTTGGATTTATTGGGCTTTATTCATAAAAAAAGGGGGATTTTCAACACTTCGGACAATAACTTCAAAAGGCTTTCACCAATGTCCATGAAACTTTGGTGAATTGTTTATATCTATTGATGTAAGCTCCCTTTCAATTGTTATAAATTTCAGATTTTACATTTCCGTGTTATGAATTTTTATGCTTAAAAAAGGGGGGATTTTCCAATTTTGGGACAATAACTAACACTTTCACAAAATTTTATGCAACTTTGATAAATTTTTTATATCTATTGACATAAGCTCCCTTTCCATTTTTATAAATTTTAGATTTTACGTTTTTTTTTAAGTAATGAATTTTTATACTTAAAAAAGGGGAATTTTATGAAACTTTGGTGAATATATTAATGTAACATCCCTTTTAATTTGTATATATATTTCTAGTTGATCATATAAATTCATTTAAAGCATAAAAGACAAGTTAAAAGAGCAACGGGCGTATCATGCGCTAAAGCGCAGCCCTTTATTGGTCCCGTTTTCAAATTGGTCTACATTAAGGTCCAAAGGGTCCAAAATTAAACTTAGTTTGATTTTAACAAAAATTGAATCCTTGGGGTTCTTTGATATGCTGAATCTAAAAATGTACTTAGATTTCTTATTATTGGCCCAGTTTTCAAGTTGGTCCAAATCGGGGTCCAAAATTATACTTTGTTTGATTTCATCAAAAATTGAATAATTGGAGTTCTTTGATATGCCAAATCTAACTGTGTATGTAGATTCTTAATTTTTGGTCCCGTTTTAAAATTGGTCTACATTAAAGTCCAAAGGGTCCAAAATTAAACTAATTTTGATTTTAACAAAAATTGAATTCTTGGGCCTCTTTGATATGCTGAATCTAAACATGTACTTAGATTTTTGATTATGGGCCCAGTTTTCAAGTTGGTCCAAATCAGGATCCAAAATTATTATATTAAGTATTGTGCAATAGCAAGAAATTTTCAATTGCACAGTATTCAGCAATAGCAAGAAATCTTCAATTGCACAGTATTGTGCAATAGCAAGAAATCTTCAATTGCACAGTATTGTGCAATAGCAAATATTTTCAATTGCACAGTATTGCATAATAGCAAGAAATATCTAATTGCACAATGTGCAATAGCAAGAAATTCCAATTGGATTTCAATTGGAGTTATCTTTCTTTGTCCAGAATAGTAGTTGAATCAACTTAAATCATTGTTTTATACAATATACAATGTATATTCACTATTACTACCAACTGATAGATTAAATAATCTTTACCATTCAGTAATAACAAGCACTTTTTTTACATTTTAATATTTTATGATGTATTTAAATGAGTAGTTATTGTTGCAAACTTCATTAGAAATTTGAATTGAGATCAGTTTTGAAATAAGGGAAAGGGGGATGTGAAAAAAAAATTGGGGGGTCAATTTTTTTCATTTCAGATTTCATAAATAAAAAGAAAATTTCTTCAAACATTTTTTTGAGAGGATTAATATTCAACAGCATAGTGAATTGTTCAAAGGCAAACATATTTTTTTTAAGTTCATTAGACCACATTCATTCTGTGTCAGAAACCTATGCTGTGTCAACTATTTAATCACAATCCAAATTTAGAGCTGAATCCAGCTTGAATGTTGTGTCCATACTTGCCCCAACCGTTCAGGGTTCAACCTCTGCGGTCGTATAAAGCTGCGCCCTGCGGAGCATCTGGTTGTGTTTTGGTCTATTTTCTTAAACTATAAGCAATAGGTCAACTATATTTGTTGTATGGAAGCATTGTTAGCTGTACATGTCTGCCTGGCATATGGTTCAACTGACCTTGACCTCATTTTCATGGTTCATGTTAAGTTTATGTGACAGTCGTAATAAAGCTTTATATTTAGGAGTATCAACATAATATCAATGATTAGTAAAGAAGGCGAGACATTTCAGTGTGTGCACTCTTGTTAATGATTTTTTTAGGGTATCAATGAGTAATTGCAAATAAAGAAAACAAGCATAATTTAGTCCTGAGTGAGAACCACCCAGATTAAGTCATATGAGGCTTATTTTATTTAATGTTTTTTCAATCCAGACAAATTTTTTTTACAATGATTAAAGTAATAAAAAAAAACAAAGCATCTGCTTGGCTCAAAAGGTTTTCTGTGTACTCGGTCTGTAAAATTTAGATCTCTTTTTATTGAATTGGTGAATAAATTATCGTGATTAAACCCTTTCATAAATCACAATAAAATATGCATGTAATTATTTCTTAACTAATAGTATTTCATTTTAAACATTCAAAATGTTCTTATTCTCTTCTTGCTACTTTCAGAACATCAAAGCCTGAAACACTGCCTTTAAAACCACCCAGCAAAGAATGGACATCTATTGTTACCGCAAATTTATCAAGCGTGGTAACGAAACAGGAAGTGAAATATACTGATCCACCTGAAAGAGAGAATAAAATATTGGAAACAAACTACAACAACTTGCAACCAAATTTGAAAATCAAAATACCAACAGAAAAACCAGTACATGGTGATGAGGATTGGACAGAAGAGATTCAAGAGCTGGATATATCACCCAAAATACCTAATACTATTGAAAAATATGTTAAATGGAGTAAAAATGCTAAAGAGCAAACTAAAAACAATACAGATAATAGTATTTCAAGGAAATCATGCAGTCCGAAACCAAGGTCACCTGTTATTTCACCTTCAAATGCTTCCAGAGATAATTGTGTTCAGCAAAAACTTTCACATAGATTATCCATAGAAGGTATGGAAACAACTGATAGAGATCAGACATCAAGAAATGCTTGGACAAAAAACACATCAAATGAAGTACACCAAAAGGGAGATGAAGATTGGGATTTAGTTACTGATGACAAATGGGGCATACAGCCAAATTCTGTCAGTCATAAAGGTGACTTTGATGCCCATATTACAGACAAAAATCAGTCCTTTTATGATAGAACAGATGTAGTCCCTAGACAACAAAGATACAAACAGAAACCTATGAAAACAGTGAGTAAACCTGAATACATGGAACAGCAAAGGACAAAATTAGATCTAAATGAAAATTGGGTGTCAGGTTTTGTGGATGATATAAAACGAGCTTCACCAGAAGATTGGAGCTGTGGCTCTACCAGACCAGAACAGAGGCCAGAAATCTGTACAAATAACAGCAATCAGACTTGGGAAACACAATGGAACAGAGAGTCAATAATG
Organism: Mytilus edulis; assembly: GCA_019925275.1. Taxonomy (NCBI): domain Eukaryota; kingdom Metazoa; phylum Mollusca; class Bivalvia; order Mytilida; family Mytilidae; genus Mytilus; species Mytilus edulis. The sequence continues at coordinate 114,587,839 of CM034350.1, read as the reverse complement.
GATGGCAAACAAGTCTCTTCCAGATCTGAAAACCGCAGTGCGTTAATAAATAATGGCAATCGTGCATCAGAAGAACACTGGAGCATAGGATCTGTTAATAATAAATCAGTTCCATCAGTTTTATCAGAAAATAGTAGTATTAGAATAGCAGATGATATTCCAAGAATTCCACAAAATCATATGAATATTGGAGCTACTACTGATATTCAGAATTCAACACAATTTGCCAATACAAAGCCACATGTCTTTTGCCCTGACTCATCATTGGAGAAATCTGAAGTCAAAACTCAGCATTTGTCAATGAGTAAACAATCAGAATTTCAAAAGACAAATTTAATTGTTCAGAATTCAATTGAAAAACAACAAACTTGCATTGAAAATTGGGATGGTGAAGTGATCAAGGAAAAAGTTCATTCATCTTTGCAAGAAAAAAAGAATATTGAGAGATCTGTTTCATTTGAGAAACAAGAACCTGTAAGCATTCCAATTTGTGACATTAAGACTGTGATCAAACAAAGAAACATTATGTCTGATTGTACTGGAAAGACTATCAAACAGGGAACCAGTGGAGAAAGTTGGGAGGAAGATATGATTACTGTTGTTTCACCATCTAATGCCAAACCAATGAATCAAAATGTTGAATTGAAAAATGAACAGGTACTAAGTGATCAACCTAAAACGACAATTCCAGGACAAAATGTAAATGAAAATTTTGACCACAGACTACCTGTTCTTAAAAACTTGTCAACAAGCTCGGAAGAAGACGTTGAGTTACCCTCCTGTCGGTTACCCCGCTTGCCTCACATTCCTCACAGACAGAATTCAAAGATTTGTCCTTCTACTCCCAGTAGTGTCAAACATGAAAACCATCCTCCGAATCATGAAGAACCAACAATAAAACAACCTTCATCTACGAGTAAAGAATTGCCAACTACTTCTCAACAGGATTTGTCAGGTCTAATGGCAGGTTTAAACATGTCTTCTGCCTCAATGAATCTTCCTTTAGGACTTCCTCCACATCTTGCTCATGCCTATTTGCAGTTTTTATCTAGTGGCAATACGAATGCCACAGGAATGATGCCATTAGCCAATATGCCACTTTTACCAGGCTTATTACCAATGTTACAAAATCCTCTCATGTCCGCTTCACCAATACTGGCATATTCTCTACAACAACAGCAGATGGCAGCCATGAATATTGCTATGGCAACAGGGGGAATGATGGGAATGAATGTTCCTCAAGTTGATGCAACAACACTTCTAAGGCAAAATATACCAAATGGGGATGGTCAGAGTAATAGGAGTTGTGAAAAAGAAACAATTAAGCAATACCAACCTCCTTTGCCAAATTCAGAAGTTGAAGCACCTGTCTCAGTACTTGTTAAAAATGGTGACACGAACAGCAATGTTACTAATATTAAGTGCAAAAATACAACCATTCCTACTGCAGCAGTACATAGTAATCAAGACCGTCCCTTAATTCACGATCCTGTAAAATATATCCCACAGCCTGTAGAAACTCAGAGGAGCATGATTGGAAAAGGAAGTGACAAGTCTGAGATTTCAAAATATATCCCACAGCCTGTAGAACCTCAAAGGACCATGATGGGAACAGGAAGTAACCAGTCTGAGATTCCAAAATATATCCCACAGCCTGAAGAACATCGAAGGTGCATGCTTAGAAAAGGAAGTAACCAGTCTGAGATTCCAAAATACATCCCACAGCCTGTAGAACCTCACAAGAGCATAATGGGTAAAGGAAGTAATCAGTCTGAGATTCCAAAATATATCCCACAGCCTGTAGAGCCTCAGAGGACCATGATGGGAACAGGAAGGAGCCAGGCTGAGATTACAAAATATATCCCACAGCCGGTAGAACATCAGAGGAGCATGATGGGAACAGGAAGGAATTCGTCTGAGATTCCAAAATATATCCCACAGCCTGTAGAACCTCACAGGAGCATGTTGGGAAAAGGAAGTAACCAGTCTGAGGCTCCATCCTACAGTAAAACTCCATATGATCTCCAGAGGAAGAAGGACCAGGTACAAGCTGTACAAGACATGCTAAGTGGATTGAGGAAACAACCAAGTTCACTGGTAAGTAGATGTTAGATCTAAAACAACAAAACAAGTTTGATTGTTAATGAAATATCTATCAACAGTAAGAATCTGCTACACTCATGTAAAAAAGGGGTACACCAAAACATAATTGGTTAACATCATCTTAATGAATGGATAAACAATGACTTAACTTTAATAGGAGTATAAAAATTGGGTTTGAAGATGCAATATAATCTATTATTTTTTTAATTACAGAGCTGATTTCCTAAAACATGTAGAGTAAGACTTTCGTTAGCTTGCTTACTTTGTTTTTATATTGTACATTTGTATTTTGAATGACGTCCAATAAAATTAGAATAAAAGAGGGACTAAAGATACCAGAGGGACAGTCAAACTCATAAATCGAAAATAAACTGACAACGCCATGGCTAAAAATGAAAAGGACAAACAGGCAAACAATAGTACACATGACAGAACATAGAAAACTAAAGAATAAACAACATGAACCCCACCAAAAACTAGGGGTGATCTCAGGTGTCCGGAAGGGTAAGCAGATCCTGCTCCACATGTGGCACCCGCCGTGTTGCTTATGAGATAACAAATCCGGTATATAAACTAATTCAGTAGGTCATATTTATGAAAGGGAAGAGGATTGTAGTTACGACGTAAGGAACATATTCAATATCATTTGTGAAATGGTTATTCCATAACGGTCAACCAACTCATGATGGCGTCCACAAAATTTAGGAAGAGATGATTTCAACTTCACCATTTGGAACTCTTGATTTAATAGCTTTTAAAATATGTGCAGGTTCAACTATGCCTATCTTTATTGTTTGCAGATGTCATTCTTAATGTCAGTGCTTGAGCAAACTTTTATACAAACAAAGCAAGAAAGTATCCTGAAGTCTTTCTCTACAAACATTAGGAAATAAACTGTTAAACAAAAAAAAAGAATTCCTAGTATACCATCCAATCATTGCACACAAGGAGAGGTATACAAAAACTTAACAAAATTCCAGAGATTGACCAACATTAATCCCATCAAAAAGGAAGTCGAATTACTTCTTTTAAAAAATTACAAAAAGGCAAACAACAATCCACAAAGCACTTTAAAAGAAATTGATTGATGAGCAACATGAGCCCCAACAGATAAGAAGTTTAAGCAGGTCTTTTTTTTTAAATTACAAAAAAGGCAAACAACAATCTACAAAAAATCCTCTCAAAAAGGACTAAGCAAATTAAACCCCTGCAAAAGGTAGATGTCATATTTTATGTTTTCAATTGCTTAATATAGATATTGACATTCTATGAATCTAGAATTTTATTTTCAGCTTGAAAATTCTGAGTTGGATTTAAGACCCTTTTAACCAGACTTGTTATGGATATGTAATTCCTTGGGTAATGATTTATAAGTTGTGAAAAACTTGTACAGAAAATGGTGCTATAGTTAAAAGGTGCAGATCACTGAATGTGCTCTCATGTGTTTGTGTCAAGAAAATGTGCTCAAAATCAATGGTACAATGTTACTGAATGCTTTTATTGGTGTGTAAATATATTGTGCATTATTTTAAAGGTAAAATGATGATAACAATGATTTTACTTGCTTTATGGTGAAGTTTGTTTATAAATGTATATCAAGACAATTCAAAAATGAGAAAACTAGATTTGAATATTAACAATATGTATCATTGTATTTTTCACTTGAAATCTTAAATATATAGGGCATATGAAAACATACTCAGATATAAGAAATGAATGTAATGTTTTGATTTTTCCTCACAAATTGTGGAATGTCACACTTGTGGCAAATTCCTCATGTTGGTTGTTTGCCATTTTAAATCTGCTTAGATTCTGGAAAGACAAACGGAAAGATGCATTTTTTATAATTTTTATTTTAGCATCTTTTCCGTTCACTCCTTTATGAAGCTAATCAAGAAACTCGAATATGTGATAGATTTAAAACAATACTCAAGGTTAAATTTAGAGACTGATAAAAATAAGAGTAATTCAAGGTCAATAGTGAATAAAACAACTTCTATTGAACATGTCCACAGCTGTATTTAATGGGAAAAAATGTCTAGTCAAAATAATAGTGCAATAATAAAGTACATGTTAGTTTCAAATAGTCTATTGAAGTTCTCATTAAATTAAGTAAAGTGATAAGATAATTCTTGTAACAATCTAGGAATAAATCCACAAAACACTCTATGCAAAAAATAAACATATGTAGGAAGTATTGTCCTTTTGTGACATGCATGAGTTGTACTTGATTTTAAGAGTGCTTATATGTTTTGTTATCATAAATAGTTTGTTTAGGGTTATATCTTTTAAAGGGTACATGTGCAAGTATAAACTGTATCTATGAAACATTTTTGTATATAATCAAAGGTATTTTTAGTTTGATTATTTTCCAATTGATTAATAATTTTTCATCAGGGTTCATGTTAGATTTAAATGCAGGGTTGGCTTATTTTTAGTCATAAATGAATAGGTTTAGAGTTGTTAAGAAGAGACTAACATTTGGTGCATTGTGTCTTTTGATTGGGATTTTTTTTTAATAAAAATTATACTTATTTGTTCAGAGGAGAGAGGTAATCTCAGCCCTTTACCATGTGGTGTTTTAAATTCATTTTTTATGAGAATTTTAATAGAATAGGTTCAATTATGTATGAAAGGAGGAATAATGAGTTAAAAACTAATTTTATAGAATCATATTTGAAATCCAAGGCATGGTAGACAATAGTCCTCTTGTTTTAGTGCTATTTTACAAATGATAAATGATATCTACAGTAGTGATGTAATAATTAATTTCAGGAGGCATTGTGGTGTGTTTTATGTTGTAAAATTGTGAGTTAGAAAAAAACGTCCTTTGATTTTACAAAAGGTATTATTTTACTGTTGAAAATAAATTTGTTCTGAAATTTTTGTTTATTATTTGGGTGACAAGCATAGCCTTAAGTATTGAAATGCATCTGCAACCTGAGTGTTACAGAATGATTGCTATCTCTTTTTGAAGTAAGAACAAAATTGAGAATGGAAATTGGGAATGTGTCAAAGAGACAAAAACCTGAACAAAGAGTAGACATTAGCCCAAGGTCACCAATGGGTCTTTAATACAGCTAGAAAATCCTGCACCTGGAGCAGTATTCAGCTGGCCCCTAAACAAAAAAGTGTACTAGTTCAGTGATAATGGAAGCAATACTAAACTCCGAAATATATAATAGGAATAAAATTAAAAATCATAAAAGACTAACAAAGACCAGAGGCTCCTAACTTAGAAAAGGCGCAAAAATATGGCTAGTTAAACATATTTTTTGAGATCTCAACCCTCCCCCTATAACTCAGACAATGTAGAAAAAACAAACGCACAACAATACATTCAATAAAACTCAGTTTAAAAGAAGTCTGAGTCCTATCTCAGAAAAGGTAACAAAAGAATTAAAACAAAATGACAATGATACATAAATTAACAAAGGACTTAGCAGTTACTGACATGCCAGCTCCAGACTATGTCTTCAACATATGAAAATCAAGCACAATACCGCCTGTTAAGGTTCAACATAAAATATATGAAAAGAACATAACCCGTATCATGCCAACAAGTGGTTTAAGAACACCTGTCTTTATTTCCGATGCAAAGACCCTATAGGGAATCAATGTTAAAGCCAAAACATGCCATCTTTAATGACCTGGTGCAACGTGTAACATCTCTATTGACAAATTTGTCTTATTTAAAGAAGAAAGGGTTTATACAAAAGATTCTTCCCTAGGATAAGAAAAATTTGCTTACACTATTTTTCCTTTTCATGATCCTGACAATATCATTTCACCTCGTGTTCCTGATATAGTCGATAATTTTTGGATGAATATAGTTCTCTGTGTGTCTATTGATAGGATGTTACCTTTTAACTTGACTAAAACCAAATATGCAGACTGCTACATTTGATTTCATGAATCAATGTGTCTTGTGTACTACTGTATGTTTGTCATTTTCATTTTTAGCCATGGCGTTGTCAGTTTATTTTCGATTTATGAGTTTGAATGTTCTTTTGATATCCTTCGACTCTTTTGTGACATTTTTTGTATGAAATATTCTGTTAGGGTGTGCTACTGATATTAATAAACCGATTCTACATCAGCAGGTTGTTTTCTCAAAGCTTAAGTAACACTTTTGTGATTCTTTGTTACGTTTGTTAAAGGAAGAGGAATAAGTCCATTAGTTTTTGCACGTTTAGAATTTTTCTGAATTTCTAGAAGACAATTTTAAGTATTCATGGAGTAAATCTTCTAAGCTATTAACACAATGTTATCTTATCACAATGGAATATTAACTGTTGGATGAGTTAAATTTTGACATGTACCATTTAACAGGTATGCCCCTAGTTTAACTGTTGGTTTCCAGATTATAATTAAAGTATCACCTGATCAGATCCTTTTAAATTTATAAAGCAAACTGCCATTTAGTGATTATAAAATGCAGAATAAATTTGATTTTGTTTGTTCAAGTGTATCTCTTCTAAGTGAACCTAAAACTTTGATTTGATGTTCTGGTTATTGTAAAAGTTCCTTTTTACAAAAGATATTAAGTTTTTGGTTCAGTGCCAAGACGAACATAGGAAAAAAGTTTGGTTTTTTTTCTCTAAAAGTGGGGAAAGTGTCATTACAAGATCACTTGAAACACATTTTCTGTTGCGGATCTCGAGACATGGTGGTTGCTTTTGCGGCGGCTACGACAAGATTACGATTTTTTTGTTTTTTTTTGCTAAAGCTAGTTTGATGAGGACTACTTGTAATAGATCATTTGATATTTTGATTGAAAAAAGTAAAACCACAAAACTACTGAACTCCAAGGAAAAATCAAAACGGAAAGTCTCTAATCAAATGGCAAAATCAAATGATAAAACACATCAAAACAAAGGACAACAACTCATATTTCTGACTTGGTACAGGCATTTTCAAATGTAGAAAATGGTGGATTGTACATTGTTTTATAGCGCTAAACTTCTCACTTGTACGACAGTCGCACCAATTTCCGTTATATTAACAATGATGCGTGAACAAAATGTCACAAATAGGGGTACAAAAACAACACGAAACTCACCAAAACTAGGGGTGATTTTAGGTGCTCCGGAAGGGTTGTTCATGTTGTTACAAAGTCGGTAAATAGTCTAATTCAGTAGGTCACATTCGTGAAAAGGATAGGGAATTATAGTTACGACATAAGGAACATATCAGATATCATCTGTATAACGAATATTCCATAACGGTCAACCAACTCGTGATTGCGTCCATTATATTTACGAAGTGATGATTACAACTTCATCAATTGGATCTCTTGGTTTAAAAATGAAAAGGTCACATTTGGGAAGCTGAAATTATCTGTTTTGTCGTAAAGTTTTGTTTTCAACCGACCCTCAAAGTCAATTTTTAGATATAAGTCCTAATCAGATGGCAAAATCAAAAGCTCAAACACATCAAACGAATGGATAACAACTGTCATATTCCTGACTTGGTACAGGCAATTTCTTATGTAGAAAATGGTGGATTGAACCTTGTTTTATAGCGCTAAACCTCTCACTTGTATGACAGTCGCATTAAATTCCATTATATTTACATGGATGCGTGGACAAAACAGACATAATAGGTAAAATTGTCAAAATATGGGTACAGCATAATTTATTTTAGAATATCCCATTTTCATGGTACATTGGTCAATGTTAAGTTTTTATGGTTAAGTTTGTATTCTATATACTATCAGCAATCGATCAACTATATCTAATGAATGAATTGATTGGTATGGGTACACGTCCGGTGGCATGGTTCATCTGACTTTTCTTAATAATTATAGGTCTGTTCCTTTTTCCTTTGCCAATTCAACCGAAAATGAAGAACTGGATCTTCCATCACTGTATTTGATACCTTAAATACATAAGTGTCTAAACAAACAACAGTATATAACTGAGTCTTCCAAGTGCTCCACGAAACCTTTTTCTAAATTATTAACATCAATTTTATCAGCAACCAAATCTTGGCTTTAATGGCATTGTAAAACTGTCTATTCTAGAGTTGGCGTAAATCAGATGTGGATACTAAAACATTCCAGATCTTTTAGAGTACATACAATCTAAGACTCTCATTTTGCAAAAGTACTGGAACATTTGACATTTCTGCACTTTATACAAGTATTCCACTTTCCAAATTAAAGGAGGAATTGAAAGGATTGTGTTGTTTTGTTTCATAAAGAGTAATGACCAACATAGAAACAAGTATCTTGTCTTAGGAAGGGTACATCTTACTTTGCGAAAAATCACTCTGATTCTAACAAAAATTTCTCTGAAACTGGAATAATAAAAATGCTTGATTTTTTGATAGACAACATATATGTTTACGCTCGGGCTTTCGACATTCCAATAAGAACCAACTGTGCACCTCTTCTTGCTGACCTGTTTCTCTCTTCCTTTGAGAATAACTTCATACATAGACTTCTTACAAAGAAAGACAAGAAGTTAGCAGTATCCTTTAATTTTAATTTATGCTATATACAGCCAAAACTGCTTAAGGGACCACCTGTATTCAGCAAAAACACGTGTTAAAAGACCATCAATTTTAGATCCCTCTGTCATACATTTTATATAAAGTGAAACTGTATTAGAAGACCAGCTGTCTTAGAGACCACTTTTTTGCTCTCCCTTAAGTGGTCTCTTAAAATAGCTTTGACTGTAGATGATTATCTCTCACTAAATAATTCAAAATTTGGTGACAATGTTGAACGCATCTATTCCATCGAACTAGTGATAAAAGATACAACAGATACAGATATTCTTTTTGTTATTGTGTTTTGACTGATAACAATTGTCGACTTTGAAATGCTGTTCTTTTAGTTTGTTATTTTCCTGTTTGGCATTAGCTTTGTTGTGAATAACATATAAGATAGTGTGTCTGAACCGTATTTTACTGATTTTATTTTAATTTCTGCTGTTAGCATTCACAAACAGTCTGTGATTAATTTTTAAAAACATTAAAAATTTTGTTGAATATTTGGAAACTTTCAAAATCATGAAAAAGCATCTGGATATTTTTCACTTAAAAAGAATACTTAGAAAATTATCGATCAACAACACATCTTTACACTGATCACCACAATTTGTCCATCACTTGCTACTGCTGAACTGCGATGAGAAATGTTAATTGTTTCAATAACTTTATTTTTGTTTACATCTACCAGCACTGTCTGGTTTGAAAATCCTATCCTAACAGCCACTGTATTGTTTCTTACAAAGTAATATCCGTGTGCATGTCCTGTCAGTGTCACGACTTTCCTCATAAAGATTCCCAAATTACTAAACAGAATGGTGACTTATAGTTGTTAATTTTTGTGTCATTTGGTCTCTTGTAAAGAGTTGTCTCATTGTGAATCATACCACATCTTTCTTATATTTGAATTAGTTATCAGTTACTGTGGGGCTCTCATATGTCGGTTAAAAGCTCATTAGAGCTTATGTTTGTCTATGTTTGTATACCTTGCCGACTCTAAATAAAGCTTATTTATTATATTTGCCTCTTTTTTAATGTTCAAACTCGTTCGGTTGAATATCATTGCTTTCATCCATTGCATTTCAACTTTGATTGCTATCTTATTCGCATTTATGTCTCCATATTTTTATAAAAAGGGATGACATGAATCGTCAAAAATACCACAATGTTCTAGAGAAAACAAATACAAACAACACGACATTACATGTGTTGCAGAATCCTTACTTGATATAAAATGTGATGGGGGTTAGACAGTTTTTCGTGCGCACAAACCTCTCAATACATTTGAGAAACTATAATCAATATTATAAAGAATATATGTTGACTGAACGCTATTATTTTTTCATTTCATGTTTGCTGCTGTCTAACTATACATGTACCCTGCATCTCCTTCAATTGAAACTTTGAACAAATACACCGTCATTTATTAAAAACATAACAAAATTATATAGGCAACAGTATAATACCGCTGTTCAAAAGTCAAAACTGTTGGATATAGTACATCATCATATCATTGTCATTCTCTATTTTTCATCATTATGAATCATAATGTGCAGTGCCTATTGAATTTAATTTTCAGATTTTATAAACACAAGCTGTCCAATGTGATTCTTCATCTTTTATTGTCCCTTTGGCTTTAATCTTTGACTGTCCCTTTGGTATCTTTCGTCCCCCTTTTATTTCTTCTACTACTACTACCATAATTCCTGTTTCTCTGTTAATGTCTATTGCCCAAGGTTATCTGATTCCATCAGACAATGATAGACCTGTCTTACTGGTTTTTCAATCTGGTGATACCACCACAATACTTGTACTACTGTATTCAAAAGAAGCTAGATACACAAATCCATGCATGTCTAATGCAATTCCATATGCATTATCATTGTTACGGTGATTGAATGTCCAGACAAGTTTTCCATTACTAAAATTTGCCCATCACTTGCTACTAAGATTCCTTCATTACTGAATAACAATAGACGATTACGAAAAAAATCAAGAATCGAAAACCTACCATCAGGTAATATTGCATTTGCATTTATTTCTATTTGTTTCATATTATGTGGAATTGTCAGACTTCTTAAGAATGTTGGTTTGATTTGATCAATTTTAGGAACACTTGTGAGCTTGATCTTTTCTCCCAGCATTTAATCCTAAAGTAGACGATGCAGTCCGGATATGGACATTCCCAAATAATTTGATTTCTTGTAGAACTGATTGAACAACAGGTGAAATGGTAACCCCTAAGTTTTTTTCAATGAATTGGCCTCTGTTTTCTAAATCGTCTATGTATTTTGCTGCTTTGGAAGTTGGTTTCTCTATTTCTCTGAGACCAACATATATTTGTAGCTCAGTTCCATGTTTTGTCAATTTAGAAAATTGGCCTTGCAATTCACCTATCTGATTGACTTGCTCTTCCATTTGCTCAAGAAAAATGTTTAACTCGGATTCCAATTTTTGATTTTTAGATACTAAATCATCAAGAATTTCTTGTTCTAATGTGTTCAAGTAATCATTGATTGACCCTTTCATGGACCGAATTTCCTCTATGGCTTTTGTTTTCTGAATTGTGTTGGTTTTGATCCTGCTTTTTAAGTATTTGATTATTTCTTCAAAGTTTTCCTGCAGATCCTTTAAATCTTTTTCAAGAAGTTGAACAGGAGCAGATGATTTTACTTGCTTTAGGATATCTGGCAGTGGTTTCATATCTTGACATTTCTTGTGAGTATCTGTAATGCACTGTACACAGCAGGGACAGGCATGGAAAGGACAGTAAAGTTCTAAGTGTTTCTTGTGGTCTCTGCACTGACTACTCAAGTCTTGCATGAATGCAGGTAAATTATTGTACTCATTTGTAGACATGGTTTTATGATTTTTAAACATCTTGGATTTACCATGGTGCTTCTCACAGTTTTTACAAAGGAAAACTTCACACTCTGTGCACCAGCTAACTGATTCATTGTTGATTCCATCATCGTGACATAGTGTGCAGAAATTCTTATCTGATGTTGCCATTTTGTTATTATTTCTGAAGTGTAACAATTTTTTTCATAATTAATTTAGATAAAAAAAAAATCATATATCATTCATAAATTTCCAGTATGACTAACTTACCAAAAGATAATGCTTGAGCCACTAAAGAGTAAGATCTCATATACTAATTAATTAAAATACCAATTATCATATGTTCAATTTTACACTTTTTACAAATTACATCAAATAAGATAGACATACTGTTTTTTCAATGTTTCTCACATAGTCATTTTATTGATTATGTAATATTTGGATTATACTGTTTTATCCCCATCTTTCAGTTTTTTTATAATATTTTTCTCTGTTACTACAGTTTCACGGTTTCTTTAAATTTGTTTCCTGCTTTTTTTTTCGTATTCTTATATATTTTTTCCCAAATAGATTATGTTTAAAAATTTCGTCCCATTTGTTATATATAACCATGAATCAAGGGACACTCAATCAGGCGTCATTCTTCCTGTGGGCATGCTATACAGGTTGATTCATTTTCACATTAGCATTGCTCTTCATGTCCTATTTACCAAAGACCTAAGGGGTGTATCCTCGGTGAGTAACATAAACTTCATCAGGTCTCATCTGTTTTTGTTAAAAACAAGTTTCCAAACTGATAAAGAAATTTGAAGACATTCAACATGAAGAAAACGGAACCGTGCATGGACACGGATGATTTGTAAAACATATTGGATAGTCTAAAACGGAAGCTGGAAACACTACGCAAGTTAGATGAGGACATAGTACAGGAACTGGAGGACAAAGATATCGAAACGGAGATCGTTGAAGCAGATGAGTATGCATTTAACTTAGAAGGTAAACATTCGTCAACTCAACAAACTTATCTTAGTCAAATCTACATCGTTAAATACACATGCAGAAAGTTTTACTCCACATTTAGAAACTACTCAACCCGTTCATACAATTACCTCTTCATATATAGAACAACAGAATAACTTAAACTCCCGTTTGTGAGATTTTCGCCCATCGTTAATTAGCTCAACTAGTGAATACAACAAACTACCCAGGTTGAATCTCCCTACTTTTGATGGAGATATACTCCAATGGCAGTCATTTTGGGCTCATTTGAGACAGCCGTGCATACAAACCAAACCTTAAGCAACGTCCAAAAATTCAATTATTTGAAATCGTAACTTTACGATGAAGCTCTAAAATCAGCGACAGGTTTTGCGCTCACTAATGCAAACTATGAAAAGGCAATTTCCCTATTATAAGAAAGACTAGAACACACCCGTGATATCGCGGGTCCGTGACTGAATTAAAGTATATAACTATGCGTAAGCCTTATTTTAGTATTGGTATTGTCATCTGATAAGTCATACCGATTATTAGATACACAATTTTCTCTACTTTCAAATCTTTCTGTTTGAACCCGTCGACCGTGGAACTGATCAATTATTTGGAAAACAAAAGGTCATGTAATGGAGCATTTTTTAATATACAACATTGTCCTATATAAGTTATAAATAAGGTTGAATTCTTTGATTCGCTGTTTTACGTCATGCCCGCTAACAAATGGAAAACTGTACCTTTACGCCTTATTTTAAGTCCAGATTTTTAGTAATGGTATTGTTATCTTAGAATGTCTTACTGATTAAAATACTACAATAGGTAACAATTTGACAATGATTGAATTTAGTAGTGTCAACCCTGTGGTTATGACCCGTGTATATAGCAAAATCCTAAATACACCGTTTGGTGGTGCGCCTGTCAGATGCGGAACGTACACTTAAGGTAATAGGTAACAGGTGAATATACTTTTGGTATCGGTATCGGATTCGACCCAGAACTTGTTAATTATTGGCATTATTAATTATGTGGCAAACAAAAGGGTCTGGAGTGGTGTAATTTTTAATCTACACCATTGTCCTATATTAGATATATATGAAGTTGAATTCTTTGATTCGTCGTTTTTACCCCATGACGGCTGACAAATTGGACCTCGTTATTCTAGTATTATAGATACGGTCAGCAACATAAATTTACACAGAGGTACATGCTAGAACTTATTGATATAACGTCGCCAAGATACACAATTATCAACCTCCGACATTTTTATGACAACATTGAAATTTACATAAGAGGTTTAGAATCACTAGGACAAACTGATGATTCATACGGAGCGCTGTTAGTGCCAATAATATTGAACAAACTACCAGGTGAAATTCGGAAAAAACCTTGCAAGAGAATTCGGGTCAAAGGCATTTTTAATGAATTTAATATCATGGAAGCTAGCAACTCAATAGACAGTCATGAAAATCCTACAGTTACTGCAGCTTTTTTGACAAACACGGAACTGCGCAATTGACAATTAAGTCATAGCCACACAAATAAGGATCAGCAAAACACCAACTTCAATTCTACAGTGCGTGTATTGCCACGAGTCACACGCCTCGGTAAATTGAACAAAAGTAGTTGAATATACATACTGGATGACACTAGTCAAAAGAGACCGCTTATGTTTCAACTGTTTAGGACATCACAACGTGGTTGATTGTAAGTCAACCAAATCATGCAGAAAGTGTAGCACGAGAAATCACAAAAGGATAATCAAGACATTGTAAACGTAAGTACCATACAACACAACACGAAGGAACCGGACACAATTTCACATTCACAGGCAACCACAAATGTTTTGCTCTAATCCGCAATCAATCCTGTAAGATCGGGATGACAATGTGTAGATGCAACATTCTTTTTGATGAAGGAGCACATAAATCGTTCATCACAGAAGACCTAGCCGTTAAATTACCGTTATCAATAACTTGCATAGAAACTTTAAACCTATCCGGATTTTGGGACAGTGCAGAAAGTACAAGAATTCGACCCTAAAAAACTAGTATTATTTATTTGCTAAGAGATGAAGGACAATTGCCGGTCAGAGTATTGATCGTACCGGAAATCACCGCACCGCTCAAAACGTACATCCGTAAAGCCGCAAAATTACCGTATTTATCAGGAATAGAACTCGCTCTTCCAGTTACGGCGAACGACACTTTTCAAGTCTCAGTACGCGTAGGAGCCGACTACTATTAGTCAATAGTAGAAAACCATATCATTAGAGGCGACCTACTTCCGTGAAGTCCAAAATTGGTTATTTATTATCAGGACCACTTCACGGTACACTAAGCTACCATTACCAGCAAACATCTACAATGAATGTAAGGATATCACAAAATACAGAAGAATGCAATCCGGAGAAGTAATGGAAGGCAGAATCATTTGGCATTGAACATATTGACGAGAGGACAGTGAGAAAGAAAGTATTTCAAGTATTAGATTCATATCAGATAACAAGTCACCATGATAACAGACATTTCGCTACATTATCCCGGGAGACGATCACACACCTTCACCAGTGAACAAAGAGATTGCAAAGTGGAGAAAAGAAAATGTTATTAAAAGACTAAAAAAGGAACCGCAATGAGTAGATCCACTAGAACTGACAGCTGAAAAATACACAGGACCACGTGATGAAATACTACCCGCAGGACAAGCGAAGACCGAAGCAAAAGAACTGAATAGATAAAAATATGAACCAAATGAGACTATCGTACAATTTTATGGACTGTTAACTGTTCGTGCTATATTACAGACTGTGAAATCATTTTATTCATGCTCATTATCAAAGACAGTTAGAGATATTCAAAGTTTTATATTTATCAGAGACAGAAATTCAAATTTACATCATAAGCAAAAGGTTAACTACATGTTGTGTTCTCGGCTGTTGTGGCAAGTTTTATTTTTATTTTCATGATCTTTTCAAAAAGGCAGAGTAAAATGGAATTGTATTGATTAACTATCTTACCATGAATGTTGTGATAGGTAGTGCCTTGTAAAAGGTATGTGAACAGGAAAGTAAAATGTCCTTTATCTGGAACTTAACCTTTGGATATTTATTTTAGTTATCTACAATTATGTCGTCTCAACATATAAATGGTTGAATATTAATAAGTTTGCTCACCTGGCAAAAAAAATTTAGTTATTATACCAATGGTTTTGAACCTGGGGAAATGACCAATCCTCAGCATAAAAATTGAAAAAATATCTCGAAAACTGTTTATATTCCCACCCAAACATATATATCATTAATTGATCAAGACCTGATTAAGACCTACACAAAAAAAACCAGGTCTTGTCATGACAATTTTTTTTATCTGTAGTGGGTGTTTTAGGTCAACGCCAACTCAAATATTATAAAGCCTAATAGTGAATGTGCTCTTATTCGTGGGTACGAATATTCAGTGATTTTGTGGAAGCTCTTTCTACTTTTGCAAGTGTCATATAAATGAAATATAACAAGTAGTATCAAAAACAATTTATGTACTACACAACTGCAATTTATATCACCGGATCATCATCGGATGTTAAAAAATCGGGAACTTTAATTATACACGACTTGAAAAAGAATCATTTATACAGGAGTTAAGTCATTTTGAAATTTTATTCTATACAAAATATCATTCAAAATGATGCGAAAGGTATCAAGGGTATATTCGAACTTATTACCGAAAGCAAACCAAAAATGTAATGGCATAATCCGAAAAGCAACGAAAAGACAAACAACAGAACCAAACACAACATAGAAAACTTAACACTGAGCAACACAACCCCTCATCATAACTTGGACTAGTTTAAAAGTTAGAAAGTACGTTATTAAGCTTGTGTTCCTCTGTAGATCAAGATTATAGAAAAATATGATTGAGGTTTGCATTTTCTCTGTAGATCAAGATTATGGAAAAATGTGATTGAGGTTTGAATATACAAAAACTAGTTAAGATCCATCTAATGTGTATCTATTAAGTATACACCTTGTATATTCTTTTTATTATCAATATTAAAATGGTTTAATGAGGAAGTTTTGTTTTTATCACAATCATTTTGCCTGTAACTCTTCTGTTATATTGTAAAATACAAAGAAAGAAATCCACTGAAATACAGTACAAAAGACCAACACTATTAAGTACAGTCTACTCTGTATAAACATACAATAACAAAAACGACAGATAACAAGCAGTCCTAGGAGCCGCACATGGTAAAGATACAAAATAATGAAGTTGACATACAAGCTTTCAGTTGACTCTGCTGCTCTCTACAATATAAACACTTGTCTATTGTTTGTTGAAGACCGCCATTCAATCCATAAATATATCTTTGTATAGTTGATACTGTCTCATTGATACGATATTCCCGTGTTTGCATTTCCTATCATGATTTTCTTGGTAGAGGGTTGCTTCTCACAAGGAAGCTATTAAACCAAGAGTTTCAAGTGGTGAAGTTGAAATCGTAAATTTTACGGACGCCATCACGAGTTGGTTGACCGTTATGAAATAACCGTTTCACTAATGATATCGGATAATATAAAAAAGAAGATGTGGTATGATAGCCAATGAGACAACTGTCCACAAGAGACCAAAATGACACAGACATTAACAACTATAGGTCACCGTATGGCCTTCAACAATGAGCAAAGCCCATACCGCATAGTCGGCTATAAAAGGCCCCGATAAGACAATGTAAAACAATTCAAACGAGAAAACTAACGGCCTTATTTATATAAAAAAATGAACGAAAATCAAATATGTATAACATCAACAAACGACAACCACTGAATTACAGGCTCCTGACTCGGGACAGGCATATACTTAAATAATATGGCTTAGCGGGATCCCAACCCTCCCCCTAACCTGGGACAGTGGTATAACAGTACAACATAAGAACGAACTATAAAAATCAGTTGAAAAAGGCTTAACTCATCAGATGGACAAAAATACAAGTGGACGTGGCCGGGTACTTGTACATCCCGACAAAAAAAAGACAGTAGGAACAGATCTGAGAGTACTAGCAGTTATCTGACTGCTAGTTCAAATCCACTAACAACTAATAAAACAAACCATGCATCTAAGACTAAACTTCCTTACGTCATAACTACAATCCCCTACCCTTTCATGAATGTGACCTACCGAATTAGACTATATACCGGATTTGTTATCACATAAGCAACACGACGGGTGCCACATGTGGAGCAGGATCTGCTTACCCTTCCGGAGCACCTGAGATCACCCCAGGGTTTTGGTGGGGTTCGTGTTGCTTATTCTTTAGTTTTCTATGTTGTGTCATGTGTACTATTGTTTGTCTGTTTGTCTTTTTTCATTTTTAGCCATGGCGAGACATTTGTTTTTCGTTTATGAGATTGACTGTCCCTCTGGCATATTTTGTCCCTCTTTTACATATTTTCTCTTTTGTTCGTTTACATCTATTTTATCTATACGTTGTTTCACTCATGAGTTCCTCGTTTACCTTTATATTATAATGAAGAGAGTCTGTCTGCAGACTCGTGTGTATTTACATAATTTTTACGCTCCATCTTACGTAAAGCAGAACCTTTTGTAGATTTCGAAAAAAAATCAATGAAAAAGGTGAACTTAATCCTATTCACTAATCCTACCCGTTCGCCGTAGCATTAAAAGTTTATAAGTCCTTTGTCAACTGAAAAATCAAAACAACTGGTTTAATATACACAGCCAGAACTTGACAACATCATTCTCATTTTCTGTTCATATTTATTCCTGTAGGATATTTGATTCCATCTGCCCTTGACAAACTTAGTGTTTGGTTCATCATCCGGTGATACTGTCATTATACTGTTGTTTTTCCATAGCAAGATATGTAAACAAAGCCTTTTATTTTGAAAGTTCTTTTGAATGGTCAATATGAGGGTGCTGATATTTCCAGAGATCTTCTCCGGTTAAACTATAACACCATACTTTATCTTCAATGTACAACACAACAGATATTTTCACTGAATAATGAAACATAACTTGCATTTAATTCATTGTAAGAGTGTTTGAGACATATCATTTGAGTTAACCTTGGTACTTTTCTATGGACAGCTGACGACCAAAACTTGTCCATCACATGCGATACCACCACGATAATGAGAAAGAGTAAATATTTAATTTTATTTTCTTAATTCATCAATACTGACTTTTACGCTAATCCTTTCGTTACAGCCACTTTATCATTTCGAACGGTCATGAATTAAATGTAACCTCAGACATCAGATAATATTCGACAGGCATACACATCACGATTCCTCTTATAGCCTTGTATTGTCATTGTTCTCAAGAAATATGGATTGATTTGTTAAATTTCTGGAATATTTGGTGCTAAGTACTGCGCTTGATCTTTTCTGCCAGAATTAAAATTTATTGTAGATGTTCTGGAACTCATAGCCACGTCTCCAAAATATTTGGCTTTTTGTAAATGTGATTGAAGAGTAGGTGAAATGTTAAAACATGTAAGTTCTTTTCATTGAAATGGCCTCCGATTTCTAAGACATCTATGTATTTTGCTGCAGTAGAGGTTGTCTTCTCTACTTCTCTTATACCAACAGACATTTGTAACTCAGTTGCATACTTTTTAAGCCCATGAAATTCCTGTCATGTTATGTTGACATGTTAACGGTAATTTAAACATTGTCATATCAGCGATCAGTTTGGCTAGCAATAAAACCAGTTACTCCCATTTTTTTCTTAAAATGTCCTGTACCAAATCAGGAATATGGCAGATGTTATCAAAGAGTTTCTATTAATTTTTGATATACGTTTGTTTTTGTTGCACTTCAGTGTTCCTATTAGTCCTTTGTTTTCCTCTGATAGTTGATGTGTTTTCCTATGTTTATTTTGTAACTCTGTTTTGTTCTGTTTTCTCTCAATCGATTTATGATTTTTTTTCTCTGTTATTCTCGATTGTGACATTATGAACAAAAAATAAATAAATCGGTGATACAAGTTGATCAGGATCTGCTCCCCTTCTGGAGCACGTGATGTCAAACTTCACTAGCCCTTTACAATTGACATTGAAGATAAATGGTTTTAAGATGAAAAGGGATGTTTTCATTTCCATAAACCAAAGATTCCAAACTTTTTATCATTTGTAAGGCAATTCCTTACGATATTTCCATTTGAATATGTGCAATTAATTCACATCTTTATTTCCAAAACATTTACCATTAATAAATTTGAATGGTTGGAATATTAAAGAATAATTGAACGAGTTTTTCCCTAAAAACAATATCCTGATCCCTTCCTTGAAGTTAAATGGTTACTCTCTCATATACTACAGTGATCAAGAGTAGTTGGTTTAACTGCGTAATAAGTTGCTAAAAAGGTACTGTGAAAGTACTTTTATTCGTGGGGTACCAATTTTTGTGGTTTTCGTGGATGACTTTATCCATGAATTAAAGTGTCCAACGAAATAAAACAACCGTTGTCCAAATCAAGACATGAAAAGATCCCAATGTAGGTTTGACTACTCATATGTTTTAGAGAATATATTGAATATCGCCAAATCTGAGAATACTACAAAAGTATGCCCATCAAAATCCACAAACGATTTTATCTTTTTGGAGCACAAAATGCATTTAACTTTCATATATCTAGTGGATGCCAGGCCTTAAAACACTCCAAACTTCACAGGTAAGTCTGTACACTGAGTAGTTTAAGAGGTGGAAATACGGCCATATTTGTCCATTTGTTATGATGAACCTTAAATCTTTAAAAACCTAAACTGTCCAACTATTGATCTTTTAATTCTAATAAAAAAATATTTTTGATCAATGAAAGTCAGATTTCCGGTATTGATATGCTATGATAAAGTGTTCATTTTATATCCTCATAATTCTCGTACGTATGGGAAATTAAGGAATAACAGTACTGTAGTTGAAGAGCTGCCACCGTAACTAGTGGATTTGACGGTCGCAAATGCAGTTTTACTGGCGGTGCGTAGCGGAGACAGTAAAACAGAGATTTGCGACCGTCAAATCAAAATTGACGGTAGCAACTCTTCAACTACAGTACTGTTATTCCGATTCTAATGCATTACAAAAAGAAAAAAATACGATCAAACTTGAAAAAATGTCTGAATTTGACGAATAGAAAAAAATCCCCGAAACTTCATGAATGATTTTGGCACAAAGACGTCATGGCTAAACATGACGTCATACAAATGAAAACTTACAAACTGGAGATTATAACGTTACCTGTTCGCTTCAAATCCGGATAAAATTACATTGAAACGGCGAATTCGAGGTAGGTGTTGTTTTATTTTCGATTATATAGTAGTAATCGAACATTTGTTGATTCAATCAATTCAAAATGGCGGGTCTCTCCTTAGTTACGCCTGGTCAACTGTGGATTTGACGGCAACTTTTAGCCAATAAAAAAATTGTTACATCCAAATTGCATTAGAATAATAATTTCATGCTGGGCTTGCTTTTGGTAAGAATTATTTTACAATTCAAGATATGTTTATAGAATTTGTTTATGTAACTATTTCTTTAGGTGACATGTTTATGGCATAATTAACACCTTTGATGGTCTTTAATCTGTTGAACACTCTATCTTAGTTAATTAGTGTGATCACTCACTACGCACGGGTCAATGTTTACTTTGCAATTTCCGTCAATCCAGACAATTGCTGATGGCTTCAATTTTTCAATTTTTATTTTTTTAAGAAAACTAAAATCCACGAATTTAAAAACCCACGAACATGTTAATGTTGCTCAAACCACAAAAATTGATACCCACGAATTAAAGTACTTTCACAGTAGTATGGTAAACATGATAATGAATTTCCAATTTTAACATCAAACTTGTCTTGTTCTTTGGTCATGATAGATGCTGTCTCCCTAATACTTTGTCACAGTCTAGAATATAACAAATCTCAATATAAAGTCTAGTTTTTAGTTCTACTGACTTTATTAGCATAGACTTAAGACAAATTTGAACATTATTTTAGTGTATGCAGATTAACTGGCTAACACATCTACATCTTAGTCAGTGAATGCAATGCTTTTAATAGAGAGCATTGGAAAAATTTCAAACAATATATCACAACAACAGCTATTTTGTATAGGCCTGTGTTATATGGTCGTTTGATTACTAAACTTTGAGGTAATGAAAGAAGAATGCGTTCGAGGAAAGGAATGCTCCTGCTCAAGGTTTGCAAGAAAATTGGATGGACGAAAGGCGAAGGGTAACTTTTAATGCCTTCTTTGTCTAGCAATGGGGGCATAAAAAACATCAATTTTCTATTCTGAAAACCAAACACAGCTTATTATCAGAATCTTTTTTAAAACGAAATTAGATAGCTATCAAATGCACAGCTACTGCCTATTCATTTTGAGCTTTGTATTCACTTAAATGAAGGTTATTAATCAATGTTTAGATTGGTTCTGTACAGTGTTTTGTAACTTTTTTGTGTGTTCGTCTTTTAAAATGTTTTACTATTTTAAAGTGTACATTTGGAACCTTATTTATACAAAAAAAATCAATTCAAACGTGATAATTCTGTGCTTTTATTGCAGTATTATAAACACATAAGGGATGTGGTGTGATTGACAATGAGACAACTATCCACCGAAAATATATTCTTATTTCAACATCTAGAAATGGCTTATAAAAGACATGGTATTTGATTAGTGTGGTTTCTTCTCAAAGGAGTTAAATTTGAGAAAGAAAACCAATAACGCTTGATAAACAGTATATCATTTTGACACCTGTTGTCTTGAACTCAGTTGACTAGAGTAGATAGATTTTAACCTGATGAACATTCTTACCTAATGTTATACTTGCTCTTTAGGCTTTAGGTTCAGAGCTATAAGCCACAAACAGCATTTTACCCCCATATTCTATTTTTAGCCATGGAGGCCATCTTGTATGATTGGCCGGGTTATCGGATACATTTCTAGACCAGATACCCTGAGGATGATTTAGGCTAAGTGTGGTTTCACTTGACCCAGTCGTTTCAGATTTTTGTAAAAACTGACTAATAACGGACGACGACGAAAACCACGACGACAGACGGACGACGGACGCCAAGGGATGAGACAACCTCCCTTGGCCCTTTTGGGCCAGGTTAGCTGAAAGGTAATTGCTTTTTATTTTGCCATTTGTTAAGGGGCTTTTCATTTAGATTTTTCATTGAAACTCGGTATTTTTTGTTATTATACTTTTTTAACAGCTTTAGACTTGTCAAAATAAGAAAAATTTCTTTAAAAGAAATCTTTGTTAAAGAGGGACATTTTAACTCATTGATCGAAAATAAACTTATAATTACAAGGCTAAAAAGGAAAAAGATAAACAGACCCTTAATGAGGTGAAATAGGCATGAAATAGGCATCCTCGGACTTCTCTTTAACTGAATTTTAATGTGCGTATTGTTATGCGTTTACTTTTCTACATTGGCTAGAGGTATAGGGGGAGGGTTGAGATCTCACAAACATGTTTAACCCCGCCGCATTTTTGCGCCTGTCCCAAGTCAGGAGCCTCTGGCCTTTGTTAGTCTTGTATTATTTTAATTTTAGTTTCTTGTGTACAATTTGGAAATTAGTATGGCGTTCATTATCACTGGGCTAGTATATGTTTGTTTGGGGGCCAGTTGAAGAACGCCTCCGGGTGCGGGAATTTCTCGCTACATTGAAGACCTGTTGGCGACCTTCTGCTGTTGTTTTTTTCTATGGTCGGGTTATTGTCTCTTTGGCACATTCCCCATTTCCATTCTCAATTTTATTATTATCCTTAAACCTACGAGAAAGCATCAGAAGAGAATTGATATTTTGTTTTCTTCATTTGTTCCAAAATATATTAATAAATGAACTTTTTTTTGGTGGGGGGGGGGGGGGGGGGGGGAGAATTATTACACTGATGAAAGTAATAACAAAAAAGCCACTGGGAACCATTTATGAAGTTTTCATCCGAATTATCTTCTAACTTCATTGATATCACTATTCTTTTTGATACTAAGCACTCATTATGTTCATTGTCTAAGTCATTTTTCAGATTTTATATACATGAGCAGTCCCATCATCATCATCTAATACTAACATTATTCCTGTTTCTCTATTAATGGCTATTGCCCACGGCTGTTTGATTCCATCAGTCTGAGTAAGTATTGTCTTGCAGGTCTTACCATCTGGTGAAACAACTACGATGCTCTTGTTTTTACGGGAAGCTACATAAATGAAGCCATTAGTGTCTAATGTAAGTCCGTATATATTATTAAAGTCATCATGTTCTAACGTCCATAATAATTCTCCAGTACTTTTGTAGCAGCATACTTCTCTATAACTGGCACAATAAATGTTGCCATTGAATAATGATATATATGTTGCTCCGACACCTTCTAAGATTGTATGAGACATATCTTTCAGATTCACGGTAGTACTTTTCTTTTCACTGCTTATGACTAATATTTGACCATCACTTGCCACTCCATCACATTTATGGGAAAGGTTAATTTTAATAACTTTATTTTTTTCCACGTCCACCACTACTGTTTGTTGTGTTGATCCTAATGTGACAGCTACTGTATGATCTTTCACAAAGCAAACATCTTTTGGATCTCCTGTCAGCGTCACTACATCTCTAATAAACATTCCCTCCTTACTGCACAACAAAATACGTTTTCCAATATTGTCCAGAATTAAAAACCTACCATTAGGTAATATCATACTTGTTGCCATATACATATGATTTGTTGGTTTCATGTTCTGTGCAATTGTAATTTTTCTTAAAAATGATGGTTTGATTTTATCAATTCCAGAAACTTGCGGTAACAAGTACTGAGCTTGGTCTTTTCTCCCAGCATTCAATCTTAAAGTAGATGATGCAGTCCGCATATGGACATCGCCAAATGATTTGACGTCTTCTAGAACTGATCGAAGAACAGGTGAAATGCTAACCTCCAATTTCTTTTCATTTAATTGGCCTCCCTTTTCTAAATCGTCTATGTATTTTGCTGCTTTTGACGTGGTGTTCTCTATTTCTCTGAGACCAACATATATCTGTAGCTCAGTTGCATGTTTTGTCATTTTCGAAAATTGGTTTTGAAAGTGACCAATCTGATTTGCTTGCTGTTCCATTTGTTCAAGAATAATGTTTATCTCGGATTTCAACTTTTGATGTTTAGATTCTAAATCATCAAGAATTTCTTTTTCTAATGTGTTCAAGTAATCATTGATTGACTTTCTCATGGACCGAATTTCTACTACGGCTTTTTTATTCTGAATTGTGTTGGTATTGATCCTGGTTTTTAAGTATATGATAATTTTTTCAAAGTTTTCCTTCAGATCCTTTAAATCTTTTTCAAGAAGTTGAACTGTAGCAGATACTTTTACTTGCTTAATGATATCTGACAGTGGTTTCATATCTTGACATTTCTTGTGAGTATCTGTGATGCACTGGACACAGCAGGGACAGGCATGGAAAGAACAGTAAAGTTCAAACTTTTTCTTGTGGTCTCTGCACTGACTACTGATTTTTTGCACGAACGCAGGTAAATTAATGTACTCATTTATAGACATTGTTTTATGATTTTGAAACATTCTGGATTTTCTATGATGCTTTTCACAGTCTCTACAAAGGAAAACTTCACACTCTGTGCACCATCTGACTGCTTCATTGGGCGTTCCATCATCCTGACATAGTGTGCAGAAGTTGGTTTCTGATGCTGCCATTTTGTTGTTACTTCTGAAATGTAACAAATCTTATTATCCTAGATGGGCATTTTAAATCATATCTCAGTAATCAGTTTATAGTTTATAGATATAGGAAGATGTGGTGTCAGTGCCAATGAGACAACTCTCTATCCAAATAACAATTTTAAAAAAGTAAACCATTAAAGGTCAATGTACGGCCTTCAACACGGAGCCGTGGCTCACACCGAACAACAAGCTATAAAGGGCCCCAAAATTACTAGTGTAAAACCATTCAAACGGGAAAACCAACGGTCTAATATAATCTATATAACATACTTACCAATAGGATGTGCTTGAGCCACTAAGTATGTACAACTGTTGTAAGATACATGCGTCTGACAGGGTTCGACTGAAATTCACCTTCTATCAATTGTCTAAATTTCCAGCCTTAAGTTTTAATGATAAGGCCATTATCTGTGATGGGACAACGTAATTACGTGTATTGTATTGCTGTTTAAATGCATACAAATTCGTTTTTATAAGTACATTTGTGTCTGACAGGACTCG
The DNA here is from genome assembly GCA_019925275.1 of Mytilus edulis. Taxonomy (NCBI): domain Eukaryota; kingdom Metazoa; phylum Mollusca; class Bivalvia; order Mytilida; family Mytilidae; genus Mytilus; species Mytilus edulis. The sequence goes on along the minus strand of CM034350.1, from coordinate 114,562,152 downwards.
CATGACTTAGAGCTCATTTATAGTTCTTTGATAGGAGAGTGTTGTATAATTGATTATGTCAGTTTCTATGCTTTAAGTAATAAAACAAAATTGCGCAAATACAAAATTTCTATTCTGGTATCTATGATGAAGTAATAATTAAATGCTTAATACAGTTGTATAGCATTATTGTCATGTAACTTGATCACTTATTGTGAGTAGACGGGTAACTTTACTTAGTATATGAGGTCTTTACAAGGCATATATGTCTGTAACCTGTCCTTAACCTCATAGTAAGGTTAAAGTTTCCCGATCAAGTCTTTATCGCAGATACTATAAACAATATGTCATCTTTTTTGGTTATATGGAATGATTTAATGATGTACATGTTAGACTGGTGGGTTTCTTCTGATCTTTTTCTCGATTTTATATTTCACTGGATACTGTTAAATTGCTTTGGCTTGGTATTTCCCCCAAATATAACATTATAAGCAAAGGGTCAACAGCATGCTGTGTTCAAAACGATCGTGTTGTGTACTCGTCTGTTCTGGCAAGTTTCATCTTTTGATGTTCATAATGATCTATTTAAAAATGAAGAGTAAAAATATATATTAACTATCTTACCATGAATATTATGTTTTGTACGAGGAATGTGTACAGGAAAGTAGTATGTTCATTATCTGGGACACTAACCGTTGGATATTTATTTAAGTTATCAACAAGTATGTCATCTGAACATATCAATATTTTGATATTTATGTATTTTCTCACCTGGCAAACAAATTAAGTTAGTATACCATTTACCAGCCCTTAGCATACAAATTGTAAAATATCTCTAAAACTGTTCCTATTCCAAACCCAAAAATTTATATCATTTCAAATTGATCAAGACCTGATTAAAATCTTGACAAAAAATACAGGTCTTGTCGTGGCAATTTTGTTTATTTGTAGTTGGTGTTTTCGGTCATGTCCCTCCCATCCAGATATTATAAATCATAATAGTGAAATTGATTCAATTCGTGAGTACCAATTTTCATTGATTTTGTGGGTGCTCTTTCCACATTGTGTCCAATGAACGAATTATAAAAAGGTAGCAAAATCAAGACATGTACTACACAACTGCGATTTATAATAGCAATGCATCGGCCGACAGGTGAGAAAATCAGTACGTTTGTTTCACCCATTTCAATGTTATAACTTTCAAAATAGATACCAAAGATACCAAAGGAATATTGAATCTTATAAACCAAAAGCTAAAAGAAAATGCCATGGCAAAACGAAAAACAAACGAAAAGACAAAACACAGAAACAAAACACAACATAGGAAACTAAAGATTGAGCAACACAAACCAAAAGTGGGATAAGTTTAAAAATGAACCCCTATTATAATTTGATGGGAAATATGTCCCTCCAAAATTTAAGTCATATTAAATCATTGTAACCACTATTGCACCTACATTTCTTGTCGAATTTTCCTAAAATTAAGTTTAGTTTCAAGATAATAATTAAAGTACGTATCGCTAAGTAAGATATGAAATTTATACATATTTTCATGTTTCATTAAATGCAGCTATAAAATTCGAATGCGATGTTTTTGTCCTGTATTATTTAAAGATATTCACCTTATATAGTTACTCTAAAACTTTGATTTTATTTAAGTTTCAGTTTACTAAGTTTTACATTTTGACACAAGGTTTTAAAACATAATAAACAGATTACTTAAATTTAGCTAGTAATGATCCTGTACTTTTGTTCTGTTTATTTTTTCTATATATTTTGTTTTGCAGAATTTTAAAAATGCTTTAGTAAGTCTTTTGTGAAGCGTTTGTTCCTCCACAGATAAAGATTGAAAAAATAACCAAACAACTAGTTAAATCAAATGTTTTATTTTATAACCTTGTCTAGTATTTTTCTATTGATATAAACATGTAATAATTAGCGAGTTTTGTTTCGATCACAATAATTCATTTGCAACTCTCTTATGTTGGACACAGGCCGTTTGCACTTTTTTACCTGTAATACAAGAGGGCTTCTACGCTCCAAATACTATGGACATTTGATGGGCTACATAAATTAATTCAACTTGTATATGTCATTTAGCTATCTCACATTGCCCATGTGTTAAACAGAAGAGTATACTGTTATACAGACAAGTACAGGAATAAAATGTTTATGATAGGACGATTTTTACCATGGAACAACAGCCGGTTAACTAAATTAAAAATCGTTATATTGATGAGCAGGAATTGAAAAATAGAGACTAGATTACGTATTGGAAATGATGGCAAAATTCCAGTCACGACAGATTACAAAAGCAAAATTGTTCATTCCTTGGTCTTCACATATCAAGCGAAAACCTGTGATAATTATGTGTGTCTTTAATGTCTTCATAATGTTTACTTTTGGGTATTTTATAACTATAGGAATGTGCTTATAAATTACCTTTAAACACGAATGTGCTATGGAATGACTATTCAACTTTTAACCATGAACAAAATATTGTAAATGCGCAAATGTCCTATACAAAAAGCGAAAATGCCAATATTTTAATAATAAAATGAAGTACAAATGTCCATTACAATAATCCACCAAAATACAATACAAAAGATCATAACTATTAACCACAGTCTCTTAATAATAAATAGGCATCAATCATCAACGGATAACAAGTAGTCTTAGGGAGCCGTTTTTCGATACAAAATTATGGGGTTGCACCAGTACAACATGTGTATACAAGCTCTCTGTTGCGTTTCTACACTCTATAGACACAGTTGGCTATTGTTTGTTGAAGATCTATGTTTCCTGTTTAGTCATGTCTTGTTTACAAATAGTGCTCCAACATCTCATTTTATTCAAAACTTTGTAATTTTTTTCTTTATTTACATCATAAACATTATTAATTATATTATTACTCAATATCATCACTATAATCACATCCAAAATTCACTATCATAACTATTACCACTGTGATCACTATCATCACTCTCATTATTGTTACCACTGTTATCACTATCACCCTCTCATCTCTTTTATTACTGTTTTCACTATCGTCACTGTCATCATTATCATCACTATTATCACAATTATTACCATCTTCACTAGTGTCACTGTAATCACTTTCGTCATTGTCCTCGCTGTCATCAGTATTGTTTTTATCACTATTATCACTGCAATCACGATCATCCCTATCATCCTTGTGTTCATTGGCATCATAATCATCACTATAGTTACTATCACTACTACCAACAATGTTATCACTATCATCACAATCGTCACTGTAAACATGATCATTACGATTATCAATTATCACTGTAATCAATATCAACACTATATTCACAATTATCACTATATTAATAATAATCAAAATTTTCACTATTACTATTACTGGATTCATAATCATCTCTATCAACAATGTTTATCAGTATTATCATTATCACTACAAGTATCACTGTAATCAATATCAACACTATCATTACAATTATCAGTGTAATCACAATTATTTCTATTCCCAATGTTGCTAACTTTCACTGTTTTTGCTGTCATTATCACTATCTCAACAGTCATTACTATCGTCATTGTCGTCGTTACCATCACATTTATCACTGTTAAGTCTATAATTACAATGCCACAATCATCGCTGTCATGACTGTTTTAGTTTGTTATCCCGATTTTGTGTTTTTTGTCCATGGATTTATGAGTTTGAACAGCGGTATATTACTGTTGCCTTTATTTATCACTATCATTATCGCTATGATATTGTTATCAGTATTATAACTGTTATCACTATTATTAGTATTATCACTATAATTAATGTCATTACTATTACCATTGACATCACTATCATAAGTTTTAGATTTGAATTGACATATCTACCATCGATGTATCACTGTTATCACCAGTATCACATTAATTCCTTCTATACCTCATGATTAGCACTAATAACACATATATATATATATATTGTGGAAAGTAAAAGTAAACAGTGTATTCTGTAGGTGACAATGCAAGGTTATTTTGAACTGTTTTATGTGCTTTCTTATTTTGTTTTCCGTGTTTGTTTTTATTCTGTGGCAAGTCACCACTTTGGTGTTGACATGAACATCAATCATATGGTCAATTTTATAAATTCACTGTTAGCAAAAGTAAAAATTATTCTAAATACTAAGGATGTTTTTATCCCAGTCAAAGATAACCTTAGCTGTATTTGGCACCACATTTTAGAATTTTGGGGGACCAATGATCTTCAACTCTGACTTGTTTGGCTCTCTTTACTATTTTGATCTGAGAGTCACTGGTGAGTCTTATGTAGACGAAACGCACGTATGGTGTATTAAATTATTTGTCTGATATCTTTGATAACTATTAGCATGTCGAAATGTCTTATTGTAGTGTTTATTGGTGTATTTCTTTGTCCTGAATGTTCTTGCATTTATTTGTACTGTAGTCCATTCATATAATGTTGTCATTTTAATGTTATATTTAACATTGCCATAAAGGCGCGAGGTTTGGCTAGTCACAAAACCAGATTCAACCCACCATTTTTCTCTTAAAATGTCCTGTACCTAGTCAGCAAAATGGCAATTGTTATAGTATAGTTCGTTTCTGTGTGTGTTACATTTTAGTGTTGTGTTTCTGTTGTTTCGTAGTTCTCCTCTGATATTTGATGTGTTTCCCTCAGTTTTAGTTTGTAACCCGGAAACTTTTCGCTCAATCGATTTATGAAGTTCGAACAGCGGTAAACTACTTTTGCCTTTATTTACCTTATAGGAAGGTGTTTTAATTCATATATCCTTTTCTAAAACTTTTATTTTTACAAGTATAACTGTCATCACTGTAATAACTTGTCAAAATAACAGTAAAAGAGATGCAACTGATACTAGTGGGACTTTCAAACGCATAAGTCGAAAATAAACTGACAACGCCAAGGCTAAGAAAGAAAAAGATAAATAGAAAACCGAAAACAGACCAACATTAGACTAGTACACAAAACACTGCATAGAAAACTAAAGACTGTAACGCGATTCCCACCAAAAACGGAGTTTGATCTCAGGTGCTCCGGAAGGGTAAACAGATCCTTCTCCATAAATAATAGGTGTTTAGTATGATCAATTATCTCTATCATCATTTATCAAAATAACATTAACATATCATATCTTATAAACAAACGCTGTCCTGTATGATCTATTATCTCTATCATCACTTATCACAGTAGACACTATCATTAAACCTGATTCTCCGTCTATATTTATACCTACAGGACATTTTATTCCATCAGACTCTGATAGTATTGTTCTACTCGTTTTACCAACAGGTGATACTACCTCGATGATGTTGTTTCTATTACAAGCTACATAAACAAAGCCATTCTTGTCTAATGTAATTCCTTGTGGATGTTCAATTTGAGGGTGTTGATAACTCCAGAGATGTTCGCCATTACTTGTTTTGACGAAGATTTTGTCCTCTTTTTCGTTGGTACTATACATATTTCCTTCAAATAATGCTATGCTACCTGCTCCATTTCTTGGTAACTTAGTTTGAGACATATTATCCAGATTCACTATAGTGGCCATCTCGTCGGAGCAGATGACCAGAGTTTTACCATCACGTGCTACTGCATTACACAGATGACAAATTTTAATTGTTTTAATTATTCTATTAACCTCTATATCTACCAGTACTGTTCGGTCTGCTAATCCTAATGTGACAGCCACAGTATTATCTTTTACAAAACACAAATTCCATGGATTTCTTTCGAATTTCATTACTTCTCTTATAAAGATGCCTTCATTGCTGAACAACAATAGACGTTTTCCAGTAAAGTCAAGAATTCCAAATTTGCCATCTTGTAATATTACACAGGCACATATCTCTAAAGAGATCATTTTTTCTGGAATTTTCAGTGTTCTGATGAATAATGGTTTGATTTGTTCCATTCTAGGATAATTTGATGCTAAATACTGAGCTTGATCTCTTCTTCCAGCCTTCAATTGTAAAGTATGTGGTCTAGAACTGATACGGATCTTTCCAAATAATTGGTCATCTTCTTGAACAATTGATTTAATGGTAGATGAAATGTCAACCTCAATGTTTTCTTCATTTAGGTGACCTCTTGTCGGTAAATCGTCTATGTATTGCCTTGCTTCTGAAACTGATTTTTCTATTTTTCTCAGACCAACATACATTTGTAGCTCATTCGCATACTTTTTCATTTTGAAAAATTCCGTTTGTCTTTTGTCTATCTGAATGGCTTGTTGTTTAATTTGATGACGAAGAGTTTTCATTTTGGTTTTCATGTCTAAGTGTTTAGATTCTAAATCAGCATACAGTTCTTTTTCTAATCTGTTAAGGTAATCATCTATTGACTTTCTCATAGACAAAATCTCCCCCATTGCTTTTGTTTTCTCAATATCGCATACACTTAGCCGTTGTTTTAAGTATCGTTTTATCTTTTTTAAGTCTTCCTGTATATCCTTTAAATCCAGTTCAAGAAGCTGAACTGAGGCAGATGATTTAAACTGTTTTAGAATGTCTGACAAGGGTTTCATGTCTTGACATTTCTGGTGTTTATCAGTAAAACACTGGATACAGCAGGGACACACATGGACAGAACAGTAAAGTTCTAATTTCTTCTTATGCTCTCTACACTGAATACTTATCGTTTTTAAAAAATCGGGTAAATTGTCGTATTCATAAGTAGAAATTGTTTTATGCGTTTCAGATATTCCTGATTTCCTATGATGTTTTTCACAGTCCTTACAAAGGAAAACTTCACATTCTGTGCACCACGAGACTGCTTCATTGGAGTTGATATCATCGGTACAAATTGTACAGTTACCTTTTTCGGATGACGACATTTGTGTTCTTCTGGAATATAACATGATAAATATATATAGTTATGCTCTCCCCGCTGAAGAAGCCCCAATAAGTGTGTTTGTGAATAACACATTTGCTTACGAAGTTTAGGTAATTACAATTCCCTTGAACTTTCTATTTAAACGACACTATCACTCACTGAAAAATCTTCTGTCTTCAGTGCAATTAATACCAACATTTCATAAGAATTTCTTATCACATGGTCTGTCAAATACTCTAAAAGGCTCATTCATTATCATAAACGTCTATTCGATTATATATATAAAAAAATAGAAACAAATGCACGGCTTCAGATTTATTGTTAAAAAGCAAAATCATAAAAATACTGAACTCTGAGGAAAATTCAAAAAAGAAAGTCCCTTTACTAGTAAATAAAATGGCAAAATCAAAAGCTCTAACACATCAAACGAATGGATAACAACTGTCATATTCCTTACTTGGTACAGGCATTTTCTGATACATTCTAGAATCCAGGGGCGATGGGAATCAAAATATTTTTTAAACAAAAGACCAAAGGGTATCACCAGCCCAGTAGTCAGCAATCTGTGTTGATTTGAGTTATCATTGATATGTTCATACTTATGAATTAACTGTTAATAAAACTTAGAGATTTTTGAAAATACTAAGGCTTTTCTACCACAGGAATAAATTACCTTAGCAGTATTTGGCAACACATTTAGGAATTTTTGGTCCTCAATGCTCTTCAACTTCTTGCTTTATTTGGCCTTTTTAACATTTTCTTATTCGAACGTCACTGATGAGTCTTTTGTTGACGAAACGCGCGTCTGGTGTAAATATAAAATTTCAATCCTGGTATCTATAATGAGTTTATTTACCTCTATCCGATTTTATTTTTGTGGATCTAATCAACTTATCAAATGATTTACTTTTGTTTTACTTTTGTTGACATTCTTTGACTTTTAATAACTGAACATGCATAATGCAATGTGTAATCCATATCTAGCTAAGGAGATATTAAAGGTCACATGAATACAGATTCAATTAGGTCGAAGTTAATAATTCATCATCGATGTTTCTTAGCTTATTTTGACAAAATTGAAATTTATACTAACTGCTTAAAGTGTATTTTTATTTTTATTTCATTAATTGAACAAAAAAAAATCATGTTTTCAATTTTTTATATATCTCGTTGCTGTTTTTCCTTTAAAGAAATATCTTGTTTGTGATAAGTCTCTGAAACCGAAATCATCAAGACATTAATATGTATTGGCATATATTTGTTACGTTTGGAACAGACAATGGACATTCTTATGGGACACAACTCTATTCCTCCTATTGTCCACTCGATTTTTATTCATATAAGGTAGATAGATATAGGAAGATGTGGTATGAGTGCCAATGAAACAACTCTCCATCCAAGTGCTAATTTATAAAAGTAAACCATTATAGGTCAAGGCACGACCTTCAACACGGAGCCTTGGCTCACACCGAGTAGCAAGCTATAAAGGGCCACAAACAATACTATTGTAAAACCATTCAAACGGGAAAACAAACGGTCTAATTTATATGAAAACGAGAAACACTTTTAAACCACATAAACAGACGACAACTACTGAGCATCAGATTCCTGACTTAGGACAGGTGCAAACAATTGCTGCGGGATTAAATTTTTAATGGTAACCTTCTCCCTTTTCTGAAACAATAGTATAACATCACAGCACTATAAAATATCAATTGGCAAGCTTAATTCAATCAAAAAACGTAGTTACATAAAATAACACACAATGAACGATTAAATTTGATATGTGATACAATGCAAATATAGTTAATAAAAATAAGGGATGAATCATGAAGGTAAAAAGTAAATAAAGAAGTATAAATCTTTATTCATATGAGGTATATCGATCTTTATTCATATGAGGTAGATAGATCTTTATTCATATGAGGTAGATATATCGTTATGCATATGCGGAAAATTCCATGCCTTTAAATTCACGTTCCTGTATATATATTTTTTCTTCACACTAAAAAATTGCAAATTTTGTGGCTATATTGGTCCATTTTAAATACAAGATACCACAGTGAAGTATGCCTAATATTCTTATTTACATTTAAAGGGGCACTAGCTACGAGATATATAAAGAATCTAAAGTTTGATTTTTTTTCTGTTCAATAAATAATGAAAGTGAAATAGTGAAATAACTATTCGCTTTTTGCAGCCAAAAAGGTTCAATTTTGTCAAATTACGCTAAGAAACATTGATAATTAGTTATTCACTTGCAAGTGAATGAGTTGACCTCTTTAAATTCGTATTCATGTGAACTTCAATTTAACCCCTAGCTAGAGATTGACAATGCATGCATTGTACGTGTACTGGTTATTTAAAAAAAAAAGAATGTCAACAATGAAAGTGAAACTACGGTAAATCATTTGATTACTAATTCGATGCACATAAAATCATTTTTATACGGTTAAAAACAATGAGAAACATCTATTTTTAATCTATAAAATAAAATCAAACAGACCTATAAAAACCCAATTGCACGTGTTGGTTTAATCTATTCATATCTTTATTTATGTTTACATCGCTTATATGGTCATCTGAGGTCAAATCGATAGGTAATAAGATGGCGTCTGGACTAAAATACACACGAAACGAACCTATATATTATCTACCCCATGCTCTGTAAACTGTTTATTTTAGACTTTAGATAGTTTGGATAAATGTTTTACACTGTTATAAATCAAATATCAGAATTTGAGTGAAATCGGTGAATTTGACAGCTAGTGCCCCTTTAAACATAGACAATGAGGTTTCAGACAAAAATAATGATTTACGCTTTTCAATTGTGTTTCCCCTTTCATGATAGCATTGAAAGATGATTGGAGTTTTAATTAGAGGAAAACTTATGAACCAAGGGTTTGTGGAAGTTTGGTTTCAGTTTTTCGTTTGAAATTTTATAAATGCCATCATGATTTTGTTTGATCGTTATGGAATATAAATGCCTCAAACTCTATGTTTTCTGATCTTTGGTTGAGAGTAACTATATGCACAGGATTTATTTCTTTTTCAGAGTTTGATCTAGAATAAATAAAGGCAACAGTGATATACCGCTGTTCAAAAACCGACTTACGAAATACAATTAATTACACCATTACTAAAAATTTCTATATTAATATTCTTGTAATTATTAGAAAATACATCAAATATCACCGTTACAAACTGAATCCCGATTTAATGTTCAATTTTTATAAATTTACCTGTGACGTCACTTTTTCCGGCGTTGATACATTCACGTGATCGACAGTTCCTGATTTTATATTGCTGTGCTGTCCTAAATTAATTTTAGGTGTTCTTTATTATTCTGTGGTTTACATGTCGAAATATACAATTATTTATTTATTTATGAATTTCTCTGTCTTGTGTGTTCTTGTATTTATTTGTACTGTAAACCTGTCACGTAATATGATCATTTTGACGGTAATTTTTACATTGTCATATATGCGGGAGGTTTGGCTAGACATTACTTAAACAGGTTTAACCCACCGTTGTCTTCTTAAAATGTCCTGTACCAATGCAGGAAAATGACAGTTGTTATCAAACAGTTCGTGTCTATGTGTGGTGCTTTGGCGTTTGTTTTTATTGCACTGCAGTGTTTCTTTTCTTCCGTTGCTTTCCTCTTATAGTTTATGCGTACCCTGGGTTTTAGTTTATAACCCGGATTTCGTTGCCTTTTTTATGTCTATGTTTTCGATTGTGACATCATGAAGTTATATTCGTACTTATAATAAACGATAAATAACAGGACTAGTGCCAAATGTTGAGCTTGATTTGCTTCCCTTCCGGAGCACGTGATATCTCACTGTTTTTGTTGGTTTTTAATTGCTCATTTTACCATGTGGTGGTTTTTTTTACATTTTTGTAATTGGTTAATTGTTCCTTTACTAGTTACTGCACTTTGTTACACGACATGCAAAATAATTCGAAACATTACGTTTTGTTTACCTCCTGGCATATCTTGTTTTATGAAGATATGATACCAATGTTATGTGGTCTTTCCGATATTGTTTTACCCCTAACTAGCCCCCTTGTTGTATTAATTTTGTATCTACATATTGTCATAGATCAAATATATTCTTTCAGTGTATGTTCGCTTGTTTTTGTTAATAAGTCTTTTGAAAAAATCAATAATAAACTTATCATTTCCTGTTTACAAAACTTTGAATTTTTCGAAAAACTAAGGATTTTCTTATTCCAGGCATAAATTACCTAGCCGTATTTGGCACAACTTTTTGGAATTTTGAATCCTCAATGCTCTTCAACTTTGTACTTGTTTGGCTTTATAAATATTTTGATATGAGCGTCACTGATGAGTCTTATATAGACGAAACGCGCGTTTGGCGTACTAAATTATAATCCTGGTACCTTTGATAACTAATTATAACGTGTCTTTCTATGTTGTGATGTACAAAATAGCAAATTTTTTAAAATGAAACACAAGAATTAACATGCTAAACAGTAAAAGAAATATTCATTATTACAAATAAAAGTATATATAACAAGTTATTAACATGATGAACAACGACAGTACGCATAATCTATATTTTAAAGCCATCGTGTATGCTTTATGAAGTTGATACGGAATATTTATCAAGAAGGTCTTGGTACCTTCCGATGAATATTTTTAGAAAAAGGACGAGACGTTCTTTGACCTACTCCTGTTTTATCATCTTTCGGCTCAGACTCTGGTGACGTTGCTGTTGTCCATGCTCTTTAACTTGTATGTAGACGGTAAGTGTGGTGCAAACGTTAGATTTTCGAATCTGATGGCATATTAATGGATTAAAAATGTGAACGGGATTCGAACTTTATCAGTATTTAATGGTTATAAATCTACAGTATTGTTTCTTTGAGTTTTTATTTTAATACAAATGTTTCATATGGTTGGTCTCGTTGAAAGTTCTAAGAAATCAAGAAGACACTTTGAATTTGATTGGAAAGTTCTGATTTTTCAAAATAAATGGGTTGATGAATATCAAATAGTCCTGAGGTGTTTTTTTTTCTAAATTGACAGAACTGTTACCAAAAAAACATGTTGCCATCATTATGTATATAAGATATATTCGATAGATTCAATCTAAACAAATTAAGAAAATCAAGAGGTACTAACATGTTTGGCCATGTTTTAACCACTTTATCAGTATGATAAATATAAGTTCATTGTTTTGTTTCTACTTTTTGTTTTATTTAAGCTAATGCCCTTTAATATGAATGTTCTAGTCTTGATAATTGATGTGTTTGGATGACCTACCGTGAAAACTTTATCGTTGTATTCAGTCAACAGTATGTATACATGGAAGTTAAAATACATGATCATTAAATATTTGTGTGAATTATGTACCAGTTGATCGATGGACTATTTAAATGTGTGAAAAGGAGGTATTGTATTATTTTAAAAATACATGTATATAAAATACATAATCTTAAAACCCAGTCAATCGTTAATAGATTTTCAACAGTTTAGTATCAATCTTTCCTTTGGCTTCATAACTATAGTATTTTGATCTGAGCGTCACTAGTGAGTCTTGTGTACACGAAACGCGCGTCTGGCGTATTAAATTATAATCCTGGTACCTTTGATAACTATTTCCTACTTCATTTTCTCTCTGTTTTTTATTTATTTCTTTTTTGTTTTCTATGTAGATTCAAAATTGGTTTTTTTTTAAACAAGAAAATTGACTGGTGATCTCACTCTAAAAAAAGCTTTGCATTGCCACTTACTAATAAAATATCTGATATCAAAATATGTCTAAAACCTGAGGATAAGAACATATATGTTGCCCAGTAGTTTTCTATGTACAGTATTGTGTAGACCTTGTCATACTTTTTGTTGCATTTCTTGATTTTTTAACATGGGTTTCTTAATTTTTCTTCGATTTCTGATTTGAATATCTCTTCGGTATCTCCAATTTCTTTTTTAAATGCTCAATCTTATATTCGTTCGATCATTCTACATATGTTGTGCTTTGACCAGTACCTAAAAAGTTTCTAGAATGAAATTCAAAACAGTGTGGCTGTGGACATTTATTGACACATTAAATTCATCCATTGACTGGGACAATTTAGGTGAACGTTTGTATGTAACGACCATTGCTCACTGTGTACTTTTTAAAGACACTTAAATTATGGGGTCACCAAAGGTTCTCAACACCTTAATAAAGTAATTCGAAAAAATTAATCAGAAATAACACGATGTTTTGATTTATATCAATTATATAAATCAAAACATAAAGGTTATTTCTGATTAATTTTTCGAATTATTTTATAATTAAAGGCGTTAAGAAACCTTGGTGACCCCACAGTTTAAATGTCTATCGTAGGTACGTCGTGAACAGTGGTCGTTACAGACAAACGTTCACGTAAATTGTCCCAGTCAATGGATGAATTTAAAGTGTCAATCAATGGCCACAGCCACACGTTTAAAAGGCTAAGTACAATAGCTGTCTAAATGAGTTGAAATAAACCAAAGGGCCAAACTTATAAGTTGAAAACGAATTGATACTGCCTTGACAAAAAAGAAAGAAAAAATGACAAAGAAACAATTGAGTCTAACAGAATCATGGATCGTTTGAAGGTCGGGTTAAACTAATTTTTCTATGATTCAAAATTAAATTAACTATTCAGTGAATAGGGAAACGTCTAGATAAAGATAATCACAGATTGGAAACCTTTGTAGGTGAAAAAAAATGTCAAAAATAGGTGGATTATGGGTACCCTAACGTTAGTTTCAAAATTTTGAATTATTCCGTGACAGGACATCATGTGTATAGCGAAACGAGATGTTAAAAAAAAATGCATTCTTCTTTTCATTCTTTCTAAAAAAAAATATGCTGTAATCATTTTGCCTCGTACGAAGTCGGAAAAAAAGGAAAAACCCAAATTGCATTCATACTTAAATGCACACACAAGAAAATCGAATAACTGATTAACATTAGTCCATGCTAACTATTCATTTTTGAAGAAATGGATTCTTGTAACATATTTTATTTGCTTATTTCTAAAAAAATGACTTTTGTGAACGTTGCATGGCGATTAATTCCATAATTCATAAACAGATAACTCAGAAATGTGTGTTATGTTTGTATGAATCATGTCAGTACCAAATTCTGACAACTAGACTGATAGCAACAGATGGAAATTAATTGTCAATCTAGAAATTATCATTCTGGCCCCGATTACCTTATGATAATGATTAGGGACAACGACAAAAGGGGTGTAAAAGATACAAGAGGGCATTCAAACTCATAGATCGAAAATAAACTGACAACGCCAAAGCTAAAAAAGAAAAAAGACAAACAGACAAATAATAGTACACAAGACACAACATAGAAAACTAGACTAAGCAACACCAACCCCACCAAAAACTGGGGATGATCTCATGTGCTTTGGAAGGGTAATTAAGCAGATCTACATGTGGCACCCGTCGTGTTACTCATGTTAATACAAACCCGTTAAATAGTCTAATTCGGTAGGTCACATTCGAGAAAAGGAAACACGATTGTAGTTAAGACATAAGGAACATATCCGATATCATATGTGAAACGGATATTCCATTATGGATTACCAACTCGTCTGTAAAATTAACGAAGGAATGATTTCAACTTTACCATTTGGAACTCTTGGTTACATAGCTTCCTTGTGAGCAGCAACCTTCTATCAAGGAAAACATGATAGGACATACAAGCCCAGGAATATTGTATCAATTTGGAGATATATACTACGTGTGCAAGGGCTACTGGGATATAATGGAAAGTTTACAATTGGGAAGCTGAAATTATCTCTTTTGTTGTACAAAAGTTTTGTTTTCAACCGACCCTCATTGTCAATTTCTAGATGTAAGTTAAGATGTGAGTCAGATCTGTTGTATTCTTTATTTTTAGTCCAGTGGGATAGATGCATTCAACATTAGCCACCAAATTGGGAATTATTTAGTGATAGAACATCATCTTTATAGCGGAAAGTAAAGTTCCTGTATGAAGTCAGCCTCATAAGATTAAAGGAACAAGTAAACAAGAAGAGGGACGCAGTTGGTTCCCATGAGAATACCGAGTCTTTTTAAAAACTATTGTCCAAACATAACAAATATGTTGTCAATCAAAAAATCAAGCATCTTGTTAATGTCAGTTTCAGAGATTTCTTTTGTTTGAATTAGATTTTTTTTTACAAATTTAAAGTATAAAGTAAAATCACAAAAATACTATACTCATACTATACTATAAATTCCATTATATTGTCACGGAAGCGTGAACAAAACAAACAGACACAATAGGTAAACATGTCAAAAATAGGGGTACAGAAGTCAACATTGTGTTATCATCTTAATCACTATAAAAACAACAAATGTAACCAAGAAGCACAAAAAGGCATACATCAAATTAACATCCTCATTTTGCTTATATTATACGATTTTATTTGTCTATGTAAAATGCACCCATCAAGGATGGAGGGTTTTGAGTATTGGTGTAAAATTGCGCATGTGATGTATGATGTATCTCTCCATAAGACAAGATACTTGTATCTACATTGGCCATTCGGTTTTATGAAACACAGCAAAACTCTTTCAATTTGTCTTTTAATTTGGAATGGGGAATACTTGTGTAAAGGTAGAAAAGTCAAATGCTTTAATGCTTCATGTATTCCAAAATGAAATTCTTAGATTGTATGTACTCTAAACGATTTTGTTTTTAAGTATCATTATCTGATTCCCACCACCTCTAGAATAGGCAATTTCACAATAACTTTGAAGCCTGGCTTTGGTTGCTGATAAAATTGATGTTAATAATTTAAAAAGAGGTTTCGTGGAGCACTTGGAAAACCCAGCAAATACCATTGTTTGTAAGGACCCTCATGTCGTTTAGGTATCACATAAAGTGATAGAAGGTCCAGTTCTTCATCTTTGGTTGAAGTTCCAAGGGAATATAGAACAGACCTATGATTATCCAGGTTTTCTCTTGAGTAAGTGTTGTGGGGTATGTCAAAGGACACTATTTCAAACATCTCTCTGTTTGTTATTATTTGGCATTCTAATGGTTTAAATTTGAGCCCCAAATGAGAACATAGAAATGAGTGTCTTGGTTACTTAATAGCAAGTGCCTAGTATCATTGGTGATTTTTTATTGTGATGTCCCTAACCAGGCCAAATCTATCAAGATAAAGATATCAAAAATCTTCTATTCTTATAAACCCATATATAAGCTTTTTGGCAAATGTTCTTTGGCCTTTGTTAATCTTGTATGTTTTTTTAATTCAGTTCACTTGTATGTTTTGAAGTTTAGTGTGACAACCATTCTCACACATTTTCAGCTGACTATGCTGTGTTGGCTCTGCTCATTGTTGAAGACCGTACAGTGACCTATAGTTGTTAATTTCTGAGTCATTTGGTCTCTTGTGGAGATTTGTCTCATTGGCAATCATACATCTTCTTTCTATATAGTACACATTTTTGTTTGGGGGCCAGTTGAGGACCACCTCTGGATGCAGGATTTTCTATATGCTTTGAAGACCCATTGGTGGCCTTCAGCTGTTGTCTGCTCTTTACTCAGATTGTTGTCTCCTTGACATATTTCCCATTCCCATTTCTATTCGAAATTTTATTTCTATATAAACACATAAAAATATTATAAAAGATATATTAAAAAGACTAATTTATTATTCATAATTACAAAATTGAAATATAGTTATCTAAAAGTACATATAATTTATTTTCTCATCAAACTTTCTTTCTTCCAAGCCTCATGATCAGATTTCCTTATTTGACTATTTCCAATCATATCATCTACTTTATAGTAATCTGAAGAAAAAGAAAAATGTTATAAATATTAATGAACTTCACTGTTTAATAACAAAATTATTGACTTTATGACAGATTTTAAACTCTTAATTGTGTGTCTCTTACAGCTGAGCTGTTTTGCTATATATGTCTTGCATATTATTTGAACCCATGCAGCCCTTATAAATTATGTAAAGCATTAAATTGAAACAAAAACACTAATGTCAATCTGCTCTATCATCATTACAGTATTAAACCCAAAATTCAAACCTGTCTATGTGCTGGGTCTCTTTCCTTTCTGTGCTCATGTGTTTCCATCAGTTATTTGTTGTTACCTGGGCTGCATTCAATATGGTAGCAGCTACATAGGGCTATGTAGATTCTTTACTACTGAACATGTAGCTAGCATTGCTGCTAGATAGATTTTGATAGCTGCTACAGTATTGAGTGCAACCCTGGATTACTTTCTTCCAAATAAATTTACCAAATTTGAACATCAGAAAACTACTATCACCTCAATTGTGTACTTGTCATTCTCTATAGGCGAATCCAGGGGGGTGCCCAGGGGTGCCTTGGCCCCCTCTCGTGGGAAAAATTTGGTTGATTATATGGGAAATCACCCCCCTTATGAAAAGTTCTGGATCCGCCACTGTTATCCCTGTGTTACTTGTTTAAATTAGCTTTAAACTTAAGATATATGTACAAGTGAAGATATGTTTGATAACCACATATCCACATCAATAACTAATTACTACCCCATAATATTCTGTCATATCTCTAAAGTTATTAGATATTACTTACATTCTAAAAATTTTGGATGTTTCTGACTATATTCATATCTAAGTCCTGTAAATTATAAATGAAAAACAATCTATTAATAGTATATATTACATGCACAGTATCATGCAGTGATCCATACAGTACTTATTTGTAGATATTACTTTAATGAACAGTTTAATAATATTCAAGATAATTACCAAAAACTGCAGAATTTCCTTAAAATCATCAATGTGGCTGATAATTTCAGAGCAGGTAGACCTTGACCTAATGAATACTTTAACTTCTTGTCTGATTTGATCTAAATGCTTTCATTTTTGAGATATTTAAGAATTGAATTCTTCTGAAAATTCATTGGGGTGTAAAAGCGTTGACCGAAGTACATTTTGTATGTGCGCACAGTCAACGCTTTTACTATAGGATTAAACACATTTTTTCTAGAAGTTATTGATGTGTAAACCGGGGCGATTAACTCACAAACTGAATAAAAGTCCGAAGGACTTTTATGTTAAGTTTGTGAGTAAGAGCCCCGGTTTACACATCAATAACCTCTAGAAAAAATGTGTTTAATCCTTATAATTCTTAAGCCAACTAATAGCGATTTTAAGAACATTAAATTTTTGTTTTGTAAATGCTACTATAATAACCATCAAATGCTACAATTGGCATGTCGTAACTAAGGAGTTGGCCGCCATATTGACTTTCTAAAATCCTTAAATGTTCGAAAAATGCAACGGAATCTTGAATAAAATAGCACCTACCTCCAAAACTTCAAATTAATGAGATATACCATTCGAATTTGAAGCGTACACGTAACGAAATAATCTTTCCAATGAAGGTTTTCATTCGTATGACGTCGTGTTTAGCCACGACGTAAATTCGCCAAATCATTCATGAAAGTTCGCGGAATTTTATTTGAATTTTGAATTTATACATTTTCGTAGCTTTAGTGTATTCATTTCATTACTTTTTTGTCATATATTCACGAAAATAGACACAACTGTTATGCATTTGTTTTTTAATCTATATTTGCCGAAAATCCCGGAATCCCTGTAAGCTTGTGAATCGCGCATGAATAGATTACGAAAGTAGTTTCGGAAACATGGTTTATCGAAGTGTAAACTTAGAGAAAAATTCTAATTGACCAATCCAATTCAAGTATTTATCGATATGCAAATCATATAAGAATTATAACCCTATGAAGTTACAAAAAGAAGCATTCAATACTTATAATTACATTTTTTAGCTATGATCAAGAAAACACGAATTTTATATATTTTTTTATTTAATTCACCTGTGCACTTTATTGTGGGACCATGTGTTATCATGAATGAAAAGTTTTATTGAGTGATGCAATTGCTTACGGAGTAACATGTGATGTGCAGTTAGCCAATCAGAATAAAGTATTATAATGAAACATACATCAAATGTAATTATTAAGTCAAAAACTGCATTTTACGCTATGTTCTATTTATACCCATGGCGTCCATGTTTTTTGAGGAAACAAGAAAATAAAACACAGCTTCATTCTACATAACTTAAGAATCAACCATCTTAAGTTTGATTTAATTTGGTTCAGGTAGTTTCAGATGAGAAGATTTTTTAAAGTTAGAAAACATGATACACAAATTGTATATATTTTCCTTAAAGGGGAATAACTCATTAAGGGTTAATTGACAATTTTGGTCATGTTTACTTTTTTGTAGATCTTACATCACTGAACATTTTTGCTGTTTATCATTATCTTTAATACTATTAAAGATAATAACCCAAAACTGCCAAATTTCTTTAAAATTACCAATTTAGTGGCAGCAACCCAACAACTGGTTGTTCTGTTAGTCTGAAACTTTAAAGGCTAATACATGATCTTGACCTATTGAACATTTTACTCCCTATCAGATTTGCTATATATGCTTTTGTTTTTGAGATATAAGCAAAACACTGCATTTGATCCCTATGTTCTATTTTTAGCAGTGGTGGCCATGTTTGTTGATGGATCAAAATTTCAGATACAATTAATAAACTAATACCTTAAGGAACATACAGTTAAAGTTTGAAGGTATTTGGCTAAGTAGCTTCAGAGGAGAAGATTCTTGAAATAGTTTACGCTGCCGACGACGGACGGCAAGTGATGGCATAAGCAGACATTGGGCCTAGTGAGCTAAAAAAGGAAGGTATATATTCAGAACTGGAATGTACAATTGTTTTTGTGATGATTCGTAGCAATGCAGGGCAGAACTGAAAAGCTGAGCTGGATTTTTAATGTGCTAGTGCACAGAGTAACATATTCAGGAAGATATTTCAAATTACCAACATATATCATTATGAATCTTCTTGTGATCTTGAAGTAAGTAGCTACCTCTCTAGTCTTAATAATAAAAAGAAAAAATAATGTTTCTTATAAGCTCTTAAAATCAGACTATCTGAACAAGGGCAACAACAAGTAATTCTATCATATCATTAATTTACCTTGAGAGTTATTAAGCCTTTTGAACCATATAAAAGATGTAGCCAATATTCCAACTTCTACAACCAGACCAATTTTCAGTCCTGTACCAAAAATACTAAACTTGGTTTGTGGATATTTCCGCATGGTCCTTGTTTATCATATGCTCAACCTGCAAAAATAACATATATTTATTAGCAAATCAATTTGAAAGATTCATTTTTCTATTTAGAAATGTCTGCAGTTGAACATTTAGTGACACAGGTGAGAGAATGTCCTTGTTTACCATTGTGTTTTAGTTTAACTTTTGTGATTCCCACTAACATCATTAAGAAAATATTTATTTTTTCAAAACCTGATATTAAACATGTTTTATAGCATCAAGTAGTGACAATAGTCATTACATAGCTGTAAAACTAGAAATAATAAGAATGTGTCCAAAGTACATGGATGCCCCACTTGGACTAATATTTTCTATGTTCAGTGACCAGTGAAATTGGGGTTGAAAATCTAATTTGGCATTAAAATTAGAAAGATCATATCATAGAAGCATGTGAACTATGTTCCAAGTTGATTGGACTTCAACTTCATCAAAAACTACCCTGACTAAAAACTTTATCCTGAAACGGGACAGACAGACTAACAGACAGACAATGGACGAACAGACAAAGGAAGCACAAACCAGAAAACATAATGCTCCTCTACTATCATAGGTGGGCAATAAAAATAGTTAAAATCATCTCAAAGGAGAACACTAGAACTATTAAGAGGTCCATTTTCTTGGTTTTTCTATTACTTAAAAACTGTAAGAGTAATAAGAAAGGAACTGTATTTTGAACAGGAAACATTTGTATGCTTTTTTTCTGTAATTTGGTATAAAATGTATTTAGATTAATTTAATAAAATATCCAATCTTTTTATTAGCATATAATAAACATTTTTACTGAGTCTGTCATTTCAGTATTAAAATGAACAGATTTTTTATATTAATTTAGTATTGAACTTGTCAGACATAATAACAATGTATCTATAATGGGCAATGGAGCATATCACATTTGAGGTATTTTTAAACATTTGTTTTTAATGAATGGGAGATAACTCAATTTTTTTTGGTAAATGTGAATCTATTGTAAAATGTGAATCTTTCACCCATTTATCAAAGATGTTTATATTTCTTTAAAGGGAGTATTGCACCATATAATGTTTTATTTAGACAAGGTAATTGTAAATAAATATAATATTTTGAACATTTAGTTAATAAGCACTTAAATCCTTGATTTACCCACATCAGGAAGGCAAATTAGAAATATTTGAAAGCCAAGGATGTATAAATACTTAAGGATCTATATAACACTTAAAAGAAAGGTGACATCTTAGCAGTGGCAGATCCAGAGGGGTCTGGGGGTTGGAACCCTCCATTTTTTTCTTGACGATCAATGAATTTGAATGGGGACATATACATGTAGTTGGAACCCCCCTTTCCTGAAAAAAACCTCTAAATCCAGGATTGGGAACCCCCACTTTTAAAAAATGCTGGATGCTCCCCTGCTTAGACATTCTTCAGGATAAACTTTTGAATCTACAGGCCTGAAGGTGAATTTACCAAAATTTTAGTTACGGTAGATCCTATTGGCCCTTTAGAGATGACATTTACATACCAGGCAGCATTTCTTACAAACCAAGGATGGTGGACCTGTGTTGCTGTTGTTCATTTTTACAAACCAATATTTACAGATATTTATCAGAGACATTAACCCTTTCCTCCATAATGACGCCTTTTGAAGACACCCCCTTTACTCCATAATGACGCCTTTTGACGTCAGTGTAGTACCTCAGTTGAAATGCTCTGACTATGAAATGTCTGGATCAGACTTAAAAAAAAATTGTATCCAATATGAAAAGTATATCCATGAGAATATCTGAATTGAATTTCATTGATGAAATATCTGTTTTCACAATGTCAATACTTTAAACCTGATGATTTTTTTTTTATTGAAAAAATCCTATGCGAATCTAGTATGTAAAAAAAAAATCCATGTATCTAAAAATTTATTCCAATTTGACATAACTGTAGCCTTCTAGTCTAATGTTTTATCTAAAATCCCAGTTTTGACGAGTTTGAGTTATTTCCCTTCTTGCTCATTTTGAAGGAGTGAATGGTCGATTTTCTCATTGGATTAATCAATGTGAAAAAAGCATTTCAAACTAAGCTTATAAAAGATCCTTACTAGATACTCCATTCCTCGGTCAATATTATAGTGTTATTAACTGGCTGTTTCTGTATTGGCCCTGTTATAGAGTTAAAGATAAAATTGAGAAAGGAAATGGGGAATGTGTCAAAGCGACAACAACCCGACCATAGAGCAGACAACAGCCGAAGGCCACCAATGGGTCTTCAATGTAGCGAGAATTCCCGCAACCGTAGGTGTCCTTCAGCTGGCCCCTAAAAATATGTATACTAGTACAGTGATAATGGACGTCATACTAAACACCCGAATTATACACAAGAAACTAAAATTAAAAATCATACAAGACTAACAAAGACCAGAGGCTCCTGACTTGGGACAGGCACAAAATTGCGGTGGGGTTAAATATGTTTATGAGATCTCAACCCTCCCCCTATACCTCTAGCCAATGTAGAAAAGTAAACGCATAACAATACGCACATTAAAATTCAGTTCAAGAGAAGTCCGAGTCCGATGTCAAAAGATGTAACAAAAGAAAATAAATAAAATGACAATAATACATAAATAACAACAGACTACTAGCAGTTAACTGACATGCCAGCTCCAGACCTCAATTAAACTGATTGAGAGATTATGTCTTCATCATATGAATATCAGGCACAATCCCTCCCGTTAGGGGTTAGTATCATACTATCATAAAATATATGAGAAGAACATAACCTGTGTCATGCCAATAACTATTTTTTTTTTTTAAATAAATGTGTTTAGTTCCAATGCAAAGACCCTATAAGTGAATCAATATTAAAGCCAAAATATGCAATCTTTAATGACCTGACAACAGTATCGTAACTATATCCCTTCTTAATAAGTCTGTTTAAAGGTTTTGTAAGCTTTTGAGGTGAATACTGACATTTTTGTGCTTTGTAAAGAATATTAACATAAAAGATTGGATGTGAAATATTTGAAAGTATAAGATGTCTGAATGTTGAGTTATATTTACGAATTATTTCTTTATACCGGTGATATAAGAGTCTTGTGTTCAATACAGCTAACTTCAAATCTATAACAGGGCCAATACAGAAACAGCCAGTTAATAACACCATAGTATTAGCCCCATACAAAGGTTACAATATTCAAGGTTTTTTTTTTTACAATTTTCATATGAATGAGGGTCCTAGTGGGTACTTTCAGGATGAAAAACGGTAAAAATTCTTGCTAAATGCTGTTAATGGTAATTTTTGCTGAATGACAATAAAATATAAAATTTCTTTTCCTGATAAAACAAGAGTGCACACGCTGAAATGTCTCGCCTTCTATACTAATCATTGATATTATGTTGATAGTCCTAAGTATAAAGCTTTATTACAACTGTCTCATTAACTTAACATTAACCAAAATAACTAAACCAAGGCCAATGAACCATGAAAATGAGGTCAAGGTCAGATGAACCATGCCAGGCAGACATGTACAGCTAACAATGCTTCTATACAACATATATAGTTGATCTATTACTTATAGTTTAAGAAAAATTGACCAAAACACAAAAAATTAACACTGTGCAATGAACCGTGAAAATGAGGTCATGGTCAAAAGAAACCTGCCCTTCTGACATAAAGATCATAAAATATTTCCATACACCAAATATAGTTGACCTATGGCATATAGTATTAGATAAATAGACCAAAACTCAAAAACTTAACTTTGACCACTGAACCATGAAAATGAAGTCAAGGTCACATGACATCTGCCCGCTAGACATGTACACCTTACAATCATTCCATACAACAAATATAGTAGACCTATTGCATATAGTATGAAAAAAACAGACCAAAACACAAAAATTTAACTATAACCACTGAACCATGAAAATGAGGTCAAGGTCACATGACATCTGCCCGCTAGACATGTACACCTTACAATCATTCCATACAACAAATACAGTAGACCTATTGCATATAGTATGAAAAAAACAGTCCAAAACACAAAAATTTAACTATAACCACTGAACCATGAAAATGAGGTCAAGGTCAGATGACACCTGCCAGTTGGACATGTAGACCTTACAGTCCTTCCATACACCGAATATACAAGCCCTATTGCTTATAGTATCTGAGATACGGACTTGACCACCAAAACTTAACCTTGTTCACTGATCCATGAAATGAGGTCGAGGTCAAGTGAAAACTGTCTGACAGACATGAGGACCTTGCAAGGTACGCACATATCAAATATAGTTATCCTATTACTTATAATAAGAGAGAATTCAACATTACAAAAAATCTGAACTTTTTTTTCAAGTGGTCACTGAACCATGAAAATGAGGTCAAGGACATTGGACATGTGACTGACGGAAACTTCGTAACATGAGGCATCTATATACAAAGTATGAAGCATCCAGGTCTTCCACCTTCTAAAATATAAAGCTTTTAAGAAGTTAGCTAACACCGCCGTAGCCGCCGCCGGATCACTATCCCTATGTCGAGCTTTCTGCAACAAAAGTTGCAGGCTCGACAAAAAATCAACTGATTTTGACAAATCACGTAACTTTTTTTCCAAAAATAACGGTAGTGAGAATTAATTGAGACCTCTGAAGAATCATTTTATAACGACATTTTGACAAATCATGTCAAATAAAATTTAAACAAATTTGATGTTAACGCTAGACAAAAAAAACTTTGTTTTCCGCCTGACCTAAAAGACATTCATACCATCTTTAACACCTTATCGCTATTTGTCTTCCATAACTGGACATCACAAAAGTTTCCTTAAATTTTGACGTCGTAATAGAAAATATCCAACGCCACAGTGGAAGAAAAGATATTGTTGTATGATGTCAAAAGTTAAAGTGGGACAGATTCTAGGGTCAGGCTGACATATTTTCAAACCTTATCGCTATTCCCTGCTGACCAGAGAATCTGTCCCTCTTGAACTATTGAGGTCATACAACTGTCACCTTTCCCATTGTGGCATCAGATATTTTATATTATGACGTCAAAATTTTACGGGAACCTGTGTGATGTCCAGTAATGGCGGACAAATAGCGATAAGGGGAATTTGCATACCAAGATTTCTCTTCAGTGATTTCACTCTTGGATGTAAAATGATATAATTGGGTATGCCTGTCTGCCATGTTTATTAATTACTTTTTCCGATTTATTTCTGTTTAAATCAAAGTTTCAGAAACTTTGAAGTGGGTCTCATACACCTTTTCGCTAATCCCGGCTGACACGGCCGCTTGAACTTTTGACGTCAACAACAATCACTTTTACATTGTGGCGTCAGATATTTTGTTTTATGACGTCAAAATTTTACGGGATCATTTGTGATTTCCAGCAATGGCGGCCAAATAGCGATAAGGTGAATTGGGATCTAAGCGTGACAACACTCTTTCTCGGGATTGACAATTTTTTGTAAATGTGATATGTGGAAGTCAAATTATTGTGCCATGTAAAAAGGAAATATTAGTCTAGCGGGACACGGGAAATTACAAAAATAATGAGAATTGCTTACGTACAGTGTAAGGGTATCTGACAAAACAGTAAGCGGGGTCCGGGATCAGAACCCCCCAAACAGACCCCTTTGAAGGCGTGATAGCAATAAAGACTTTAAGTCACTTAAGTGCCTGAGAGAGAGAGCCCCTCCCCCTTTTTTCGTTTTATATTGGTTGTTTCTTGACTGTTTATGAG
The DNA here is from genome assembly GCA_019925275.1 of Mytilus edulis. Taxonomy (NCBI): domain Eukaryota; kingdom Metazoa; phylum Mollusca; class Bivalvia; order Mytilida; family Mytilidae; genus Mytilus; species Mytilus edulis. The sequence goes on along the minus strand of CM034350.1, from coordinate 114,536,414 downwards.
AAGAATTAAAATTTTAATCTTTTTTGGATTGTTATTTCTTTTTTCTTTTTTTGTTTTCTCACATGATACTTTGTAAACGTCGACGAGAGACCATTGAGGTACTATGCAATCACTTGACTTTGACTTTTCTCAACATGTGCCAGGCCCAAGGTGCGACAAATATAAACAAAATGACGTCACGAAACGCCTGCGTAGAACGGTTTCCCATAAGCCATTGATAACTTGTCGGCCATGTTGACATCTCCCGAAATGAAAACAGGAATGCCATGGGTGTAAACAACAAATATGAACATTCAAGGCTAAAGTTTAATGTTAAACAACAAGTGTCTATCATAATATTCACCCGTCTCCATTTATAATGTATATTGTTTCATATCTTATTTTTTCTGTACCATAAACGAGCCCACTAAAGTACGGAAGTCGACATTTTTTCAATAACATTGTCCATTTTACATCGGAGCAAGTGAAATATTCATTATATGAGCAACTTATGCATACAAGTAATTACTAATTATGAAATATATAACTTGTCCGGGTTAATTAATTAGTGAACTTTCGTAAATTCTTTGGAATATGTCTGCAAACCAAGAACGATAACTACAAGATTATTTTGCAAATGCTAAACATGTCTGCAGAGGACAGAGTGAAAAAGCTTACACATCTTTATATGTCTGACCTCCAGAATAGCAAAGGACAAGCATTAAGCATTGAGACTCTTCTTGATGTTCTGGTAGTGCTATATGATGAGTGCTGCAATACAACTTTGAGGAGGGAGAAAAATATCTCGGAGTTTGTGGAATTTGGTGAGTTTATGAGTCATATTATAATTATAGTAGAGTCCTATTACTGGCAATGGGGGTATAACTTATGGGTCACTAGGCAAGACTCAGCATACACTGGTTGATTTCCTAAGATAAGTCTATAAAACTTCAAAACAATTGATACTGCTGGCTGAATCAACTGACATTATTACAAGACGTGTATACATTATAATGTGTGAAAACATGAATGAGGACCAAGAAGCGTCTATAAGCCTTATTGTTGTTCAGGAATCTTCGCTAATTGAACTATTTATGTCATACAACTATCATATTTCCATTTTGTACTACATGTATGACGTCAAAATTTTACAGGAACTGTACTTGCAGACAAATAGCGATAAGATGTATAAATGCATATGCACTTTTGGCATTGAGCTGATTTTTTTTTGTCTCCGAATGACCTAAAATCTAATCCAAATAACTCTCTGACGTCAAGCAACAATCACTTTTTATTTGTGACGTCAAAATTTTAAAATTGTGATGTAAAGTTTACAGGAACTTGTGTGATTTTACATGTACGTTCTGGCAGACAAATTTGCATACAAGATTAGTGTAAATAGGTCTGTTATTTTAGGCTAAAAGATATCAACTTGTGGCAATCTGATTTATTTCTGTTTTTTTTCTGCTGTCTGAACTTTTGGTAATCTTAATTTAAATATAATCATTCATGTAAAAATGCATCTCTCAGACTTTTAAGTTGAACCCAGTGCAGAAGCCTGTTCTTTCTAAATATCAGATGTGATGATACATGTATAATTAGCAGAGCTAAACTCTGTTATTGAATATATAAACCTATTATGACCATTTGTTGCTTATACCCAATATTGTATGGTCTTGATCAACATTCCATACTTCTGATGTACAGTCCCTGATCCAATGATAGGTTGCTGGTGAAGAATGATTTTATATAAAAGATCTCAACTAATTAGCAACATGGGGGAACTACATATGTATGGCAAATGGTTTTCAATCAAATCATGTGACTGGTACAAATACTTTCCCATTACTTTCCCATTTGTGGGTGGTACTTTTAAATTTATTCCATGAATACTTTATATCAAAAATTCCTATTTAAGGTGGAACTTATCCATACATGTACATGTAGCATAGAAGGGTAAAAGTATCTGGTATTACCTTCTAATGCCTGGAAACAAAAGAATTACACTAATGTCATTTATTTACACATTATACAATCAGATTTTTGAACATGAAACAACAGCAAAATACCTAGGGGTAACCTTCAACCCTAACTAGGATTTATACACAACCAATGAATGTTGGTCTTAAAGTGTCATACTGGTATTCATAAATGCATACTTGTTCTATCAAAGCTCCTCTTTCCTTTTTTGGCAAGTACATGTATCTGTTTCACTGAAATTTCCATGTTATGTGTCATCATACATGTCAGAACTTTTGGAAACCATGATTATTTTTTTTGTAATTGGTAAAAGTTGAAGGCAAATAAAACATTTCTAAATTCATAGGGCTACAAATTCACTGTAATTTCATGTTTCTCTTTCAATTAACTTTTCAGCTAAACCAATTGTAAACAGGGTCAAGGAATTTCGACTCCATAGAGATGATTTTGAGACAGTGAGAATTATAGGAAGAGGATCTTTTGGAGAGGTATGGTCATTAAAATTATGTATATGATCAAAAAGATTTAGGTGCCATTATCTAAAGACGTATTTGACATATTTCATTTTACTGAAATTTGAACTTTAGACTTAGTGTATGTTTGTTTTAAAGTTTAGGTAACTCAAAAATAAAATATTGTTGTTTTTGACCAATGCACAGAACAGCACCTAATTAGTATTTTCAGAAAGCTTTTGAACCTGCAATATTGCCTATTTTGAAAAAGTTTTTCTTAATTTCTTCTAACCCTTTTAATCCCCAACAATACCTCAATGTTTGTTCAGTATTATAAAATCAGTTTCACAGCAAAATGACAGGGCGTTTGAAAGAGAGTCATGGAGTGTATAATAACATGTGTTTGTATACTTCATTGTGTGTAATGGAACTATACTGACTGACTTTAGAAACGCAACACTAGATTAATTTTGTGTTATTTTTGAATGTATGTGTCACCGTCAAAAACGATGACTGTCTGTTACAAACGCCAAAATAATTGTCAGAAAGGTCAACAAATTCTGTCTGACAAGTTTTGGTTATGTTTTACACCTTCTGATTTTGCATTTGTTCAACCCAATATTTGGTTTTGGAAATTATACGGTTGGAACTTTGGGGCTTTAAAAGTTTTCCTTCAGTCAATTCTTTGGCAATTCAGTTGATGTGAAACATTTATGGCATGAATCTGTACTCAATGGCACTCGGCAATTTGATTAGCAGTTGACGTTGCGGCCGTAAACATGCCTGGCAAATGATGTTGCATAATCAAATTCTGTTGACGTTTCATTGTCACTACACGTTGATATGTTCATTGATGGCCAGCAACAAATCTAGTCTACTTGTATCGTTGTTGAAAGGACAGTAAGACGAGTTTCTGAAGTCATACAGTATGGTTGCAGCACGTTTATGTTTTCATGTTTGCAGTATTCTTAAGGGCTAATTCAGTTTTTTATTTCTCAGTCTTGGCATAATAGAGATGCAACATTTTTAAACTGATTTAAGTGAGGCAAAGGATTGAAAGAACTGTTTCACAAAGCAAAAAAAAAAATGAAACAATCTTTCATGGGTCCAAAATTTCGCTTTAAGAAATTCAAAAATTTGGTATGTTCAATAACCACAGGTAAGTCAGATTCGGATTTTTTATAAGGAGAAAGAAGCATGGTAACCATGAAAAGTAGTTGTGAGAGAATCAATTTTTTGGAGTCGTATAATGCTATCATGTCATCGTCCAAAGACCCATTTAGTTTCCAATCATTAACAATAGTTTAAGTGAATAGATCTCTATTAATTTTTATACGACCGCAAAATTTTTTTTGCTTTCGTATAATGGTATGATGTCGTCTGTGTCATCGTCCGAAGCACATTTGGTGTCCGGACAATAACTTTAGTTTAAGTAAATGAATCTTTATGAAATTTTATAAAATGGTTCAATACCTCTAAAGGAAGGTTGGGATTGATTTTGGGGATGAAGGTCCCTACCATTTTGGAATAAGGGGCCCAAAAGGGGACCAAAACAAGCATTTTTCTACTTTCAGGATATTAACTTGTGTGTAAGCATTTCAATTGCTCTGAAATTGTATCATCAATGTTAAATACCACAGTTAGAAGGTTTGGATTATTTTGGGGGATATGGTCATAAATATGGAGGAATTTGGACCAAAAAAGGGGCCAGAATAAGCATTTTTATGCCCCACCTACGATAGTAGAGGGGCATTATGTTTTCTGGTCTGTGCGTCCGACCGTCCGTTCGTTCGTCCGTTTCGTCTGTTCGTCCGTCTGTCCCGTTTCAGGTTAAAGTTTTTGGTCGAGGTAGTTTTTGATGAAGTTGAAGTCCAATCGACTTCAAACTTGGTACACATATTCCCTATGATATGATCTTTCTAATTTTAATGCCAAATTAAAGATTTTACCCCAATTTCACGGTCCACTGAACATAGAAAATGATAGTGCGAGTGGGGCATTGGTGTACTGAGGACACATTCTTGTTTAAATTTTCAGTCAATAACTTGTGCTTAAGTGTATAGACATTTAAATCTCTGAAATTATACCACAAGTTTCCATAATACAAAGGGATGGTTATGGGTTGGGGTTGGGGGGGGGGGGGGGGGTTATGGTTCAAATCATCAAACAATGAGGGACAAAAAAGGGGGGAAACAAGGGTTTTTCTGGTAAAAGGACAATTTAGAAAATTTAAAAGCAGTGAAGGGGAGGTAATTCAATTAAAATTTAAAGAACACTGTTACAAATATGTTTGATTACTTGATTACCTCCCTTATACTGCTAGAAAATTATGTATTAAGAAATGATGATTGTCTTGAGATGTGTAGATGTGTAAAAATTTTCTCATTTCAAATTTCAGAAATTAAAAAGATTTTTTCTACAAAAATGTTTTTTTAGGGGATTAATATTCAACAGCATAGTGTATTACTCAATAGCAAAAAAAAATATTTTAAGTTCATTAGACCACATTCATTCTGTGTCAGAAACCTATATTTATATGATGTGTCAACTACTTAATCACAATCCAAATTCAGAGCTGTATCAAGCTTGAATGTTGTGTCCATACTTGCCCCAACTGTTCAGGGTTTGACCACTGCGGTGGTATAAAGCTACGCCCTGCGGAGCATCTGGTTACCAGAAGGGGTGGGTGGAGTGGTCAATTCACAACAGCAATGCAGTGTATTAATTTTGCACAATAGCAAAAAATATAGTAATTTAAATCATATAACCAAGTCTAAGTTCTTTGACTACACTTATTCTGTGTCAAGAATTTAATTACTATCCAAATTCAGACTTGTATCAAGCGTGAATATTGTGTCCTTTTTTGTTTCAACTGTTCAGGGTTGGACCTCTTCGGTTGTATCCAGCTGCAAAGCAATTTATTAGTTTGAGCTTGTATTATATTTTCCTCATCCGTTCATCCTATTTCAATGCTTTAAAATTCAAAAGTCTATCCTAAATTGAGGTAAATTATATGGCCTTCCAAATATCGTTTCGATCCCAAACATCACTGATGAAGGGACATTAATTGTCGAAATCTGGATATGTTGTACAAATGTTTGCACCTCGTGTTTGCGGTATACCATCTTCTCCACAAGTTTATTGTTCTGTCTGTCTGTCTGTCCGTTCGTCTGTCTGTCCGTTCGTCTGTCTGTCTGTCTGTCCGTTCGTCCCGCTTCAGGTTAAAGTTTTTGTTCAAGGTAGTTTTTGATGAAATTGAAGTCCAATCAACTTGAAACTTAGTACACATGTTTCTTATGATATGATCTTACTAATTTAATGCCAAATAAGAGTTTTGACCCAAATTTCACGGTCCACTGAACATAGAAAATTATAGTGTGAGTGGGGCATCTGTGTACTGGGGACACATTCTTGTTATCTCTTATGTTCAAACACATAAAGTAAACAGTCCGCTTCTTGTATTATGATCAGTTTAAGTTGTTCACGTAACAATGATAACTATTTGTTATATCATACATTGACATAAAAGTGTTACCATTTATCAGCAAAAGTTGCAGAAACCACTCAAAGCATATGATTTATTGACATATTCTTTCACTCAGTCAGTAGGGATATGATATCAGCTATATTAATGATCATCCATTTCTTTTCTTAAAAGTTCTTCTAAATATGTTGAGAGACAGAAACAAATGAAAGCAACATTTTGTAAATTGTAGTGCATCTTAAGTGCTTTTCCTTGATGTCCTTTATCAGTAATGCTCAACATCCCCTCCCCTCCCCCCCCCCCCCCCCCCCCCAAAAAAAAAAAGTGAATTCCAAGGATGTACAATGTGATGTTTGTTGTAGTATTACATGTATGACATTTAATGATTTGATATTACTTATTTGTGAATTTTATTCTTTATTCTCTCATACATGAACCGTGATCTTTTATTTTAAAGAATCAATTTATTTTGAGATATAAAGTATAGATTGATTTTGAATGTGTCCATTGATACATGTGATAATCAACAGAAATATATGCATTTGCCCTGTGCATTGCCACATTTGGACATAAAAAGCTGTGGGCAAGGTATCCTACCCCCTCCTGTATGGATCTGCATACATCAAGGGTTAATGCATAGACTTTTTACAGTGACATGTCTTACTCCAAATATTTATGTAACTAAAATTGTTGCCCAGTTTGGGGCCCCCCTATTTTAAAAATCTGGATCCATATCAGCTGTGAAATTGGAAATAGAGTTTTTCTTAGAAATTTGAAAAGCAAATATATTGGTTTTATCTCTTTTGTCATTTCTTTGTCTACATACAGTTTTACTATTTTTGTTAGTTTAGTTTAAACATATTTATTTATAGTGGATTGGGAAACAAGTTTTGCAACTTAAATTAATCTCTTTCCACTTTGCGATTGCGAGTGCTGCCTTGTAGCGGCATTAGCCTACTCTTTTTCGAAATCTACAAGGGTGTCTTTAACGTGCAAGAGATATGGCTCTCTTTAACACGGGTCAGCCATTTATCGTCCCCTTCCGACGGACTTTCATCGTTTCCTTAAGACCATACTTGCAAATGGTGTCAAGGGAGAGCCGAAAATTGAGTTCCTGAAATTTTTATGATAATGAGAGCCGTGGTTAGTGCATCGGACTACTAACACAAGGGTTCCTGGTTCGATTTTTGTTAGTACCGCTTGTATCAAAATATCAGATGGGAGCTGATGTTAATAAAAATTAAAAGTACTTACAAGTTAGAAATTATAAAAAAAATATATATTATTTACAGGTTGCAGTGGTGAAGTTGAAGAATACAGATAGAGTATTTGCCATGAAGATCTTGAATAAATGGGAGATGTTAAAAAGGGCAGAGGTAATATATAATCAGCTGTTAGATATATATCCAGGATTACATTTCAATTCTTATCTGACAATACAAATCTTCTGCTCTGTCTTAAGTATGGCAGATTAAATGCACAATCCTGCATTAATGGTGCAGAATTATCTGTTGTCTGAGATAAAATCTTCAGAAATAATACCACACCTGGTTTTAAGAAGGTCAAGGTTAGGTTTCTGGTTTCCTGCACTGTTACCCATGTAGTAGTTTAAATAATTAAATGCAAACATTTGTTAAAATGATTTATTTTTATAGCAGATATAAATATGTTGAGTTAATGTGTGTTATATCATGATCATCAGTGAAGACAGATTATTGGGTCATGTTAGGTTAGAAATACAGAAGGTTGTCATGCCAATCCAATATTTTATAGGTATAAATGTCATACAGACAAAAACAGCTGGATCATAATGCTGTTTTGTTTCATCTAAATATAACATGAAAGATGTTGAAACGTAAACAGAGGGCAAGTCTAGAAATAAAAGAAATGAGCATTAGTTTGTCTATTTTGCTGATCCCCATTATTCATAGAATTTTAATTGACCTCTGTAATAAGGCAAACAAAAAATATGTGTGGATTTCCTTGCATACCCCCTTAATTTATTCTTTTAAGTGCCTATCCTAAACTTTCATTGTCACTTTTGTTTTTAAGTTGTGACAAAATTGCTAAATAGAAAAGGGTTTCTAAATTTGTTCTGTGTATTATTCTTAAGAAGATATATATTTTTCTTTGGATTTTAATGAGCTCTTTGATTAAATGAAAAAAACAATAAAAAATACATGTACACTGCTTTTGGTATTATTTTAATTGAAGTGCCTCCTAAATGGTACCCCTATTATGTAATTTGTGTAATAGAAATGAAATGAGTAAAATGTGATGTTGCAGTTGATACTTCATATATAGTAACATGAGGCTTGACATGTGCTTCCTCCTATTCAAATGAAATCATTTAGACATAAAGAGAAGATTTCACTTCCTGTTTGTGGTATAAACAGTAACATGAGAGTGCTCATTTCAAGTGATCACACCTTTGATGATATTTAATTTTATCTATATCAAGTTGTGACCTACTTTAATTTGTCAACTTCAAAGTGTAGTGGTTTTTGCTATGTCACATGTTTGTAATTTCTGATTGTGCAGTTTAATGTGTCATTTGTTTGTCACAATATATGCATATGATAGGGTAAACAGATCAAAATCTTTACTAAGAATTAATTCTGATATCATCACTATGCTCCTTTTTTTTTAAAAGGCTTCAAATTCAGAGTTTATTTTCAGTCTTTTGGTACTTTATTCCTCTAATAAGTGAGAAAAAAAGATATGAATAAAAACACAATTTCTTATTGAAAATTAAGCTGAACTATAAGAAACAGAATTTAATCTATTATAAATGGAACAAAAAGACAATTTAGCTCAACCAAACTAAAAAACTTTTGTGTCGATACCAAGCAATTTTAAAAAGATTAAATTGGTAAATCTAAAACCATGAAGTGCCAATGAATTTACAAATGTCTTCACAATGTAAGAACTATTTTTCCTTTGGCTTATTGTTCCTTTGGACAATGTTGGATGAAACAAGCATTCTAGAAAATGATGACACTTAAATGGGTTCAAACTTAAAAACAAAACAAAAAAGCCATCGCCCCCTCCCACTTATTTATAGTGACTATGTGATTTCGTTTCAAATAACTTTAACCAAAAATATAAGGAACTCAAATGGAGGTTACAATTTTCAGTTAAGAGTCCCCTGTTTATTTTGTAAACACATCTATCTCCATTGGATATTACAAATTACAATAGTATTCTTTATATTTTCTATCAAACATATTAAGGAGAAAATGTATATTTTTGTTACAGACTGCTTGTTTTAAAGAAGAACGAGATGTTTTAGTGAAGGGAGATAGACGATGGATAACTAATCTTCATTATGCCTTTCAAGATGAAAACTTCTTGGTAAGTATAATAAATACTATAATACAGACATGTCTTCATTTTAACCCCCCTTGCCATGCTGATTTTGTTAATGAAGGGGGGTTAAGTGGAATTCTTTCCAAAATTACAGTCCTATCGGGGGGAATACATCCTAGGAAAGTTCCTTAATTGCTCTTCAGCATTAGTCATTGAGAAAAGTAAAATTATAAAAATACTGTACTCCACGGAAAATTCAAAATTGAAAATCTTTATCAATTGGCAAAATCAAAAGCTTAACACATCAGATGAATGAAAAACAACTGTCATATTCCTGACTTAGTACATATGTACAGGTTTCCTTATGTAGAAAATGGTGAATTTAACCCGGTTTTATAGCTTAAGTTCAAATTGCATCTAGCACAAACATTATCAATCTCTTTTATATTAATCAATAATCCCTAAAACTGTCATTGAAAAATAGTATGTGAGTTAAGGCTAGATTATTGTTGAGGTCCTTTGACAAATACCCAAATGTAATGGCTAATAACAAAATATTATATTTGTTTTCAGTATTTAGTGATGGATTATTATTGTGGTGGTGACTTGTTGACATTATTAACCAAGTTTGAAGAAGGCCTTCCTGAAGATTTAGCTAAGTTCTATATAGCAGAAATGGTTTTAGCCGTTAGTTCTCTTCATAAATTAGGATATGTACATAGAGACATCAAGCCAGACAATGTGTTGATAGATCTGTCTGGTCATATAGTGCTAGCTGACTTTGGTTCTTGTCTAAAATTACAGGAGGACGGCACGGTAAGGAGTGGAGAAACTAAATACATTATGCTACATAACACCTCAGGGAGATAACTCTATAAAAATCAGCTGAATGTTTTAATTACTTTGTTTAGTTAATGAAATATTAAGCTTCTCAATGATCAAAATTAGTGTTTGGCAAGTTCTGCTGTATATATTCCAAGGATTTTTTTTTTCCAATAAAGCATGTGGTTCAATTTTTTATGCCCCATTTATGGGCATCATGTTTTATAGTCTGTGCGTCCGTCCGTTCATCCCGCTTCAGGTAAAAGTTTTTGGTCGAAGTTGTTTTTGATGAAGTTGGAGTCCAATAAACTTTAAACTTAGTACACATGTTCCCTATGATATGATCTTTCTAATTTTAATGCCAAATTAGAGATTTTCCCCCATTTTCTCGGTCCACTGAACATAGAAAATGATAGTGCAGATGGGGCATGCGTGTACTGGGGACACATTCTTGTTTTTTTTTTATAATTTTCACTATTTTGTCAATGGTTTGAAGTAAATATTTTGTCAAAATATATGAAAATTAAATGTGCCAAATTAATTTTAGTTGAGGTGTTTGGTACCACCTTAAATACTGTTGATTGATTATTATTTGTGGGATGCCTGTTCACTTTGATTTACTCTAGGGGAAAACTGCAAGTTTGAATACTGGACAAATTATTACAATTAATTTTTTGTTACTTTGTAAAGATCAAATGACGAAATTGCTAAAAGTTAATTATCCTTGAGATAATATTTTTTTTCTCCAATCATGAAATTTTGATACCTGAGAAAATAAAGGTATCTTAAATAGTACATGTTTAAAAAAAAAGATAATAGTGTTTATTAAATGGTGCAGTTTATGTTAGAAATATTTTAATGTCTTTAAAATTTGAAAGGAATAGATTTATGGTGTTAAATATCACATTATCGGGAAAATGTTCAAAGTAGTGGTAAACTGAGCATTTTTAAATTCAATCTTTTTAGAAATTCAGGTACTGTATCACAATTTATGATTAGGGAAATAAATCTGATATAAAGAATGTGAATACATTAATTGAATGACATTTCGAATGCATCACTTCCATAAATGAATCCATGCTGAAAATTTTTACATTTAAATTAAACAAGGCTTATTTCTAATGAATTAATTTTATTAGGTAGAAAAATATTGCAAAAGGAATTCCAACTATGCACAAATTTCACCCTTTTTTATATAAAAAAAACCCATTTGGTCACCTTGACCTCCATGAAAGAGTTTGGAAAAAGAGATATATGAAAAAGACTTCATACTTAAGCTGTATAGAGATATAAATATATGTTAAAGGGACATAACTTTTAATGCTGTCCTTCATCTTGACAGTTAACTAAATGGTATTTCAGTGGAGAACTCATAGCTTTAGACATAATCATTTGAGTTGACTTAAGGTGGATAGGGACCATTCGACTGTGCATTATTTCACGCATGGATTACGTTGCACATGAAACGTATGTGTTGTAAATTCAATATTTTTTAAAATATTTTGAATGATTAGAAATGTTAAATCATTGTAGTTTTGTCACTTAAAGAATATTATTGTTATTATGTGTAACTGTCATGTCTGTGAAAGGCTCAAAATGACATTTCACCCATTTTCCCGCCATAATTTGGGTTTTAAGGCAAAATATATTTTTTTCCTAATTGGTGACCAAGGATCCGGAAATTTTTTCACCTAATTTCGGTCATTTTCGGATAACTTAAAAGTTGGTGCCCTTTTTCAAACAAAGATTGTGTGTATTATGCCCATACAGTCATACTCGTAGCATCAACGAACTTGTTTAACTGTTGCATCGCATTTACTTCAGAAATTTCCCTACCATTTTCCTTAAAATCGATCTTGAGCAATAAAAGGAAGGCAACAGTTTAAAAATGAAATGATTTTAATGACTCAAAACGGTAAATTTCTCAAACTTCGCTTACGTTTCTTTCCATTTTTTAAGACAAAATTATAACCGGATGTTTTACGACAATAGTAAAACGACCAATTCCGGACTCATTTCCGGGATTAGTTTCGTTTATCAAATTCACAGGAAATTGTCGGCTTTTTGACTGTTTTACCTTTAATAGTGTTTGAATATTAATTATAATAGTTGGACTTGTTTAATTTAGCATGAAATCATTTTGAATTTACGATTTAGTGTCTAATTTTCGGAAGAGCATTTCAAGCATGCGTATTAGTAAACAAAGCACGTGTGTTTATAGTGAAACAATATTTTGTTCTACATAAATTAATTTAATTTTAATTTAATTTTAAATCAGAATTGACAATTGTCTAAGCTGAGAAAAGTAATTAAATAATGCAGACAGTTGTTATGAACTTTTAATTTCTTTAAAAAATTAGTTCTGAGCTTGTGATCAATAGAAAATTTAATTAAAAACACAGAGATTAGCGATCATTACTGACATTAGCCAATATTTCCCGAGGCATTACTATAGTAATTAGGAGGGCCTTCAGGATTATAACACTTTACTGGAGTGGCAGTTTTATAACAGGAAAAGGATAACAAACAAAAAATAAGTTCAAAATGGCGATTTAGACAATGTTAGAAACTCGATCTCAACGAAATGACATTAAATGACCGAAATTGTTTCTGTAAAAAAATAAAATTTGTCCTAAATCCCAATTACTCATTTAGGACAAAATACTTTCAGTTTAGGTCAAGACTGGCATATATGACTGTTTCCGGACCCTTGTTGGTGACCTATGTTTTTTTTTTTTGTTCATTCTTTGAAGCTTTATTTCAGCTTTTTATATTACAGTTTTGGACCAAGTGTCATAGAAAGTTTTTTTGATATTCGATCAATTTGATTAACTTTCTGTAAAGAATAAAATAACAAAAAATACGGCACTTCTGATAGAAACTTTGAATAGGCCAGAGCCACCGTATACAGTACTGTTTGACTTTGACTTATAAACAATTTCAAAGTTTGTGGAAGTTTAGAAATGATATTTATCAATAAATTATATTGGCACTCTTTGCTATATTTAATGATATAGCTGTTTCTGAATTTTAGGTCCGATCATCTAGAGCAGTAGGTACACCTGATTACATTTCTCCTGAAATCCTTAGGGTAAGTACACAATCATATTTGTTGTTAAAAAAAATTTACAACTTTTAAATATATATATCCAAAAGTTATCAAGTTAATATGATCAGACGTTTTGGTCAAAGTAAGACCACCTGAAATATAGATTAATCCCATTCCCCTTCCATATTTTAATTGTCCGTACTAGAAAAATTGCTTTTGTTTTGTTGCTTTAATGAGTCTTTATCAACCAGATTACAATTCTATTTTGTAATTTGCATGACATACAAGGAAGGTTCTAAATGCTATAAAAAAGTTCACATTAATAAAGTATGAAATATTTGTTTGTAGGCAATGGAAGATGGCCATGGTCGTTATGGTCCTGAATGTGATTGGTGGTCAATAGGTGTTTGTATATTTGAGATGTTAATAGGAGAAACACCTTTCTATGCTGAATCTCTGGTAGAAACCTACGGAAAAATTATGAATCATCAGGTAAGTTAAACATACAAAACCATAGGTTAGTTCGTCAGGTTTAACAGAGGATACAAAACCATAGGTTAGTTAGTCAGGTTTAACAGAGGATACAAAACCATAGGAGAAATTCAATAACTCAAAATATAAATAAACTCATCATTGACAATGATTGATACTAGAATTAAAATTTCAAATTTTAACGCCAACAAAAGACTCATCAGTGAAGCTTGAAAGAAAACAGATTAAAAGGCCAAATAAAGAATGGAGCTGAAGAGCATTGCTGAATCTGAAAGGTTTTTCCAAATACAGAAAAGGTAATCTACATTTCAGGTTATTAGTAAAAGTTGATGACACTGAAATAGAAATAGATTTTTGAATGATAACATCCTCACTTGGATTTACAACCGTATATTAAAAATTTAAATATTCTATTGAACATGTGCAGAAATTTTTAAAATAGCATTAAATGTAAAAGTCACAGTGTAGACAAAAAGTGCTATAGGGTAGGAAAATATTACAAGAATATTATAAATATAAACAGATTTTAAAACTCACAAGCTGAGTGAGTTACTTGTATTAGAATTTAACTTTAAATATATATTTTTGTGTTTTAGTCCCGTTTTGAATTTCCCTGCGATATAGAGATCAGTGATGATGCCACAGATTTGATAAAGAAATTGATATGTAGTGCTGAGACTAGATTTGGTAGAACTGGTCTGGATGAATTCAAACAACACCCCTGGTTTTCTGGTATTGACTGGGAAAACATTAGAGAAAGTTAGTACCTCTCTTTTGCAGTTTTGTTTATTTTATGTATGAGTGTTTGGATAGGGGTTTACAGAAATTAGGTTGAAGTTTCTCCATTCTGACAGGATGTGGCTGCAAATTCAGACATCCTGTCCAGCAAGATGAACAATTTTTGATTGCTTGAGTTTTACTAGCATATAATGAACATATGAACACATTTCTATACCATTATCAGCCCTTGGGTTAAACAAAACAACAAAAATACAATTTAAGATTAATGTAAAGCCTTCAGCCTTGACAATCGAACAGTTTCTATATCGTAAGTTAAACTCTTAGTTTTAGGAACATTTAATCCAATAGTAGACATATATATTTTGTATAATTTATTTGTATTTTCTGTACAATTTCAGTGAATGCTCCTTATGTCCCAGAAGTTAGCAGTCCAACAGACACATCCAACTTTGATGTAGATGACTCAGACTTTACACATACTGTGAGTTTTGAAGATCCATTAGTATATGAATGCAAAATTTTATTTCATTTACTAGATTGTTATGATCATATTGACTTTACTTAACATAGCTTTGGTTTAAAAGAATCAGTATTTTGAATTCTGTTGTCATATTTGATTTATTCAGTAAGTCTTTTCATTTCATTGTCACAACATTAAATAAGAAAAAAGAACAAATAGATAGGTCAGACATCATAATTCATTTGTATAGAAAAAGATGTTTAGATGATATAAATTTTGTTTTTGCAGGATTCTATACCTCCCTCGACGAATGCTACCTTTACTGGTCATCACTTACCATTTGTAGGATTTACTTTTACCTCTCATAGGTAAGTTTGGTAGTCTTATAATCAACCTTTACTGAATAAAGAATACTGATTGCAATGTTTAAACTGTTTATTAAGGCCAGACTTTTTATTTTATCTGTTTAACGAGAAAATTTGTAAAAAATTAGGGTCGAGGGGGCGAAATAAAAAAAAAATAAAAGTGCAAAATTGGTCCAGTCGACACTAAAAATAAAAATAAAACCATTACAAGTGACTTTTTTTTTTTTATGCCCCACCTACGATAGTAGAGGGGCATTATGTTTTCTGGTCTGTGCGTCCGTTCGTCCGTCCGTCCGTTCGTTCGTCCGTCCGTCTGTCCCGCTTCAGGTTAAAGTTTTTGGTCAAGGTAGTTTTTGATGAAGTTGAAGTCCAATCGACTTCAAACTTAGTACACATGTTCCCTATGATATGATCTTTCTAATTTTAATGCCAAATTAGAGTTTTTACCCAAATTTCACGGTCCACTGAACATGGAAAATGATAGTGCGAGTGGGGCATTCGTGTACTGAGGACACATTCTTGTTTTTTTTTTTTTTTTTAGAATTTATCAAAATACAAGAACAATGAAATGAGAACAGACCAGTATATTAACCCAGAGAAATATAAATACATATAGTTTATATATGTCTCTGGTTAACCCTTCTATTAATATAAACATAAAAAATATGTTTTGATTCTGTATTTCCACTAATATAGATCCATGGCACCACTCAAATATATCAACCTCGCTGCATATACACTATATATGTATATACCAGTCACCCAGTCAGGAACCTCTTGGTGTATGCAGACATATATATACACATGTGTATATATGTCTGGTGTAATAGTCCCAGAGTTAAGCAACTTTAACCTATAAATTGAAACAATGCTTATACATGGAAATATATACATTAATCAAGAAGATCTAACCAAAAGAATGTTAATGCGTGTGGAATGCGTAATTTTCCCTTTTGGGATCAATTTTTGTCTGTCAGCAGTGCCATTCATGCGTTTGTAGTCATTATCGCAAGAATCCGGATTTCGGTCATAGCGGATCCGTTTCCGATGAAATCCCGATTCTGATCCGTAGTTCTACAAATTTAGATGTCGTACGAAGAAAAATTTACAAAAATAAACGATGTTTGATACGCTATTTGGAACGGAATATGACGTTTCTAAAACAATACATGGATGACAAGTTTACTTTAGGCTAATTTCATCAAGTTCTGATGAAGTAATAACTAATTTTGCCGAAAAGTTAGAATGATTTGATGTACGCTCTCGTGTAACAAGTATGAAAAGCATGCCACCAGCTTAAAAATCTTTTAGAAGAAAACATATCGTTTATGCCTTGAATTTCTTTACTTTTAAATGAAAATTGCTGTTTCATTGACTTGATAAAAATTAGATATTACCGATAACGAAATTTACTGAAAGCGAGTATCGTGAACAACACATTTTATTTTTTTCTGAGGATTTCGTAACAGTCGGCGGGAAAAATAATAATAAAAGTAAGAAGCACTACTTTTATTTTTATTCTAAAATCGGGAAAGGTGGAGTCGGCGGATCTCGTTAAACAGATAATAAAAAAAGTCTGGCCTAAAACACCTTGGAATAAATTTCTTTAATACTTTCCTCTGAAAATAATAATGGTGCTTTGAAACGCCCAAAATATATGTTTATTTTTTACAGCTATGTAGGATTCAACCTTTTATAAATCTCTGTGATATACCAACTTACTGTTTCAGATCATTTTAGGAGGGTATGTTTATTTTATTCAGAAGAGATGGTTTGTTGAAAATGTAATTAATATTAAATGCCAAGTATGATATCAAATTTTTTTTCAGTCAAATTTCTGATCTTGGAAACCTTCAAGACGTTGGTGATATTGATCCATCTAATCTTGAATCATTAGCTGTAGAGGCATTTGAAAGGAGAATCAAAAATCTAGACAGAGAAAACACAGAGCTGAAAAGGAAACTTCAAGGTATCTATTGTCAAGATCTGTTTGTATTTAGACATTTTGGGGAGGGTTCATTGGTCCAGTGGACACACTGTGATCTTGACTGTGATTTTAAAGAGAACGACAGACAAAAAGCTTAATTTTGCATATGATTAAAAAAGGAAAACTAACAGTTTTACCTAATTGTATAGCGGTAAAAACGATAGAATGAATGTGATTTTTCAGAAGGATTATAGCCTTTCACAATAGCATTATAAACAAGTCCATCCAGTTATAAAACATAAGTAGAAATATTGCCTTTACCATGTAGTATATTTATATTGTAGAATCTACTGTAACAGTTCAAAGATTATCATCAGAAGCGAGTGGTGCTGCAGCCTCGGGAGCATCAGAGTCAGAATCTCGACATCTGAAGGAAGAAATCGCTGTCTTACATAAAGTTGTTGCAGGTAAAATACTCATTTCTTTTAGAATTCATTTTATTTTTGCTGTTAGAACAAATTTATGTTCACACACTTTCCTGGACACATACAGGATGAATGTTTACAGCTTCATGTGCTTGAACATTTGAAATGGGTTGAATGTTAAGGAAATAAAATGAAAAAAAAGACGCAAGTTTACCAGCTGAACTCAAAATTGTTTAAATGAGCAGTACAAGGGAAATTTAATTGCTCTTCAACTTTAAAAACAGAAGCAGTAGAAAGTTTGAAACTTGATTTGAAGGAACAGACTTTTCATTTAATCAATTATAGTCTTAATACAAAACTAAGAAGATGCGGTTTGATTGCCAAATGCCAAATGTTTTTGTTTGTTTGGTTTATTCTTCAGATTTTTTGCCCAAAGAAAGATCTTTTACTTGATTTTTCTTTTTACAGAGTCTCAGACAGAAATTAGTGCTATTGAACAAGAATTGAAGAGAGCTCAAGACAATAAACAGGAAATAGAGAGAAAAATAAAATTGATAGAGGAGGAGAAAAATGCATTAGAAAAAGTAATTTGTAATTTAGAAAAAATCTTGTTGGTATAAAGATATTTCAAGGAAAATTCTGATATTAAAAAGTCATCTCCAGTTTAACCCTTTTGCAGATGAGTCCCGTTTTACCGGGAATTTGAAATGAGGGAACATTTTTTTTGAAAGAATATGGAAAAATTGAAGCCAAACTAGTATACTTTTTTGACATAAAATGTCGTTTTATGTACAAAACACTTGGAATGGACATCGTTCAGTGTGAGGAATTTGTACAGCCTCGTAAAAATTTTGCCGTTTTGGGTTAAAAAATTACGATTTAGGGTCAAAGAGCAGAATTTTGAGAATTTCAGCTAGATAATGCCGAAAATTTGAAAATTTGAATATTTTATGAAATAAAAATTATCAAAACATGAACAAAACTGTGAACATAGTGTTAGTGAATGAAATAAATACACAAATAACTACAAACAAGTTTTTATTGACATTTATTATGAAGATCTCCCACTTGAGTAATAGTAGCCAGGGAAGCCATCGTCTCAGAGTAGCTTCAGTTGGGGCAGCAATCGGTGAAAGGGTTAATTGTTTGAAGTATATGTTCTATGGGGGAGGGGAAATGATAATTAAATGAAGAATTTTGGTGTTGAGTACTCAAAGTAATTTGAAGTTTTTATCATTTCATAAAACGTAACAGAACACACCCTAAATCCAATAATATCATTATTGTTCATATGATACTATGTTAGATGGACATCAGTGGATGATGTGACCCAGGAATATAAATATGCAAAATGTAAGAAAAGTCAAAACAAAGAAATCAGTCGCCAATGAAATGTAATTATCCCTGTAAACATAAAAATTGGTCCCCATATAGAATTGTCCTTATTGAAGATGTATTCATTAAGAAATACATTAACAGTTACATTTTATTCTACAGGAATTACAAGACTTCAGAGACAAGTATAAACAACAGTCTAGAGAATTAAAAGAAGCTTTAGCAAAACAAAAAATTACAATAGAACAGTACACAGACACAAACGATTCGTAAGTTATTTATTTCTTGTTCTAAATTGATAATTAACAACTGAGGGTTGTTCCATTTAAACATAAGTGGTAACCAGGGTAGCCAATTCGAAAATATGATACCAGTCTATAAAATAGACAATTGTAGACACAACAAGATGCATTAAATGATCCTGAATATATCAATAGCAGCACAAACAAAATTTCTAGTATGTATAGTGGAAGGTATATAGCATTCTTCATGTCCCCTTGCCGGTGTTAAGAGAATCATTAGGAATCGGGGTAATTCAAGGGGATTTCACTCTGATAAACGGCTTTGTTATAAAATAGTTTTATTTTGGCATTAATTTTGGAGTCGCAACAATAATTTGCTCATAAAAAAAAAAGGTTTATAGTATCTGTTTTATGTTTTGTTTTTACTATGGGTTTCTCTTATTATGTGAATACTCTTATTATGTGAATAGTAACATTCTTTTAGATTCATACTGATACTGAAAGATGTAATGACAAAATAAGAGGGCTTTTAAATATTCTTCTGTTTTATGTAGACTGTTAAAGACCCAATCCAAAGTAAAAGAATTAACAAGAGAATTACGGAACAAAGAAGATGAGGTAGACGAGAGCAAGAGGAAACTGGACAGTATGAAGAACGAACGAAGAAGAATTGAGAAATCCATGTCTGAGGTAATAATAATTGTGAACAAAAGATAATATTTAAAGCAAATGTACATAATGATCTTAATTGAATTGTTAAGTCTTGTGTGATATATCTTTCAGTACTTAAACATTGATTTTCTTAGTATTAAAGATATGTGCCTTGCGTGTGCAACATGTAGTAGTTTATAATCTTCTCCGCAACTTTTTAATTTAGTCATGTGTAACCTTTTTGGCAGGTTCTCCAGAACAAGTTTCCACATATTTCATCATCTCTGTTGGAACTTATACACATCTTGTTTACATTTTGGTCCATATTAAGTTATAAAATATGCCATCATGTGACTGTCCATATTTAAGACCATATATTGTTCTCAGTATACACTACTATTAAGATGGATATTCTTATTTCCACCTGCCTACAGAGAACAGACATCTATCCACTCAAATTTAACCTAAAGTTTGACAAAAAGAAGGTTACCTACATGTGGATTGGTTGCTACATGTATGTGTCCATAGTTTTGATAAATTGTGTTGTTGGCTTTCTGACTTGTTTGTATTTACATAATCTTTTATCATTTAGCGTAAAAATGAAAAAAATACTGTATATATCTTTGTATTTTTTTACAGTTACAAAACCATTTAGAAGAGTTTAAATCAGAATCTAGTAAAGAAAAGAAGTTACGAGAGAGAGCTGAACAGTACACTAGAGAATTAGAACAAGAAATAGAGGGTATTAAAAGGAAAAACTTAGGGAGGGCATCTAATCCAGCAAATATAGAATTAACACAAGAAGTCTCAAGGTAAAGTATAGGTTATAGATGCGATTAGTTGTATTCCTGCTAACTGAAGCAGGGGTGCATTATAGTAATTGTCTTTTTGTTCTGACATAGAATCTGAAACTCCTCATAATCCAAGGGCAGGATTTCTTTGATGAATCTTTGAGCAAAATTTTATTATTGTATACATTTATGATAAAGCAATGTGCAACTAGTTAATTATTGATCAAATTGAATTTTGGAGTTTCCTCATAGCAATTAAAAATCATGAATATTGCTATATCTGCACAGGGGAAAGGTGATGAAATGAATTTGTGACCTCTGCTTATACTTTTTTCTAGTTTTAGTTTTGAATGGAGGATCAGTAATGAATTTTATGTCTGCCATGTGTTTCTAGACGGGGGTAGGGTTTAAATGTTATTATTTATGACATGATTTTCCCTACATTTATTTTTGGATTATCCATCATAAGTTCAGTTTGACAATTTGCTTGTTTCTTAATCCTATTTGCCACAATGTAAATTTATAGTTTATGTATCATGTGTGATCCTTGAATTTGTTTTTCAGATTAAAAAGCCAGTTAGAGAAGACAAAAGTTGAAAAGGAAGAGAAAGTTTCTAGAGTGACTAGCAAATATCAGTCAGAAATAAGTGATTTAAAATTTTCATTAAGTGAACATGAACATAAGGATAAAGAATTAAGGAAAGAAATATTGACGTTAAAAGACAAATTAAAAAATAATGTGTCTGAGGATGAGTCGCTAGTAGAATTCAAAGGTTAAAGTTACAATTAGAACATTCGGAGAGACAACATGCGTTGATAGGAGAGGAAAATGATAGATTAAAAGATGAAATCTCATCAGTAAGTATATTACTTCTAGTGGGATAACCAGTTTGTTGGTTATTTTGAGGCATGCGTCTTAAAATCGCTTGTAGGTTTAATCCTAGGAAAGTTAACAAAATAAATTGTGGTTGCTACTTTTGTTCTTAGCTTGTAAACCAATTTATTATGCCCCACCTACGATAGTAGAGGGTCATTATGTTTTCTGGTCTGTGGCTCCGTTCATCTGTGCGTCCGTCTGTGCATCCGTCCGTTCAGGTTTAAGTTTTTGGTCAAGGTAGTTTTTGATGAAGCTGAAGTCCAATCAACTTGAAATTAAGTAGACTTGTTGCTTATGATATGATCTTTTTAATTTTGAAGCCAAATTAGACTTTTGACCCCAATTTCACGGTCCACTGAACATAGAAAATGAAAGTGGGAGTTTCAGGTTAAAGTTTTTGGTCAAGGTAGTTTTTGATAAAATTGAAGTCCAATCAACTTGAAACTTAGTACATATGTTCCCTATGGTATAATCTTTCTTATTTTAATACCAAATTAGATTATTGCCCAATTTCACGGTCCATGGAACATGGAAAAGGATAGTGCGAGTGGGGCATCCGTGTACTTTGGACACATTCTTGTTTTGCTGATAATTTTACATGTTTATCCCATTCTAGCAGGTTTTGTGGCATATTCTATTGTTTTGGTATTTATATATGAGAAGATTAAAGTTTGACATATTTGCAACAATTCATGTTTGAGCTTCTAGTAAAAGTAGTGCATGATATATCAATTAGGGGCAAGAGCAAAGACTTATAAGATAAGAATTCAGAAAAATTGTATCTGAGTTTTACACAAAAACTAATCAAGGAGTCAAATGATGTATACAAGGAAGCAGAAATTTTGTGTGGGAGAAGTTGATGAAAAAATGCAACCTTATGTATAGATTTAAAAAAAATTGAGATACTTCACATTTTTCAGAATTTCCAAATTCTGTAAATTACTGGTCTTAATATTCCCATAGAAAATAACATCACAATAATTTATAAATTTACAGTATTTTGAAATAAAAAATGTGAATTGCAAGAACTATTGATTATATTTTGATTTTGATATAGATAAATATGGTTTTATTACAGCAAGAGAATGCTTTGAGAGCTATGAACAAGGAAAAGATGCAGTTAGAACAAGAAATGAGAGACATTTATGATAAACGAGAATCTGTGGCTCAATGGGAGGCGCAAATCTCAGAAATCATCAAATGGTAATTAGCATCTATACAAAAAAAACATTTATAATATTAGTCTTCTCCATAGTAGAATCTGACTAAATTTTTATGCCCCACCTACGATAGTAGAGGGCATTATGTTTTCTGGGTTGTGCATCTGTCTGTCCGTTCGTTCATCCGTCCGTTCGTTCGTTCGTCCGTCTGTCCCGCTTCAGGTTAAAGTTTTTGGTCAAGGTAGTTTTTGATGAAGTTGAAGTCCAATCGACTTCAAACTTAGTATACATGTTCCCTATGATATAATCTTTTAAATTTTAATGCCAAATTAGAGGGTTTACCCCAATTTCACGGTCCACTGAACATAGAAAATGATAGTGCAAGTGGGGCATTCGTGTACTGGGGACACATTCTTGTTTCTTATTATTTTGATGTAAACATTAGTGAGTTTTAAGAATAGAGAAGGCTAATAGTAACAATTCTTTTATAAACAAAAATCACTGAAC
Source organism: Mytilus edulis (assembly GCA_019925275.1). NCBI lineage: Eukaryota > Metazoa > Mollusca > Bivalvia > Mytilida > Mytilidae > Mytilus > Mytilus edulis. Next base: position 114,513,366 of record CM034350.1, on the reverse strand, counting down.
AGATTTAACATAGAGAAAGTACATATTCATAGATATAAGAAGATGTGGTATGAGTGCCAATGAGACAACTTTCCATCAGAGTTATAATTTGCAAAACTAAACCATTATAGGTTAAAGTACGGTCTTCAACACAGAGCCTTGGCTCATAACTAACAGCAAGCTATAAAGGTCCAAAGAAAATAACTAGTGTAAAACTATTTAAATGGAGAAACCAACCATCTAATCTTTATAAAAAAAACAAGAAACGTTTATGAACCACATCAACAAATGACAACCATTGAACATCAGTTTCCAAATCATGTATATAATTATATTAGTAATTGGAAACTTGAACATAAAATGTATCAGAGAATTTGATTTTAGCCGGGTTATTGTGAAGAAATTTTGTGGTCACAATTATATTTGAATTGACCTTATGTATTGGTGATTTTGTAGGGTGAGTGATGAGAAGGATGCCAGAGGTTATCTCCAGGCCTTGGCTACTAAAATGACAGAGGAATTGGAGAACCTTAAAGTGATGGGAGTTTCTGATGATTCTGTAAGTTTACATTCTAATGCAACATTTATTTATGGTTTAATGACACCAATAATTTGGGCCCCTTTAGATATACAGAAACCTTTAAAGACCCATAGAAGTAAATTAACCCTTAGACTGCTACGCGCGACTATTGTCGTTCCCATAAAGCAGTCCGCTACTGCTACGCGCAACTATAGTCGTTTTCCGTAACTCGTTTGTTTACACAGTTACCATGGAATGGGCGGAGTCAATATTCATGAGATTGTGGCAGTTTCGACTTGTATGGATTCTGATTGGTTAAAATCTGCGTTCTTTCGAGTGTCTCTTGACTTTAAATCAGGTATAAGCGATAAAACCGAAAGTGAAAATTTTTGATGAAAAAAGTGACAAAATGGCGGATATTATTTGGAGAAATGGCCAACACGTTCAGAAGTATTTCAATGATAACGATTTAACAGCGGCGGCCCATAAAAAGGATTTGGACGAGAACAGAAGATATAATAGATGGAAATAGATGTATTCTATCAAAACTGCGAACAGAAGACTTTTAAAGCGAGAACCACCGGGATTCCCAGACCTTGTCCAAAATGGATGACATGAAACAGGATTTGCGATGTTTATCATTTCGCCTTTCAAATGTGAATCAATATTGACTGACATCGATAGATCCGAACTTTTTAAGTTTGTCAAGATTATTTATTGATGAAAGCTATAACAATGAACTTGTCGTATAAATATATTTGTACATGGAAGTAAAAGTCTGCGCAGTGAAAGTCGGAGGAAAATACCGGAAAATATTTGCATCAAAAAGGCTGTTGGTTCTAGAAGAAACTTGATAATCACAATGGAACTAGTTCTTAAAAGAGATTTTTATATATTGGTTCAATTCTGAAGTCATGGATACTTTTACATTGATGGATTCGTTAATAAAACATGAAAAAAATAAGTTTACCTTTGTTTACCTCTATTTGCTACAGGTAAAAAATGACCAGAGACTCACACAAAAATAAAATAAATAAAAAATACAGAATCTAACAATACTTTTTTATATAACTTTTATTGATGAATATTCAATATTTACAAAGATACAGCAATTGTAAGTGAACATGTTTATTTCATCAGTGATTAAAATTTTATTCAGCAATACACAAAAGTACAATAGAAATAAATGCAGCAGTCTAAGGGTTAAAAAAATTTGTTCTGAAAGTTTTAGTCACTTTAATGGAATGACATCTACCCTAAAAGACAAAACATACATACTGGACATAACTAAGAAATGCCTTTACTTTAAAAAAAAAAAAAAAAAAAAAAGGAATAGAGACACCTTAAACTTGGACACCAAAAATTTGGAAGTAAAAAAGGTGCTCTTGAATGGAACGCCAATTCTGCTTTACCTGTCTGTTGTCCAATTAAGCTATGTAAAAAAAAAAAAAAAAAAAAAAAAATAGTAGATGTTAAAAACTGTAGGATTAATTATTATTTGTATTTATTAAAAATTTCTTATTTTCTAACTATTTATATTATATAGAATCGGCAGAGATGGAGAAACCGTAGATCTCAGAGACTTGACAAGATGGAGCTACTTACACTACAGTCTAGTCTACAAAGTGAAATCCAGGCAAAACAACAGATAGCTGATGAACTATCAAAGTTAAAATCATCTGTTGTTAGTTTTGAAAAGTAAGCCAAAATATAGAGTTCTTAATTTCTTAGTTTAAACATATTTATTTATAGTGGATTGGGAAACAAGTTTTGCAACTTATATTAATCCCTTTCCACTTTGTGAGTGCGAGTGCTGCCTTGTAAGTGAAAAGGAATTAATATAACTTGTTCTTATTTCTTGAAGTAATTCTTAGTTAGGAACAAACTTCTACAATGGTTTCCATGCTAGTTAATGCAGGATTTGTCTTAACACATGGATCTAGGTATAAAGGAAAATTTACGATATTTTTAATAAAGTTTGAACATTTGAACATAAACATTGATAAAAGATAAGTATTTACACACTTAAAACCAACATTATATTTTAGTGTGATGCATATAAAACTTTAATTAAATTTTGTAGGAAAAACCATGAACAAGACACAATTATAGAAAAATTATCCAAAGAAGTAGAAGAACTTAGGAAAGAGAAGGAGACATTATTAGAGAAACAAGATATTGCAGATTGTAAGATATATATAATCATCTCATTTATTAATTTTACACTGAGTGCTCATGAGGGCATGTCATAAAACTATAATAAATATTTCTTTTGCAATATTTCAAAAGGAATGAAATCTTTTCAGTTATACAGGTCCATTTTCATTAGTTTAGTTAGGAATATCATGTTTGCTTGTTTTACTATGCTTTTCTATCATTAATGCATGTTCAACACTGAATTGAAAGAATTTAAAGAAATTTGAATCTCAAGAATCACATGTCATAAATTATATATGTAAATGGAACAAATATGATGTAGATATAAATAGTCCAAGAGCTTTTTACCACATACCTTAAGTAGAAATATTAAAACTGTTTGAAAAAAAATGATTTCAAGAAGTTGCTTAATAGGCCATAGTTTAGTTAAGACCTTTAATTTGGAGCTTGTATACTTGAATCTTTTAAAAGTAGAACTCAATACACCCAGCATTGGCTAAATTTAAAAGTAAATTTCTCTTTTAATCCTACGCTATTTTATTCTATTCCTAGAAGATTTTGAAATTTTTGACAAACTGACTGCATTTCTTTGGCTGAGCCATAATATCAATTATAAAGTTTTCCACCATATCGTTGGAATGAAAAAAGGCTACTATTGCAACCACAATTTTTTTTCAGAATACCGTAAAAGAACATAAAAATGTTCCAAAAATTGTAAGAAGATTAGTATCTCAAGAAGTATGATATTTCTCTATTCCAACATGGAAATTGCAAATATATAACATTTGAAAATTTAAATTGCTCGAGTGTTTCTAATTTTTTTATCTATTAAATCTGTAAAGTACATGTAAATTGGAGTTCCTTGTAATAACTAAGGTCAGTCCTTTATTGATTCTCAAATTCAAAGGCAAATGTTTAGTCCTCTATTTGATTTCAGCAAGTGGAAACACAGGTAAGAAGGCTCTATATGCAGTTAAAATACACCTAAGTTGCTTAATATTTATAAACCCAATTTATCTTGCTTTTAACTTGACCATCCGGCTTAGCTTACGGCCGGTCCTGCAATGTATATCTGCATTCTAATAGATCTAAAACCTCATATGATACATATTTTTCATGGTTCAATGTAAACTTAAGTAAATCTTTAAGGTTTATTCCATTGAAATGGACGTGAGAGGATGGGAAAGGAATCTTAAATCATGTTTGCATGGAGTAGTTTATTTTGCATTGAACAAAGGGACATAACCCATGTCAAAAACTCTACCCTCTCACCTCTGTTTTAATGAAATAGTCTGTAACACTCTTTCTACAACTTGCTAGGTATAGTTAGCTAGGATATATCTGGCAGTTGTTACTATACATTAAATACATTGTATATACATTAACATCAATTATATTGTAGCTAGACGTCTCTGTATTCTAAACAGCAATTGTGTCTCACTGTATAATTTTAAACCATTTGCTGAAATTATAAATACATTGCAGCCATGAACATTCAAAATATTTCTCTACCGTATAGAAAAACCTTGAATCCCTATTGCTAGGAGTCATATATTTTGAATAATATTAGCATATATTTATATATTATATATATTATGTTGGCTTATTTTCTTTGCAAAGGGGTAGGTTTAGTAATAGCTATTTTCAGTCCTAAATATTAAGTTCATTATTTTAAGTTGATGCATATATGAGTGAGAAAGTTAAAACAGAATGATTTTTGTCAAGTTTTTCTTACAAAAGATTCCCAATTGCATTCTATTATAAAAAGATATTTTTCGTTTGGATTTCAACCACAATAAGACCTAGGAATAGTGGGCAGACAGGCTTTGACAAACTAAATATTAAAGTCAGGTATTACATTTGCTATTATATAAATGGTGTACGAAAAAATCAGCTCTATATATATGTTTCTGGTCACAAAAAAACATTTTGCATGTTTTCATTGAATTTGGTAGAAAGTTGTGATGCATGTTAATAATGGTGTCCTAAAAAGAACCGTTTAAGGTCATTGTGAAAATTAGTTATGGTATTAATTAGGCCTCATCAAAGATACACCTTCGCAGGGTTTTCAATAGTTTTGTTCAACAGGATTTGAACAGGCTAAACACAAGGTTTTGCCAATACTCTCATAATGAAGAATAAAATTGTACACAATGAAACTGTTACAATTCACTAGGTGCTTGTTTTAAATAAAATCCTTGAGTTGGAATAAGGATGCCCAACTGTTTTGTTCCTCAGCATATTTCTTTGTATATATTAATATAACAGCCTTGCATAAGTGTATATGAATTCCCAGTTTATTATGCCCCACCTACGATGCCCCACCTACGATAGTAGAGGGGCATTATGTTTTCTGGTCTGTGCGTCCGTTCGTTCGTCCGTCCGTCTGTCCCGCTTCAGGTTAAAGTTTTTGGTCAAGGTAGTTTTTGATGAAGTTGAAGTCCAATCAACTTGAAACTTAGTACACATGTGCCCTATGATATGATCTTTCTAATTTAAATGCCAAATTAGAGTTTTGACCCCAATTTTACGGTTCACTGAACATAGAAAATGATAGTGCAAATTTCAGGTTAAAGTTTTTGGTCAAGGTAGTTTTTAATGAAGTAGAAGTCCAATCAACTTGAAACTTAGTATACATGTTCCCTTTGATAAGATCATTCTAATTTTAATGCCAAATTAGAGAATTTATTCCAATTTCACGGTCCACTAAACATAGAAAATGATAGTGCGAGTGGGGCATCCGTGTACTGTGGACACATTCTTGTTTTTAAACCTGTACCTCTTCACATTTAACACTGTCAGTCACATTAAAAATTGTCTGCCTGTCGTAGGGCCAATAATACAATAATGCTTATGTTATGGGTTTGAATGGCAATGACAACATATTACAACTTTATTGATGAAAAAACTATGTTACTTTATTTTCTATGTGTTATGCATCCAAGTACAAAATAAATTCTGCTTAAAAAGTAATAATGTTGATCAGCAGGTATTGTTTTAATTGTTGCCTTTAAAACTGGATTTTGTCATATGAATGCTTATAGTTTCTTTGGTGAATGATGGTTCCTACTGGCAAGACATGTTGAAGCAATATGTAGATAGACCATTTTTAATTTGATAAGTTGATATAATAAAGTTAAAATTTCTCAAATAGTTTATTTAAAATGCTAGTACAGGATAAACGATAGTAACATACTTGGTTTGTAAGTTGTATCTTTTAAAGATGTCAGAATTGAATTGTTCAGTCAACTCTTGAAAGTTCTTGAATTTCATTTGTATGCCTTACTTTTAAAGAATCTATGCTCTATCTGTCTACATGATTTTTGAAAGACCAGAATGAAGTACTAATATATAACACTACTCTGATGATATTTGCATTTCTCAAAAAATCTTAAGAAAGCATAAAATAAGCATAGTTTGGCCAAAAGTCAATGTATGCATAATTAATTTGAAAGCTAACAACTAGAGCACTACATAGGGATTACTTCTGCCATCTTGTGTTGTCGTCAATGACTCACTTTGTTAAACTACAACTCATTGAAAATGAATATACAGAATTCAATCAGACCTTCACATGAAGTTGTGGACATGAGCTTTTAAGGTGTAACACCACTAATTCGGGCCTGGCCAGAAAGCACATACCAGAAAGTAGTACATATTAACACAAAATAGTTCCTACGCATGAGTTTAACTTTGGAAATATGTAGAATATTTAGGTACTTTTGGTATCAAATGAAAGCTGAAGGACTGGTGATCATTGTAGAACACTTTTGGACTTTTAATTTTGAATATTAAAAAAACTGCACCAAATTTTAAAAAGAGGGTACATTTTGTCTGTTTGTCAAATCTGAAGTACCTGTTTTGGTACATCAAAGTTCCGGGAACCAGTTCTTTCTTATATGCAATTTAAGGTATGTTGATTTTTTCAGTACAAGACACCATAAAGTGTTGCTTTCAAATGCATTGATTGCCATTTTATTTGAACTTAAAACAAAAGAGGTGTGCCTGGTTGAAACGTAGGAATTTAATATAGAAAGCAATGGGACCATGAATTAGTGGTGTACTTCCTTAAAAGACCAAGCTGTAGAAAACAAATGTAACATATAATGTGTGAATTGGTCCGTTTTACACGACTGTATACACCTCTATATGAGTGAAAAAAGAATTGACTTCCTGTAAGAAAATTGCTTAACAAGTCATTAGTCTTTGCTGTAGGAAATTCGGTTTGATTTGTTAGAATGGATAGTGGTGTAAGATTATTGAATTATGATTTCTTTTTCCACTATTTAGGGGAAAGATCAAGAGAGCAGACATTGATGAGCTTCATCAAGGGACAGTTTTCTTTGTTAAATGATGTGAGTAAACTGCTAATATATGCTTTATGTTTGACCATAATGTGTGAGAAGTTTCCAAATAACGCAATTACTGTTATGAAAGAGCTGCAAGAATTATATGGGGATTAGAGTTAATTTTCTAAAGTTTGTGGATTAAGACTATGGTTGACTTGCTATCTTTGTTTGTATAAATGTGTACTCAAGCATTGTAATTAAGATTGACATCTGCCATCTATAGATAGGGTAAAATGTATACAAACTGAAGCCCCGCCTATCTATTGATTGCAGATGTGATTCTTAATTACAATGTGTGAGCTTACAATTATATTATTTTTATCAACTTTGTTGTTTAAGTTTATTTTCAGTCATAACAAAATGTTTATTGCTATTTCAGTCAGACAATGAAAGTGCAGTTGAGGATGATAGTATGAGTGAAGATGGCCTGTCACATGGAGACTCCCGTACAAACTCACGGTCAGACCTTCACATGGGGGCGCCACCAGATACTCCTGATGTTACACACCAATCTAGTCCAATAATACAACCAGAACATGTGTATGATCAACCATGGGGTGCTTCTAAAACAGGCTCAATGCCACAACCTAAAACTCATAAATTTGTCATGAAAAACTTCTACACACCATCCAAATGTAACTTGTGTACCTCATTAATGGTGGGAATACAGAGACAAGGAACCACATGTTCAGGTCAGTACAAACAGGTTAATAAACAAGGGCTGTATCTTGTAAACATGCATGGTACCAAGAAATGGGCTTCTGAAAATAAAGTACAGATCCATAAAAACAATTGTAATATTTATCATACAGTTTTAAAAGAAATACTGAAAGGATTCCTTGCATGTTTGAATTGAAAGGTTCTTGAAAAAACAAATGAAAAATATGAAGAACTTGTCCATAGAAGCAATTGTAATATTTATCATACAGTTTTAATAGTATATTAGCCTGGATACCATGCATGTTTAAATTGAAAGGTCCTTGAAAACCAAATGTGTGTAGATGACTGACAGATTGACATTTCACTTAAGCCTTGTTTAACGACCTTTCACTTGTTAATAAATTTAAGATTAATGAAGTCATGATGTTTGTTTTAATGTCACATGATGAGGTTTGTGTCACAGAATAACAATTTTTATTTCAGAGTGTGCTTACTGCTGTCATGTACATTGTATGGAGAAAGCTCCGTCAGTTTGTCCCGTACCTGCAGAACAAAGTAAGAACATTACATCACGTTATTATTACGCCAAAATACAAGTTTGCTGTAGCTAGATATTTAACCCAATTTCATTGGTCATAATTTTTATACTTATGTTCATTTCTCATTAACACTAACTCCAAATCAAGAGGCTATGTCCGTCTTAAATGGGTCAGATGACCTGCTCAGATTTGCTAGACTCATTTAGTTAAGCAATAGGCCTCAAACACTTTTGGTTTCCAAATTACAATATCCAATTCTCTTGTGAGGCTGTGATAGGCAAAACAAACAAACTTTAAATAAATTTGCTTGTTGCCATATTAAGCTAGTAAAGCTGTGTTGTCTTGGTTTATGAAACGCTCCATATATGATTCGTTCAATTTTGAAAAAATACACACTTAAGAAAGAGTTTTTAAATTATTTTGAATTATGTCTTTGTTTAATTTATCCAGTGCTTTCTAAACAATGTTTTATCACCTTAATGTGATACCATATATCTTCAAATACTATACAAAAAGACCAAATTTTGCACAATACATTTACTAACAATATGCATATATTTTATTGAAAAATCTGTTTGGGGTATCATTTTATACACAACGATAAGATAACTCTTATTTCAGGATTCAAGTTCATAGGTATTTACATAGTACATAATGCTAGATGATATATATATTTTATAAATCTATAGATAAATGAAAAAAAATGGGAATAAAATGCAAGTTATATTATAAGTCCATGCTATTCAAGGAAAAATTATATATGTGGCGAGGGATGGTGAAAGGCATTCTCTGTAGGGTAATGAGGTTCAGAGAAACTTTACAAACAAAATTATAATCAACTTCTTATTAATATTACATTATTATGCATGGTTAGTCTTTACTCTTTAAGAAATGATTTTCAATGTCCTACCCTTCTTTGGGTTTTTTTTACAAACAGCCTCAAATTAAAGTGTTTCTTGATTATTCATTGTTTTACTTGTCAATTTCCTGGACTTGAATACTCTGTTGGAAGATTATATATTTCTGTGAAAGTCTGTCATAAACAAATATGTGTCTGTGATTATCTTTTTATTCATGGTTATCAGTTTTCGTGGATTATGTGGTTAATAATTAAATATTATCAAATAGAAAAGACATATTAAGATACATATGGGTACTTGAAATGTTGTAATTGTAACTTTTTAAATACCAGTAACGACATTCCTGTTTTTACAAGAAATCACAAAAACTGATCCATTGAATCAAAGTTCTACTAGTTCTGAATTTATATGCATATGGGCTGTTCCATAATAACATACACTTAACCCAAAGAAGGAAACTTCAATTTTTTTTTTGGGGGGGGGGGTATATATTGTCTAGGTTAAAAATGTATGCAGTCCTCTAAAATGAAATATTTGGTTAATCTTTTTTACCTGGATACCATGTATGTTTTAATGGAACAGTTCTAAGGGGTTTATATTAATATATTTAAGAAAGGCTTTATATATGTTGCATGAGTTTTACTCCCCTCAAATGGAAAAAATCACAGGTGACTGAGGTTTGTATTTTCTTAAAACTGGAAGCTATTTTTATTCATCTATGAAATTACATACAATTTTAAAAGGGATTATTGTCTACAACCTTTTGTTTGAATGTTTTAATTGGGGTTACTTGAAACAAATTCTTAAACGATTTCTATGTTACGTATGTAATTCACCTTGTATCATGGTACAGCGGATATAGGTACTAACCAAGTAGGCGTGAGCGATTTTGATCTTACACGGTAACGAAAAATCTTTGTTTTGTTCACATAATATCACTGTGTACTTCAATCTAAACATAATTGCTGTTTTAAGAAATGATTTTGTCGTAGGTTGATGATTAGAGATGTCTCATTATTTTCCCAAAACAAGAGGGATTACTAAAAGCATGTGCAAATGCTTGTAAAAGAAGTTGGCCCTTGTCTCATCCGATATAATTCTATATTCATTGCAACTCTTTTTCTGATAGAAGGTCAATGTGTGTGTGTAATAAGTATAGCTGTTTCAATAATTGGCATTGAAATCTTTCATACATATGTTTTTTTCGATATTTTATCCCTAAAGAAGCGTTATGTACAGTGTTAAGCTGACCACATAAATTCTTATGTATGGTGCATAGTTAAGTTGTTGTACACCGTACACAAAAACTTTATATTCATACTCGTTTATTACCCAAACAGTTTCAAGGAATGAGTAATCACAGGTAAGTTTATGATTGGTAACCATTACTGTTGCCCTGTATTAGGTTTCTTTCAGATAAAACATATAAATGTCTCAACAACTGTATCGAAATTGAAAGTGGGTGTTGACTTTCACAACTATTTGCGCATGAACAAGTTAATTGTTCTTATTTGAATATCAAAGTTGTTTTATGAATAGGAAAAAATCGATGCAAAAATTATTTGGGAGCAGGAATTTCAAATGTTGAGAAATGTACATTGAATATTGATAAAGCAAAACAAAGATTTTCGTCACCTTGTAAGGTCAAAATCGATCTTGGTTAGTACCTATATCCAGTGTACTGATGATACACGGTGTAATTGCATCTGTTACCGTGATATATGCTGAAGTGGTGTAAAGCAAACTCCAATCAGTCAATTTAGTTTCATCTCTACCTTTGACTGATTCTTTTCAGATTAATACATGTTTTACAGCTTTAAACAGAAAATATCTATCTAATAGTCTGGTTTCATGGCAGCAAAATTTTAGTTATGAAAACTGAATGTCTGTTTCTTCTCATATTTAAGATGCTTATAATTGCGACAGGCTTCTATCTCACTCAGAGTAACTTTTAGAAAGATAATTGAGTTATACATGTGTATACCTTAATTGTTGTAGCCTTCCTTGACATATAACTACTATTGGTAATGGTGATTAACTGTATAATTGTAGATAAAAGGCCAGTTGGTATAGATATTAACCGGGGTATAGGTACAGCGTATGAAGGTTATGTTAGGGTGAGTAAAAAGGCCAGTTGGTATAGATATTAAACGGGGTATAGGTACATCCGGTTATTCAACAAAGAAAGATAACTCATATTTGCACTGTTTTGAGAGGGAAATATAAAAGAGGTATTCCGATCCCGGTAAAACGGGACTCACTGCCAGCTGTCTGAATCGTGAATCCCAGTAAACCGGGACTCATTGGCGAAAGGGACAACCCAGAATACTATTAATTGAGGAAAAAATTGCGACATTTTATGATTGGGAAAATTAAAACTTGAGATAATTGCAGAAATGTTTTTGTAATGTTTTTATTATTTTAACCAGATATGATTTGAAAAATATATGCAGGAATTAAAAAATTATTTTACACTACATTTCTGTAAATCACAATAATTCATCTCTCATCTTCGTCCATCTTTTATTAATAATTGCCTACACAAATTTCTGAATTTATAGGTAATTATAATCTTAGTTTTCTGCTTTGTAGGTGCCAAGATTAGGAGGAATTAAAAAAGGATGGATCCGGCAGTTTGTAGTCGTCTGTGATTTTAAATTATTTTTATATGATACACTGCCAGATAAGAACCAGCCTACAAATGTTGTTCAACAAGTTTTAGATATGAGGTAATGTTTAAAGCATCAATTGATACAAGTTCACAAAAGATGAAATTGAAATTTTCAAAGCTTTTCATGTAAATTTAATTTTTGTTTAAATTTAAACTGAATATCTGCTAGTAGAATTGTGGAATAGAATAATTTGAATAAATGTAAGATATAAAATAAAAACATTTTGACAAAATCCAAATTAAGAAATATTTATTGTTTCTTTCAGAGATGAAGAATTTTCTGTTAGTGCTGTTTTACCCTCAGATGTGATACATGCTAATAAAAAGGATATCCCTTGCATTCTTAGGGTAAGCTTAGATACATGCCAATAAAAGGGATATCCCTTGCATTCTTAAGTTAAGCTTAGATACATGCCAATTAAAGGGATATCCCTTGTATTCTTAGGGTAAGCTTAGATACATGCTAATAAGAAGGATATCCCTTGTATTCTTAGGGTAAGCTTAGATACATGCTAATAAAAAGGATATCCCTTGTATTCTTAGGGTAAGCTTAGATACATGCTAATAAAAAGAATATCCCTTGTATTCTTAGGGTAAGCTTAGATACATGCTAATAAAAAGAATATCCCTTGTATTCTTAGGGTAAGCTTAGATACATGCTAATAAAAAGGATATCCCTTGTATTCTTAGGGTAAGCTTAGATACATGCTAATAAAAAGGATATCCCTTGCATTCTTAAGTTAAGCTTAGATACATGCCAATTAAAGGGATATCCCTTGTATTCTTAGGGTAAGCTTAGATACATGCTAATAAAAAGGATATCCCTTGTATTCTTAGGGTAAGCTTAGATACATGCTAATAAAAAGGATATCCTTTGCAGAGGTGTTTACTTGTACGGATTGTCCGTATTTTACACGGATTTTTTAATAAAATTACTCAATACGGATTTGTCATGAAAAAGTACGGACTTTCTACCAACCCGGAAAAAAATCATAATTGCTTCCGTTTACGGCGATCGGTATCTAATAGGCGCTTTTCTGACTGGGAATCGCCACTCTTTAAAGCGCAAAATGATAGCGATCAAGTTTATTTCATGGTCGGTCTAAAATCGCAGGAGGTGAGTTTTTATTCTATTTTCTATGTGTAGGCAGGAGATGTGAATGATCCATATCTTATAAATGGATCTGTCCCACATGTCTCTTATTTTCTTTCTTACAAAACCCAACTTTATTGGCCTGGGCATTTAGGGAGGGGGTAATGAAATGTTAAAATCCTAGGAGGGGTGCTGCCGATATTTTTTTTAGGGTTGGACTTAGTTTTTGTGGGGGAGGGAGGTAGAAAGAGGTCCTGTACTGTAGAGTTTTGAAATGAAATATTCCAGACCTGCCGATTTGTCTGACAGAATTTAAATGAACATATCTTGTTTCTTTATAAGTACACAGTCAATACCAGATTTGCATGTATTGACTTATTCCAAGTTTAAGCTCAATTTTTTTTCAAATCATGCAAATTTTAGGTTATAATCTTTGTTGCAAAAAATATCTGAATAAGACTGCAGATACTGTCAGAATGCAGGAAATTGCATCTAATTTTTCAAAATTTGTAAGGGGGGCATGCCCCCCAAAACCCCCCTAGATGGTTCGTAGCGGCACTCAGCGAGAGTATTACTGACAACATTGCAAAACTACTGACAATTCTACTGAGAGACATCATGGTGGGTAAACAGGTCTGCCTTTGTATTCTTAGGGCCAGCTTAGAAATATGCCAATAATAAGGATATCCCTTGCATTCTTTGGGAAAGCTTAGATACATGCTAATAAAAAGGATATCCTTTGTATTCTTAGGGCCAGCTTAGAAATATGCCAATAATAAGGATATCCCTTGCATTCTTTGGGAAAGCTTAGATACACCCAAATAAAAAGGATATCCCTTGTATTCTTAGGGTAAGCTTAGATACATGCTAATAAAAAGGATATCCCTTGCATTCTTAGGGTAAGCTTAGATACATGCCAATAAAAGGGATATCCCTTGCATTCTTAAGTTAAGCTTAGATACATGCCAATTAAAAGGATATCCCTTGTATTCTTAGGGTAAGCTTAGATACATGCTAATAAAAAGGATATCCCTTGCATTCTTAGGGTAAGCTTAGATACATGCCAATAAAAGGGATATCCCTTGCATTCTTAAGTTAAGCTTAGATACATGCCAATTAAAGGGATATCCTTTGTATTCTTAGGGCCAGCTTAGAAATATGCCAATAATAAGGATATCCCTTGCATTCTTTGGGAAAGCTTAGATACACCCAAATAAAAAGGATATCCCTTGCATTCTTAGGGCCAGCTTAGAAACATGCCAATAAAAAGGATATCCCTTGCATTCTTAGGGAAAGCTTAGATACACCCCAATAAAAGGATATCCCTTGCATTCTTAAGTTAAGCTTAGTTACATGCCAATAATAAGGATATCCCTTGCATTCTTAGGGTAAGCCTAGAAACATGCCAATAATAAGGATATCCCTTGCATTCTTAGGGAAAGCTTAGATACACCCAATAAAAAGGATATCCCTTGCATTCTTAGGGTCAGCTTAGATACATGCCAATAATAAGGATATCCCTTGCATTCTTAGCGAAAGCTTAGATACACCCCAATAAAAAGGATATCCCTTGCATTCTTAAGTTAAGCTTAGATACATACCAATAAAAAGGATATCTCCTTCGTTCATAGATTTTACAGTTGAATAGAGTTAACAACATTGAAAGTGGGTACAAGTAGTTAACAATAGCTCACTTACTTTATTTTAACATTCTATTATGGACTTTTAAAGTTAAAAGAATAAAATATTTGTTGACTTTGCATGCAACAACTGTCCATTAAGGACCATAGATTGTGAAGGTGACCACATGACCATGTGTCCCTTGATTTAGTTCCTGTAAATTATAAATAATTATTTGTAGGTGACAACATCAGAAATGAATCCTCCTGGAAGTAAATACCAAGTATTAATGTTAGCTGAAAGTGAGCAAGAGAGACACCGATGGGTCGGAGCTCTCAATGAGTTACACAAGCTTCTACGCAAGAATAAGCTTCCATACAAATCTGTAAGTTATATTGTCGTTTGATCAGTTTGAGCTCTAAATGAGTTCCACAAAAATAATCTCTGAACTAATTCACTAATTATTAATGATATAGAAAGGGATTAATTGATTAAAACCGTAAATGAGTTTCAAACTAATTTAATTCTTATAAGTAAGTTCTAAATTCCATTTTTAAAGAGTAAATCATTTGCAATTATTGCATTACTTAAATTTATTGGCCTTTCATTTATAAATATAAAAATATTTACTTTCAAAATGCAAATGTATACTGAACACAAAGATATTTCATTACTTAATCTAAGAAGATTTTCACTGAGTTTGGTTTCTTTCTTTCTTTCAGGCATTTCAGGCCCAGGAGGTCTACGACAACTCACTGTCGTTAGTCAAAAGTACAAATTCCTGTACAATTTTAGGTGAGTTACAACATACAAATGTATTTGGGAAAATTTGATAGTTGATAGTGCAAGCAAGTGTACAAAATGAAAACAACATTTTTGATATTATATTTCATGCATACAAAGTGTTCAAGATTTACTCAGTTTCACTCTAACCTGAGCATTTGAAAGCCAAGAATGTAAGAAACATCATCTAAGTATAAAAAAGAAGATGTGGTATGATTGCCAATGAGACAACTCTCCACAAGAGACCAAAATGACACAGAAATTAACAACTATAGGTCACTGTATTGTCTTCAACAATGAGCAAAGCCTATACCGCATGATGCTTGTTCAATTTCCTGTAACCGAACAGGTATCTTTAGTGAGCTTTGCCCACTTGTTAATTTCAGTGTTCTGTTGCAGGATATTGGTGAATCAGATAAAATTTTACACTGAAATAGGTTTTTTGGAGAAATCAAAACTATTTTACAAATCTATATAATATTAGTTTGTCACATTTGGTAAACATATATTTTTTGTATGTTTCAGAACAAAACAAATTGTTGATGGGTACAGATGAAGGTCTGTTTGTGGCACAGTTAAACAAAGATGGTAAGTTTCAATGTAGTCTAAATATAGTCCTATGTAATGTGTGAATCATATGACAGTTATTACCCATTTCTTTGATGTGTTTGAGCTTTTGATTTTGCCATTTGATTAGGGTCTTTTCATTCGATATTTTTGTTATTATACTTTTCAGTAAAAAATTTAAAAAAAACTATGCTGACATAACCTGTTGAATACAAAAAATGAGATGTGTCATTATTTCCAATGAGACCACCATTCAACAGAGTCCAAATACCATTGATATAAACAACCATAAGTCACAGTAGGGAATTCAACAATGAGCATAACGCATACAGTATAGTTAGCAATAAAAGGCCTAAAATGTGAAACATTATTGTGTGAATATTTGTGATGCCAATTCTTTGATCAGTAAAGTATTATAGTTAAATGTAATATCATATATTAAGATTTATGGTAACTTATTGCTAGCATGGTCATTACAGTATAGAAAATAATCACTATTATAAAACATAAGTTGATATTTTTGTAGTGTTGATCAGGATAGGGGATAAGAATGAGAAGAAACCAGTGTATCAAGTAGAATTAGTCCATGATGAACAGTTAGTAGTATATACTAGTGGTAAGTTGAACATTCTTTTATTTTGTTATTTGTCTAGTGGTTACCATCATACATTCAATGGACAAGCACCCATGCCCAAAGGCAAGCCCTAAGAGACTATGTTAATGCAAGATCTGAAACCACCATCACATTCTCAATGGATAAAATGTAGAGTAGTATCTGAAACTATCACCACATTTCAGGGATAAAAAATGAGACATGGAGAAAGACAATTGACATGTTATTAACTTGGCACAGACACATATAAACATGTAACGGGTTATACTTATTCTATCAATACTCTATAGACAGTCTCTTTGTTATTGTTATGGATGGGAGAATAAAAGGAACACTTAGAGGATGTTGGTTGCTGAAATTCAATTTTTATTTTACCAGAAGTGTATTTCAGATGCAAATATTTAAAAAAAAAGTTGAGGATACTTTGAAAAATGTTAAATGGATAGCTTATGAAAATACAAAAAAGGGGCTTGAAAACACTGAAGATAAGTTGAAAAATTGAGAAGTGCACACCCATAAAATATTAATTGATCTTCATTGTAATTGAATGTGTTAATTTATTAACTTACTTAAGTCACAGTTAAGGCAGTACCCAACACCTTGACAAAAAAGAATTTGTCGTGTTTAATTTTCATAATTTTTTTACAAAACATTTACTTTGACCCTTTGACAAAAATATATATTTTTTTTAGAAATTCGAACCAACCATTTCATCAGAAAAATTTCATTGTTTAAATACAGTTTGACAAACTCTTAATTTGATCATTGGGAAGCTGAATAACTCCTTAACAACACAATGTGATAAAAACGTTTAGCTGATTTTACAGAGTTATCTCCCTGTAGGGATAGGTACCACCTTGACTAGTAGTATGGGATATTTATAATCAGTGTTAGACTTTGCGTTGATGAAATAATGAATTTAAAATTTTATATTTGCTTTTGTGTTGTTGAAATTGATGTACATTTTAAAAATGATCTTTACAGGTAGACAACATCATGTTAAAATAATACACCAGTCCGTACTAGACGGACACGAAGGTGATCCAGTTAAAATTCCAGACACAAAAGGCTGTAGTGTGTTCTGTGTAGGATTTATACGTCAGACTCAAAACTCTTGTCTCTGTGTTGCTATTAAAAGAACTATACAAGTGTATGACCTTATATTAACCAGACAACGTTATCGAAAGGTCAAAGACATTCAAGTTCCGGGACATGTGCAGTTTCTAGAAATAATCAATGATAGACTTTGTGTAGGATATCCATCTTGTTTTGCTATTTATAGTGTACAAGGGGATGCAGCACCGATGGGTAGGTTTACTCTTTTATTAATTTGTTTAGGATTATATCTTTTCTGTTAATATAAAAATAAGAGTTTGAGATATAAACTATCCACCAAAATTCAAAGAAAGACGATGTAAGCAATTATAGCCAAGCATACAGCCTTTAACACTGAGAAAAACCCATACTCTATAGTGGGCTATGAAAGGCCCCAACATGAAAAATATGAACCAATTCAATTGAGAAAACTAACGGCCTAATTTAAAACTGGTGAAAAAACAAATATGACAGACAGGAACCAATGACAATCACTGAACTACATGTTGGGATTAGGGACAGGCAATAATTTTTATGCCCCATTTATAATGCCCCATTTATGGGCATTTTGTTTTCTGGTCTGTGCGTGTGTCCATCTTTTTGTTCGTTTGTCCGTTCGTTTGTTCTTCGATTCATCTGTCTGTCCCACTCCATGTTAAAGCTTTTGGTCAAGTTAGTTTTTGATGAAATTGAAGTCCAATCAACTTGAAACTAAGTACACATATTCCTTGTGATATTATCTTTCTAATTTTAATGCCAAATTAGAGATTTTCACGGTCCACTAAACATAGAAAATGATAGTGCAGATCATGTCCATATACTGGGGACACATTCTTGTTATATCCATATATGAAAATTATGATAATTCCAATGAACAGGTATGAATGACTTTATCTGCAATATTGGTCTGAATAGCAACATATTTTACCGGTATAAGTGGATAAAAAATAAACATAGTTGTTTTCTTTAAATGTAAATTGAAATCATTTCATTGATATGTAATTCTTATATAAGTTAAATTTTCACATTGCTTTTAATTAATGATAACATTGCTACATATTTCTATTATAGCTTTACTGAACACAGAGGACCCTAGTCTACAATTTCTTGTCCAGATACAATTAGATGCACTGCTGGCAGTACAGGTGTCTGAATCAGAATATTTTCTAGTGTTTAATGGTAATTATGTATAGTGTAATGTCTAAATCTCAATTGAATGTAAAATAGGCAACAAATATATATATATTTGGTTGAGATTACCTGACTGACTCTTATTTTTTTCATTGCTGACCCGGAACAATGAACAAAAGATATAATTCTAGGCATAAAAAAGTCCCAGTTGTTAACAAAATGGTGTTATTCCATAATCATAATGTCTATATGAAAAAGATATATAAAAAAAAACACAATTTCACATAAAACAGTGTTTTAATGATTTTCTTTTACAAAAGAAAGTTTCTATGATATGTTGATGTTATTTAACGCAGTGTTTTGTGTATTTCAGTATTAGGTGTATATGTAGATAATAGTGGTAAGAGAAGTAGGACTCAAGAAATGATGTGGCCAGCTCCACCTTTGGCATTTGGTAAGTTAACATTTCATATTTCAAAATACAACAATATAATGTTAATTAAAATAGATTAAGTGCAAATAAAAAAATGACATATACTATCTCTTTAAGGGCTATTCCAGAAAAACTTGTATGGGGGGGTTGGAAGGCACTTTTTGTCAGCACCCGCCACCCAGACAATTGTTATTGAGACTTGTAGTGCATTATAGTGTGAAAAGTTGCTCTGATACCCATCACCAATGTATTATTAATATAATGTGCCTTCCAACCCCCCAACCCCCCCCCCCCCCCCCCCCATACATTTTTTTCTGGAATAGCCCTAATGTTAAATGAAAAATGAAAACAATTAAATAGAGATTAAGACATGGCCTTTTCCATATCAGCCTGAGACGGAGTCGAGGACCCAGGCTGATATGGAAAAGGCCATGTATTAATCGCTTTATCATATACTTCCCACACTAGTTTTATGTAAGGCAAATAAACAAATACAATAACTAAAACAATCAAAAACTTTATAAAGAATATAGCAAGTACTAAATCCCCACAAAAGTTCCCGTAAATTTTGACGTCGTCATAAAAAATATCTGACGTCACAATGGAAAAGTAAACAACCAATACCGGAAACACTGGAAGTAACTTGCACTAGAGGCACTATTATGGGTTGCACTTGATATGGGTTATCACCCCGGGTGGGAAATTATGGGTTGTGTACTTCCGCTCATTACATATATGCAAAAGCTATCATATCATTGCTAAGTATATGCTAATATTTAATAATTGAGAATTCCTTTTTTTCAATTTCAGCCTATTATGAACCATATCTCCTGTGCTATTCTGAAAATGCTGTTTTTGTATATAATATACAAACTACTGAATGGATACAGACTCTCAACCTAAAAAAAGTATGATTTTATTAAATTTGCTGCATAATTATATGAAATGGTAGTGTTAATGTTTTATTTTTTTTCTTAACTTTTTTTTAAGCTGATTTTTTTGTATAAAGTAATTGGCTGTTCTTGACTTATTATTAAAGAAATCAGGTTTGCTGAAGCATCAAGTGGAATACACCTTGTAGCTTAAAATTCAAATATATGTGAGCCAAGGCTCATGTGAACCATACTCTGACCTATAATGGTTTACTTTTACAAATTGTGACTTGGATGGAGAGTTGTCTCTTGGCACTCATACTACATCTTCTTATATCAATGTATAAAACAACAAGATTGCAATATTGCTCGCTTGTCATTGTTGCAAATATATAACTAGATGGCACTATTTGTATTGTGAGTAAATCATCTGTCAGAAGGAGATTTTGCACCTGTTGTTGTATTATTTAATTGTTGCAAATAATAAGAAACAAAATATTAAAAAAAAATATTTTATTAAGTATAGTTTTTATGTCTTTGTTTAATTATTTACTTTCAGACAAAACCTTTATGTAAAGATGGTTCTATGAATTTGTTCACAAACCTTGACTCACAACATATAGTCTACTTCAAAAATATTCACTTAGGTAAGATAATACAGCATGCGTTAAGGTATTCATCTTTATCCAAATCTTTTATATATAATGTGTTTTGTTCAATTTGCACAACTAGGTTGGTGGATCACTCCAGTTCCCTCCACCAATAAAAACTGACTACCATGATCAATGCCAAGTTTGCTGAAATTGACACTCAACACTAAAAAACGCACACACATAAATTGGCATTAATAATCTTATTAAAAAAGAAGTTAAGATACTGATAATTAAAGTCTTGCTGCAGTTTTATTACATGAACTTGTGACAAACAGCGTGGAATAAGAAATCCAAGACCAACTCAAAAGTCTTATTTTCTCAACTAGTGTTGAAAGATCTTATCAGTGTCTACATAATTGATTTTGCATTATATCTACATTGACATTGTTTACTGTTGGAGCTTCGCTAGCTAGGTGGTCTAAGTAGTTGAACACTAAGGTTGTGAGTTTGAAACCACACTCCAATTTTAATTAAATAGAACTGTTAGTTTTCATAATGAAGGTCTTGGTTCCCTCTGGGCACTCATGCTTCTTCCACCAATAAAAACTGATCGCAGTAAAATAGCACAGTAATGCTGAAAGTGGTGTTAGACATAATCAATCGTTAACTGTACGAAAACACACTTTGATTCAAACCAATTATACAATGACATGGAGTCTAGTCAATGCCTCATTTTCCATGTGATGAAACATGTAAATCTGTATGCTTTACCATTTATGAATTTAAATATAATACCATAACACAAGTAAGTTATGAATGTTTGATAATTTGCAGAAGAAGACAAACTTAACTTATCAGAAATTTTCAAGAGCAAGAGTGTAAACAGAAGCAAAAGACGATTCTCTTTCAAAACAAGAGATGATCAGAATGTTAAAGGGTAAGAATTCTCGTTAGCTCACACAAAATATTTGTTTGATCAATTTGTGATGGTGTTGCAGCATATGGGAAGGTAACATCAGTTGATGATAAGTGTTTACTTATGGGTTTGGTAATTTCATGTTGGAATTCTAAAATGTTTGATTTTTTTTCCCCTAGAAAGAATTGATGTATGACATTCTACTTAGCAAGACTGGACCAATCAGTAGTAATTACAGAACAATCTACTCTAGATTATATTTTTATAAGCATGTAGCAGTTTATGTTTAGCTTTGAATGTTAATCATTATTTAACAACAGCTCAATGTTGTTTTATTTATAGCAGGTCATAACTTAAATGAGGAATTCAGCATCTATAAAATACAAAACAGATAATGATAAAGATATATTCTAATGAAATTAATATAATATGTAGCTATTTATTAGGTAATAATATGTTACGGCTTTTCCAGAAATATCTGTTTGAAGGCTTTTTTGACGTCTATAAGTTGGTGTGTGTCCCACACAGCAACTAATCTTGGACTGTCTAAAGGCATTCCTATCAAAATATTGGTTGGGCCAGATTTTATAATTTTTGCAATATGAAATAAAATTATATGTTTCCCCACTCAGCTTATCTTTTTCACACTTATTTCTGGAATAGCCATGAACTTAATTGAACTTTGCATAGGAAAGAAACTATTTACTTTAATCTCATTCTTCTGCAGCCAACATACTTAATGAATTCCGTGATATCAAGATCTACTTTACATCTTAGCATGATAATTTGATATACTTGCATGATAAATAAATAATTAGTGTGCCAAAGCTAGCATCGTATAAACATGTAATCTGTTATATGAGACTATCCTTCCGTTGTCCAGTATTTAAATCAGTGTGGTCAGTTTGACTGGCAAAATGGAGTAATTGACAATTGGTAATATTTTGTCTAGGCAGGAACGACGTTCTCGTGAAATTTCTGGACCAATGTCGTTCAGTCATGTAGCACATATGGGACCAGATAGTTTTCACACCAGTACTCCAGTACTTCCAGTGCAGTAAGCTCTCTTTCTTATCATAGTGGGCCAGTCACATTGCTATGCTTCAGTGAACTCTGCATGTCCTGCATGAACGATTCCGTAGTGCCCATTACATTATAACCTGCTAACCACCACCTCTTGTACATGTATATCATATAATTAGAGCATATAGTAGTATAGATATATTTTTTCTATGTATATATTGTGTGAATTCTGTATTTTTTGCTTATCACATATAGAATTTAGCATCAACAGATTTTTATGTGGGCATTTGTATACATAAGATATATATAGGTTATGGGAATAGCAATTTTTTTTTTGTAATAAAAGGAATTAATATTTCCCCATTTAAAAAAAGGTAATTTTCTTTAGATCACAAACTTTTGCAAGATTCATTTGTAGCAACAAAAATTTATCTTCTCATCGTATATTTTATAGCAATTGTATAACCGTTAAACAGCAATACTTCATTGTATACTATATATTGATGGAGATATATTTGCGTTTATATATACCTTATATCTATTACGTGGACATGTGATTTCATTGTTTAGCCAAAGTCTGCCTATAGAAAATTTGTACTTGGCTGCACATTTAGATTTATGGTTAACGTATACCCACAAAGTCCAAAAAAAATAATGATGATTGTGGTTGTTGGTTGCTTAAAATTCAGTGTCAAATATTTCATGTATGTTCAAGACGATACACAAATATTGATTATCCTATGAATAATAATATATACATAAATTAAATTAATGTAAACAAATGTAAATGTGTGCATTATTGAAAAGAGACTAATATTACATAAAGGACTAAATGCAGCTGGCCCTTGCACAAATTAATTAAAAGCAGGTTAAAGCAGTCTTCACTAAGGAGCAAGCATTACAACAGTTAGACTGCCATTCTAAGTCACAACACAGCTTTCAGTCTGCATGAATATATTCTATGCATGCTATATATATATATCTGTCGTTAAACTACTTTTGCTGTATTTCTAAGGTTAGGAAATAATTGTAATTTTTAAGATTTAGGTACACCGAAGTTTGGATAGTAAATTTTGTAGATTTTGTGAAAACAGGGTGTAGAAAATTGGTTAGTCATTAGTTTTTCTTTTTTCATACATACCAGATTATTTTTAAGATATTATAAACAAAATAATTTAGATAAACAAAAATCCAATATTTCTTTTCAGGAAATAATTCAAAATGGCTAAGTAAGCTTTTTAATTTTGTTGTTGTTGGACAGAATGGAGTGTTGTCCTAAATAATTTAACAAAACATGATACGAAATTTATTTTCTATTTCTAGGGCAGACAGACGATCAAGAATTATTTCTGGACCAACAAATTTCAGTCATGTGGCTCATATGGGTCCTGATTTGGGACTTCAAGCATTGATAGAACTTCCAAAGGTATCGAAAAATGTAGTTTGATTTAAACCTCTCAGCATTGTATTAAGATAATACACCAATGTACTTCACAAATTTCAAAAGTGATGGTACATAGCTTAACATATGTATATTGGTAGATTAGACTCATAATTTGTGTTTCTCTAATTCTTCGTCAATTTATCCCTTTCTGCACCCATTGTATAAAAAAAATTTAACCAACGTGTGTTTCGTTTGATCTCAATACTTCATTGGTTAAAATCCGATTATGACGTCGAATTTTCTTGCTTTCCTCTGAATTTGCTATTGTGATGGCATGAAAAAAGGCGACCATGCCTGATGACGTCACATAAAAAGAACACATCTTTTGCAGATCATTCGAAAAGAAGGAATAAGTTTGCCTGCATAATGTTAGAAAATCATTAGAGAAACAGATTCCACCACCAAATCTCGTGTAATACGATATTTATCCACTCTCGACAGTTAAATTTTAAAAATTTAACTGTCTCGAGTGGATAAATATCGTATTACACTCGATGCAGTGGTAGAATCTATATTTATCAACACACATGTATAAGTATTTAACATTTTGTAGATCATAGGAAATATCAACAGGAGTAATTTGTGTAAATGCAAATCAACAATTATAAATATCAATGACATTATGGAAATACATCATAAAAAAAAATCATTTAGAATAATAACTTTTTTTTACAATTTGTGAAATTTAATAAATGGCGTTGAATATGTTCCTCAATGGTTTGAAATAACCTTTTACACTAATCCTTTCTTCCACAATTACATAAATTAATTTTCTTTATGACAAACAACAAGGTATTATTTAACAATCAGAAGAATACTAAGATGTATTTATTATTTTATAGAATCAACCTCAACCAGAGGCCTCAGGAGGGAATGATCCAATCCCACAGAGAGTTAGAAGTATGCTGCATCCTAGCATGAAAACTGTTCAAGAAGCTCATACAAGGGGTGCACAACATAATGGTAAGTAGGATGTATTGAAACATGTATTTTATGCAAGGTGTCCATTTATTGGGAAGGAAATACAACTTTTCTTGAAAATCAGTTGATGTTGGTCAGGGTATTTAAATTCTTGGAAAGTGGACTGGTTCCTTGAATATGTCAGAAATTCACCTCCTGTTTTTCAGTACTGTAAATTGAGGAATTATAAGGTGCATTTATTGTTGCAAATTTAAAGACTAAACATAAATGTGAGAGTTATAATTGTGATTTCAGAAAAATATGAATCAGATATTAGAATGCAATTTCTTATTGTTGTAAAACTCACCTAGTCACATTTTTTCCATTAATAAATAATAGTTTCTTTATAAACTGTGTTGAATGAACAAATGTGTTATATCCCCCTTTTCTCAATAGAATGACTTCATATTTTGTCAGTAACAGGGATGAATTGTAATGTGTAAGTTTTTAAGGTCTATCAGGCAGCTACTTCAAGTTTTCAGATACATAGAGTTAGAACTAGGTTTATGCTTTACAGTTAAAATAATAAAGCATGCAAACCAAGAGTAAAAATGCCTTGCTTGCAAATTTTTTTTGTTGTTTGCTCAGGCATTGTAATTAAGATTAATACCTAAATTCAATGGAGAGGTGGAGTAACAGTTTGTTTAGTATATTAAAAAAGAGTTGATTGGACAATGGATATTATATATTGGAGACAATTTTGATATTTATTGACCAATCAAAACTTTGTGTATAGTAAACAGACTGTTATACTTCACCTACCCTATTATTTCAACTGTGACACAAGTGTATTACATGTCTGATCACAGTTTTTCAATTGAATCAAATATTTTGTTTGTAAGTACAGAATGAAGCTTACAAATTCTATATTTATTTTAGGAAGTGCTCGTCCTATTTCAACTGCATCTGACAGTCCAGATTTAGGCCATGACCGAGCATCTTTAGGAGAGAGTACATCTTCAATGTTTGAGGTAAGACAATAGATACACTATAACAATGTCAGATCTATTTATAACAATATAGCTAGTACATATAGGACAAGTGGAGATAGGCATGTAGTATGTGGGTTCCCATCCTGTGTGCTGATACTCTTAGCTTTGTTTGATGCCAGTTATAGCTGTTATCGTAATGCTAGCAAGTTAAAGGTTTGGTTGGCTTGTTTGCTTTGTTTGTATTAATGTTTGCTCAAGCATTGTAATTAAAATTGACATCTACAAACAATGAAAAGGCACAGTAAAACTTGCATACTTTATATTTAAATTTGATTGGACATTATCAAATGATAAAATATACCTATATACAGGTTTAACTAAGCCCACTTATATTGTTTGTAAATGTCAATCTTGATTACAATGCTTGAGCAAACTTTAATGCAAATAAAGTAAGCAACCCAACCAAACCTTTAACTTGCTAGCATTAGGATAACAGCTGTAAGGTCTATGTGTCAATCAGATTATGATATCTTTGAAATTTGTCTGTAACTATATGTTTCAAAGCTTTCTAAATGCACAATGAAATTATCATCATTCAAATGTCTAGTACTTGTATTGCACAATCTGAACATGTTATGTATACTTCTTCATTTATATATATGTATTCAAAATGTAAACAAATTTTCATATTCGGTTCTTGCACAGAAAGGTAAAATAGTTTCTACTTATCCAGCAAATCACAAATTTTACACGAAAGTCTACAGTAAACCTCACAATTACACTTTTTTCATATTTTACCCTTCTTTAAAACTTGGCTACACTTGTTTCCGAACATTACCAGAACTATTTGATTTTTTGAAGAAAAAAAACATTTCAATTACTTATTACATCAAAAATAGTAAAACTTGTTTGTTAAAAAGCAAAGCATTAAAATGATCATGTTGCATAACCAAAATATCTTGACTTTTTTGTTAAAGAATAAAACGTTTATATGACTTTGATTTCCAGGTTCATGCTATGTCACCAGACTCAATAGGTAGAGGTGTAAGCAATTACACATACCAAAGTTCAAAGTGGCCCGTATAATCAACAGGTCATCATTTTATCATCCTATTGCTTGCCTCCTCAATGTGCTTTTGTAGTTGACTTTTGTTTTTTATGTTGTCCTATTATTTCAATGGAAATCGTGCATTAATATGTCAACCTTTGTTTTTTTAAGAAGAAAATAAATATTGTTTTAAAATTGCATGTGAACGTAAATTATTGTGTACCTATTTTGTAGAGTAGAAATTCATTATATAGGCCATTCCAAAATTCATATGTACATATAAAGGTATTCCTTTTATTTAGTTAATTGTTTTCTAACAGAAATCAGGATATTGTGTATGTTTTCTAGTGATTGGTCAAATCTTTCCAGATTATGTCAGCTGTTCTAGAAATGAAAAGGTCCTTGATATTAGAAGTTTTCAAAATCATTGAACAGAAATTTATACTGTGCATTTATTTATTTTCATGGATATCAAATTTAGTCGATTGATGAAAATTTTAATTTTTTATTTAGCAAAAGTCTGTATTCAAGTCTACACAGCTACTTTTGCATCTAGGTACTATTTCTGTGCTAAAAATGTGTAGTACTGCAAATCTACTTTTAATATTCAGTACTATTTTGTTACTCTAAAATTATTGTAAAATTTCGGTACCTGTATTTTACAGTTCTTTATTTGTACTTGAAATTTAGGTACTACATATTTTTGGTTACTACCATTACATTTTCAGCATTTTGAAAGTTTTTCTATTTCAAATCTCTTAAAGTTATGATTTTCAAACATGGAATATTGTGTTATTTCTGTACCAAAATATTTAGTACAAATCAAGTTCTGTAAAATACAAGTACCTAAATATTACATTAGTTTTAAAGTAAAGAAATAGTACTAAATATTAAAAGTAAATTTCCAGTACTGCATTTTTTTAGTACAGAAATAGTACCTAGGCAATAGTAGCTGTGTATAAAGAGATTGGGTTTGTTGAACATATAAATAAATACCAACAAATATCCACGAAAAATGAACTATTTTTTAAATAAAGTATATAATTGGAAAAGATTTGACCACAATGGAGGCAGATGTCTGGTTTTTGTGCTGTTATATAATGATGATTTAGTAATCTCAAGTTCCTCGATATTATTTTCCCTGAACGTCAATATACAGAGGCATATCAACTCTAGCATGCCTTTTTTCTCCCTCACTATTTCAGCATGAACACAGCATGTTGTTGTCATATACAAATTTCATTTTACCTAGTATATCTGTTTATCCTCTTTCATATACATGATATATTTTATTTAACTCTATACTTTATTATTAAATTTATTTTAATTTATTAGTACCAGGGTTTTAAAAATTATGGTGCTAGATAAAATTTAAATTAGAATTACCTAGGTTTGGTTTTTTGCCTAACTGGAAGGTACATGGTTTGTTTTTGTTGCCTAACTGAAAAATACAAGGTTTGGTATTGTTGTCTAACTGGAAGGTACAGGGACAGGATAGATATTACTTAGGTTTTGTGCCAATGTCCTTGTCAATTTGTGTCACACATTGATATTCCACAACTCCTTGACACCAGCTTGACAGGATTCATCCACACTTGAAAATTCTTCTCCAAGAATTAAGTTATGCACCTGCTGTTTTGGGCTTTTCCCATACTTAAACATCATAAAATATAGGAGAAGAACATGACCCTTATCATACCAACAACTAGTTTTAGAATAAATGTGTTTATATCCAATCTAAATATGCAATATTTAATGACCTAACAAAACAGTATCATAACAATATATCACTTCTTAATAAGTCCAATAGTCCATATTCCTATTAATTAACATATTTTCACATGAAAATAGTCCATCTTTCTTGAAAATTATCTGTTTTGTTTGCATATTAGTGCACACAAACCATATATGATACCAGACAAAAAACTGATCGGCTACGTAATATCAAAGGCAAAGTTATGCAATAGATTAACAATTTAACTCTGTTTTAAAAGCTCTTACCGTCTTATGTTTTTATGTTTGGCGATACTGGTGGTAGACTTAATACTATCTGTCAGCTTATATTAATAATTCATCAAATATAAGGAAAGTGTGAAAAAACTCATATGACCATGATACAAACTTAAAATTATCTGTTAACCACTGGTTTGATTAAGAAGAAGACCTTTGAGGTGGATTTGAATGCCCTTGTAAAGGACAGCATTAAGTGTAACTTGACAGTCTGTCTTTCTGTGTGTCTGTCAGTCCATCCTTATCTGTCCTATTTTCATTTCTGCATTCTGTCTGGAAGTTTTGGTTCTTAACATTTTGTTTGAGTTTCATAAAATTTGCATAAGGCAAACTCAAGTCACTTGCTGTTCTAGAGATACGCCACTTTATAACTAAGGAAATTGTAATTTTTGTTCCTGAACTCTACTTAATATAAAAAAGAAGATGTGGTATGATTGCCAATGAGACAACTCTTCACAAGAGACCAAATGGCACAGAAATAAACAACTTATAGGTCACCGTACAACCTTCAGCAATTAGCATAGCCCATACTGCATAGTCAGCAATGAAATGACAATATATAACAATTCAAATGAGAAAATTTAATTTCTTCTCGTCCAAATTTTATAAAAATCATACTCATTACTTGCAGACAGAGTTCAAAGTTTTACCATTCTAAACTAACTCCAAGTTTTATTGAAAAATTGCAAAGCTTACATGAGGGCTAATGAAAAAAATCTTTAGTAACTTCAGTAAAGAAACTTATGCTTTTTGCAGCTTTCTTTCAAACCAATTTCATTCAAAATTTATATTTATCTTATAAGATTTTTAACAAGAACAAAACAAAAAACTAGACCTTAAAGAATAACTATCAATAATTGATGCACATAAACAATAATATATATTTTAAGTTTAATATTCATGGCTAAGGTTCAAGAATTGAAAGTTTGATTCCAAAACAAATCCATGGAAGCTCTCATATTATCCATATACTATTTGCATCTGAATTGCATTTATTTTGAACTTTGGACAAGTAAATTTTGCACAACATACTATAAGGAGATGTTTGAACATGAATCAATTTGGTAACAATAACTTTTCTTTTTGATAGTCTGAATCTGAAGCATGACAGATATAAACACAGTATCCTGAGTACGTATGCTTCTGTGCAGCTTACAACTCTCTGCCATTTCTCTCTTTACATTGGCATAGCACATCTTTTGGGATTTTATTATTCATGGGGACACAAAATGAGGGTGTAGTACAGGGTATATGTTGGTTTTAGGATTCAGTAGATTTATGATAATGCAATATTTTTGTTGATGTTTGTATGTTTCAACCAAAACTATTGTAAACCTTAATGTATTTTACTATAAATTCATACATTTGACTCTTCAGGAATAATATTTGGCATAATAAACTAAAGAATATAAAAAAGAAGATGTGGTATGATTGCCAATGAGACAACTATCCACAAAAGACCAAAATGACACAGACATTAACAACTATAGGTCACCGTACGGCCTTCAACAATGAGCAAAGCCCATACCGCATAGTCAGCTATAAAAGGCCCCGATAAGAAGCCCACACTCAGTGAGCAGGGGCGTCATTGCATTCACCTTGTCCCTCTGTCCGTTTTTTTCTTCATGATCAGATTACTGTCAAACAAATATTTCTATCACACTTTCGTTCTACTGTACACAATGACTTCATATTTAGTAACCAGCTTGACAGTGATCAGTTGTAATGTGTGTCAGTGAAACTTCAATCTGATACACATGATATATTCAGTTTGGGAATATTTAGAAAAATGACACGTTTTGATTGGTTTAATACTGGCAATGAAATAAGCTATATAGCAGGCTGTTTTGAAGCATAAATAGTGGAAAGAATAGGACAGATACAAAATCTTCTTTTTCCAACGTAAAACAATAGATATTATTTTGTATAAAATGTGGCCTTCTGAATTGTTAAACAAAAAACTTTCTATCATTTTATTTTAAATGCTTTTTAATGTCAGATACAAACAAAAAAGCTCATCCCCTAAGCATGGCTTTTCTACCTCAACCATAACTTCCTTCTTCTGCCTAGTGAAATTAAGATTTTTTTTATTAAACCTTCAGAAATGTAAATAACTTTCATGATTGCTTGTATATTTTTATGTGATCCTATTTGGTTTGTAATGTTGAGGGTTCAAACAGGGAATAAATTATTATCTATTTTTGTAAACTTGTTTATAAAATCACTATCTTCTTACTGATTAAGCTGTTACTTGCTTTCGCTGAAAACTTTATAAATGAATTCTATATAAATAATCTTTTGATTTTTTTTTTTTATAATATTCTGACCTTGCTAGTTGAGTAGATAACTACATACCTTTAAATATCCATACATGTGGAGCATGTATTCCAACTTATACACCTCATTGCTATTTGTCCGCCATTTATACTGGACATTACAAAAGTTCCCATATAATTCTGACATCAAATTAGAAAATATCTGACGCCACATTAGAAAAGTGATTGTTGTATGTCGTCAAAAGTTCAAGGGGGTCAGATTTCCAAAAAGCGATAGGTGTTTTTTAAACTTTTACTAGAATGGGTATCTTCCATAATCTTTGTAGCTGCAGAAATTGACAGTGATCATTAAGAGAATTAACATGAGGGAAAATGTTGACAGTGTCAAGGACATTTAATTTAACACATACTATGCAGATTATCTTGTTTTGTTTTTTAATCTTTACTTAATATCGAAATGTAACAGAATATATCATTGTCAAGCTTGCAAAAGACATGAAATTTTCCTTACAACCTCATTATAAATGAAGATCACAATTTCACTGAAGATAATTTTGTGATAAAGCCTATTTATAATAAAAGTTTTTCTTGCAGGATAAACTAATAATGTCTTGTTGGTATTCATCTTTATTAAGACTGCCTCTAAAGTGTTTTCAGAATTTGTAAATTGAAATCAAAGCCCACATGAAAACTATGGGTAAATGTAAAGAAGTGTAGCTTATTTTAAAGTTTCATTTTAGAAAGGAGAAGCTATGATTGAAAATATTAATATTTTTTTCTCACATTATTTGCTTTTTTAAAACTAAAGAGAACAACTTAATAACAAAAATATGTTTTTATTTTTTTGTAGGATTGCTATGAAATTGCCGGTACACGTCTTTCATTTACTTCCTCCAATAGCAGTGGTATTGGTACGCCACCTGGAGGCAGTACATCAGATGATCCAAGGACAGATAACGATGCTGAATTTGAATGTTCACGACTATGAAATCCAAACTGCCATATTGTGGTATTTGCTTTAAATGGCTGCTTCTTTCAAGTGGATGTTATCTGCTGAAGCAATGCAATAACTGAATGTGTGTTTGATCAAATCAGTTTGTCGTGTGTTTTTTTTTTTTCTTTATTTTTTTCTCAGGAATTTATGTTCTCAACATTGAGATCCTTCTGTCACTGAGGAGGGTTTTCTTAGCAATCCGAACAAAAATAATTAAATGTCTTTAGAGATCTGGATGTGAAATTTGTGTTTGGTTTATTTGAAGTGATGACTGATTCGTGTTAATGTATTAAATAAATATATAAAATCAGGTGTTAAATGGCATGTCAGATTATTTTAAAATCAGTATATGTACTAATTGTTTTAAAAAATCAAAAATCGTGCACTATGTGTTACTGTTGTAACTTTCATCATTAAATGATTAGATAAATTCTTAAAATCTCATCCCAACTCACTCTAGCATTTATTTCTTTATATCCTCTCATTATAAAATTTGCCAGTGCCAGGTTAGTGATATTTCGATTGCTCAAATTGGATTTTTTTTTTTAATATCTTCAAGATTACACATAGTTGTGTTTTTATTATTTTTGTCTTTTTACTAAAGAAAGGTGAATTGGATATTGGTAACAGTAAAGCTGATAAAAAGTCTTCCTTACCCCATTATAAATGATGGTATTTGGTAATCAAAGTTCAAAGATATGCAAATATAACTCCAAAAAATTTAAATATTTTAAAAAAAAAACACCATATTGCTGGCACTTTTGAAATAATCTAGGAAAGCTTTTTCAGGACTGCGTATGGGATCCTGTTTTACTTTTAACAAAACTTTACTTCTGTGTGAGTTTATTTTTTTTTTCATTCTCTAGTCAACATTGTTAATATTTTCTATTGTATTTCTGAGGAAATGGTATAGAATGATAATTAGGTTAGAGGTTATTTGAAAACTAGTTTCAAATTGAAATGTGAATTTGATTTAATGCTTTCCTGTTTGTAAAAGTTCATCTCCTTTATTTATATAAAATCATGTTTTGACATACTGTGATTTGATAATTCAGTATTGAAGAATTCCTTTGGACAAGAAATACAAATTTGGCTTCCTTGTGATACAATTTGCCTTTTCAGAATCTAATGCATTCTGGGTAATAATATCAAAATCCATATGATTGGCTAAAAACATCCTAAACAATGAAAAGTCATCCAATTGGCTTACAACATCCTAAACAATGTAAAGTCAACCATTGATGCAACCTTATTTTCATTTAAGTGAACACAAACAATGAAATTACCCATAATCCTTTAGTTTCTGTAATGGCAGATTAGTCTGATGTGTAGCCTTTGATACACTATATTCTGTGTGTTTGTGTCTGTGTTGGAAGCATTCTACAACCATTTACTTATAGTAACTGCCTTCACTTGTGATATTTTATTTTGTAAAATATAATATAATTTTATTAATTGTAGACATAAATATTGGCATTAGTGTATATATAAACGTATATAACAATTTGTGTATATATAATTTATTGTACATAGCTTGTCTCCTGTGTATAGACTTTTGATCTTGCCAAAGCTATCAAATGTTTTGCTATAATGCCAAAAAAGCTTTGTTTTTTTTATAAAACCAATTATTTGTTAAGTATTTATTGCTGTCATTCGGCTCTACAATCAGTAGTTGTTTATATCACGGCTTATTGTTAATGTTATTGTTGTCAGCTTCACCATCATAGATCATATTACACGTGTGGAATTATTTATACGGTTGCCATGAAATTTGTTTTTACTCTTGTCATCATGGTGTTCGTAAAAATTGGTGAGGTTTGTTTCTGTCATAAGGAGTACAACACAAGAGAACTTTATTTACTGAGCTTTGCATCTGAATTTTTTTACGTTAGTTTTTCACCCTAAATTTCACTAAATCGGCAAAGTATGGTTGTTTCCCATATTACAAGATTGAATTAGCACATGAAGAGAATATTTCCTTGTGCAACGATCAGATTTAGGAAAATATATATGATTGCTTTTATTGGAAGTCTACATTATAATGATGGATTTCTAGAAATAGTTGCAACACTTAGATAATTAAGGGAGAAAATACTTTATATCAATAAACAGTTGATAATAGTCTGTTTCATAACACATTTTAAGCATGTAAATTAAACAGATTTACTCTGTGTTATTTAGAAGCTTGCAAATGTTAATGATAATGATTAACACAAACGTTTCAGTAATTTTAAAGAGTTATCTCCCTTTACATAATTTTGTTTAACTTTTAAATAGTAATAATTTCGCCTTTAAGAAAAAAAGAATGATCATGATTCCCGATTGTATCATTGGGACTATCCTTTGATGTGATATGAGTACTCCCTTTCAGAAGCACACTTTACAATTGTCATAAAATTTATATCTTGCAGAAATGATTATATGGAATAAATAAATGAAAATATAACCTAGGCCTTAAATAAAATGCTATGTATTTGGTACACAGAATATATATGTCCATGCATATTATCTCCAGTATAAGTCTAACATACAAAGTATTAGAATTGAATTTAAACCAGATATAATCATTCTCTGCATTTATAACTTCATCTTTGATATAGGAGGCCAGTTACACACATGTACGACTGCATTTATACATACAGTTTGTCCCAGAACTAGTGCAATGATCATGTAATTAGTGTATATTTGTGTGTGAAAGTATGGCAAGAGTTTCATCACTATTCTCAACAATACAGTTGACACATGTACCCTTACAGCCAACGTTTTTATTGTACATTTTATTTAGTATTTATAAATTTTTACTGATATTATAATTTTATGAAGTAATTTGTATTAAAGAATTTTAAGAATCATTTCCATGATACTTTCATTGTTCAACATAACTTTTAATTTGTGTCAAATTTTTTGTCTAGCATTTCAGACTCCAATTTCTCAAATACAGATCTGAGATAAACCTTAATTTTTTACCAATAATAAAAACAATTATTGTCAACAAATGAGACCTACAAATTATCATCAGTGTTGTCGCAGCTATTGGAATCATTCATTTCCTGAAAGAATATTTCAAATTATTTAGTATTTAAACGATATAAAACCTCAAATATCCTACAATGATGTTATATCACAATTACAATATAAAGAAATAATCAAGAGATACTGTTTTCTTTTTGGTATTGCAAGCCACATAAAATGATTTGAGAAGACTTCAATAGGTTTAAGATTATTTTATGAACTATGACCCTATGGATATTAAATGTTGGCTCATAATACACCTGTATGGTTTTCTCTTTTCTATGAAAAAACTCAAGCGAAAAAAAGCAGATCATTAAGCTCCACAAGAGTATTAATCTAATACATGTAGATCATTGTAAAAATTCTTGCAGCAATATCCTTGTATACAGGGTTGACTGTAGTTTGCTCAAATTTTAACATTGTCATTAATATCAAAATAACTGGTTGAATAATTAGAATTTAATTGGCTATTCGTACTGTCCCAACTTTTAAATTGTCAATAGCTCAATAATTTAAAGATGTATTTTGGTTATTGATTCTACATTTGCTAGATTTTCTTATTTGCTTCTGGCTTAGATCACAAAGAGACTTGTGAATTCCCTGTCTCCTACCATACAAAATTAGTTTTGGAAAGTTATTTCTTTTTTTTTACTAATTAAAAAAAAAATCCTTAAAAAAAAAAATACTTCATGTCCTATCCAAATTTCCCCTATACTTCTGTTAATTTGAATTTATTCAATAGCACTTTTTTACAATTTGTAATGTTATCACAACTTTTTCTGAGATTTTTGTTAATTTATCACAAAACATTATTTCTTGATTTTTTTATTATTATTTTTTTTTAAATGCAACTACAGGTAAATGTTTTGGGGACAAATGGGGGACAGGAAACATACACCTATGCTTTTTTAGCCTTTTATTTCAAATGATTGTGCCAAGTTCACATATCTATTATTTGAAGTTGTAAGGGTATATGTTGTCAGTGAATGAACCATTAAAACCTGTGATATAACATGTACTGTTATTACCTCCCTTTATTGAATCTCTCTGTCATGAATGAATTATAATGCTAGATAGCTTTTGGGTCTGTGTTAACAGCTTGTGTTGTTTACTTTTTTATAACAAAGAAGTTGTACATGTATGTGCAAGTGGACAATGAAACTTCAAAAAAATAAAATTGCATAACTTTCTTTTGTTTATCTTTTTAATCTTATATATAAAAAAGAAGATGTGGTATGATTGCCAATGAGACAAGTATCCACAAGAGACCAAAATGACACATAAATTTACAACTGTTAGGTCACCGTACAGCATTCGACAATGCACAAAGCCAATACCACATAGTCCGCTATAAAAAGGCCCTGAAATGACAATGAAAAACAATTCAAATGAGAAAACTAAAAGCCTCATTTATGTACAAAAAATTAACGAAAAACAAATATGTAACACTTAAGCAAAGGACAACCACTGAATTACAGGCTCCTGACATGGGACAGGCACATACCGGTATATAGAGAATCTGGTGGGGTTAAACATGTTAGCGGGATCCCAACCCTCCCCTTACCTTGGACAGTGGTGTAACTGTTCAACTTAAGAATGAACTATTAAAATCAGTTGAAAAAGGCTTAACTCATCAGATGGATAAAAATACAAATCAAAAGTGATACTGTGGATTCAGTTATTTTTTGTGGATGAGAAAATATTATGCATCCATGGATGTTTGATTTCTTGGTTCTGTCACTACTTCATACAAGTCTTTACACAATTTGTACTTAGTTAAACATTTAAATTATTGGTTTACCTGTAACTCTACATCTGTATGGGTAACCCATAGAGTCAGTTGACTCATCATCATCATGAAATTTAAGTTGTGGTGTCATCCAAAATATGCTCTTATAAAATTATATGGGCAGATAAAAACATTTGCGTGCTATGATTTTGGTCTTGAATGCCTTATAGTCATCAACGCCAAATAGGCAGTAGTTCATTCCAGTTTGAGATTGTTCTTAAGAATAAGGGTGCTATAAACAGTTTCGTACTAAAAACTAGGGGTATTTTGGAATTCCCTGCTATTTATATACCACTAAATGAAAAAGTTGATTGTTTTTTATGTTCAATGTGAAAAAAATATATTAAAGTTCAATTAAAATGCCACTTTTGTCAAGATTTAAAAAAAAAAATGTTTTTGTGACTTCCTACTATATGGGAGGCAACTCCATAAACAGCTGATTTTCACCTGTTGCAAAAAGCACTTTGATTTGTCAGGTAAGATAGCTCCTTTCGGAGCAGGCAAACGTAGGCTGAAACTACATTTACTTAAATCAGCCGGATAAGCTCTTCAAAATGCATATTATAAGAAATCTCAAATATATGCACAGGTTACTGATCCGTGTGTCCAAAGGTGGTCTGTTTTTAAGGTTTTTTTAGGGGGAAAATGCCTAATTTCCAGCTGATAACTTGTACCAATTTGCATGTTTAAACAAGAGATGTTGGATTTTTTTTTATTTATTCAGAAAGTTCATAGAATTATCTTTCCATTGATGTATAGATATCTATATAACTATGAATATCTGACTTCTGCATGATGGGTCCACTATTACATGCCCTGTTACAGAATGACGTCACGTAATAAACTGTTGATTGCACCCTAAGCTATGTTTTCTTTGTTCAGAACTTGATCCTAATCTGAAAAATCGTCTTTAATGGATGGGTGCCACATGTGGAGCAGGATCTGCTTTCTCCTGGGGCACCTGAGATCACCCCTCGTTTTTCGTGGGTGTCTCTCCTGTAGTTGTTGTAGTTTTGGTCCTCTAATAAAGATGTTACTATGCCAGGTCTCAGCATAGTGTTTTGCACAAAAAGTAAAACGCGAATATTGTGTTCATTTTTGCCCAAACTGTTCAGGGTAGAACCTCTGCGCTTGTATCCAGCTGCACTCGGCGAATCAATTATAGTATTACCAGTAAACATAGTTGCAATCCTGAATATATGAAATACTTGCCACTGGACAGTGAGAAATCAATCTTACAATAAGTTATATCTTAAGCTGCAGCAGGATTGACATTTAAGATCTTCTGCTTCAGATAAATGTTGAAGGATCATCTGTAATAAACAGTTATTTTTACCCTAAATATATGATATATTTTGCACTGGACAATGAGCAAACAATCAAACAATAAGTTATATCATTAGCTGCAGTAGGATTGACCTTAAAGTTCTTCGGCTACAGATAAATGTTGAAGGATCACCTGTAAACAGTTATTTTCACCCTGAATATATGAAATATTTGTCACTGGACAATGAGCAAACAATTGTAAAATGAGTTATATCTGCAAAGTGATTGAGATGAGCACTGATGTCCTGCCTTGGTTACATGGTTAAGACAAACTGATTTTTTTGTCGCAAGAAAGCTAAATATATGGATAGTGATCCGGCGGCATTAGCTAGCTTCTTTTAAAAAAGCTTTATATTTTAGAAGGTGGAAGACCTGGATGCTTCATACTTTGTATATGGATGCCTCATGTTACAAAGTTTCCATCAGTCACATGTCCAATGTTCTTGACCTTATTTTCATGGTTCTGTGACAACTATATTTGGTATGTTCATATCTTGCAAGGTTCTCATGCCCGTCAACCAGTTTTCACTTGACCTTGACCTTATTTCATGGATCAGTGAACAAGGTTAAGTTTTGG
Organism: Mytilus edulis; assembly: GCA_019925275.1. Lineage (NCBI taxonomy): Eukaryota > Metazoa > Mollusca > Bivalvia > Mytilida > Mytilidae > Mytilus > Mytilus edulis. Next base: position 114,474,524 of record CM034350.1, on the reverse strand, counting down.
TGGTCAAGTCCATATCTCAGATAAGCCGTGAATATGTCTAGTATATTCAGTGTATGGAAGGACTGTAAGGTGTACATGTCCAACTGACAGGTGTCATCTGACCTTGACCTAATTTCATGGTTCAGTGTTTATAGTTAAGTTTTTGTGTTTTTGTTTGTTTTTCTTTTACTGTATGCAATAGGTCTACTATATTTGGTGTATAGTATGATTGTAAGATGTACATGTCTAGCTGGCAGGGACCTCATTTTCGTGGTCAAAGCTAAGTTTTTGAGTTTGGTCTTTTTTTTTCTAATACTATACGCAATAGGTCAACTATATTTGATGTATTGAAATATTTTATGATCTTGATGTCAGTTGCGCAGGTTTTATTTGACCTTGACCTCATTTTCACGGTTCATTGCTCAGTGTTAAGTTTTTATACGACCGCAAAAATTTTAATTTTTCGTCGTATATTGCTATCACGTTGGCGTCGTCGTCGTCTTGCGTCGTCTTGCGTCGTCGTCCGAATACTTTTAGTTTTCGCACTCTAACTTTAGGGAGCTACCATTTGATTTTTATGGGGGGACTAGGATGAAATTTGAAAAAAATAGGCAGGACAGGAGTTTTGAGTAAAAAAAAAAGGCAGGATGAGCAACTTGGTAAAAAAAAAAGGCAGGATGTCAATTTGTGTTAAAAAAAAGTCAGGATAACTAGTAAAAAAAAGGCAGGACCGAATAGAGTAAAAAATAAAAAGGCAGGACAGAGATTACAACTAAAAAAAAAAGCAGGACAAAATTTTTCATCCTAGCCCCCCCATAAAAATCAAATGGTAGCTCCCTTAGTAAAAGTGAATAGAAATCGATGAAATTTTGACACAAGGTTTATGACCACAAAAAGAAGGTTGGGATTGATTTTGGGAGTTTTGGTCCCAACATTTTCGGAATTAGGGGCCAAAAAGGGTCCAAATAAGCATTTTCTTGGTTTTCGCACTATAACTTTAGTTTAAGTGAATAGAAATCTATGAAATTTTGACACAAGGTTTATGACCACAAAAGGAAGGTTGGGATTGATTTTGGGAGTTTTGGTTCCAACAGTTTAGGAGTTAGGGGCCAAAAAAAGGCCCAAATAAGCATTATTCTTGGTTTTCGCACAATAACTTTAGTATGAGAAAATAGAAATCAGTGAAATTTAAACACAAGGTTTATGACCACAAAAGGAAGGTTGGGATTGATTTTGGGAGTTGAGGTCCCAACAGTTTAGGAATTAGGTGCCAAAAAGGGACCCAAATAAGCATTATTCTTGGTTTTCGCACCATAACTTAAGTATAAGTAAATAGAAATCTATGAAATTTAAACACAAGGTTTATGACCATAAAAGGAAGGTTGGGTTTGATTTTGGGAGTTTTGGTCCCAACAGTTTAGGAATAAGGGGCCCAAAGGGTCAAAAATTGAACTTTGTTTGATTTCATCAAAAATTGAATAATTGGGGTTCTTTGATATGCTAAATCTAACTGTGTGTGTAGATTCTTAATTTTTGGTCCCGTTTTCAAATTGGTCTACATTAAGGTCCAAAGAGTCCAAATTTAAACTTAGTTTGATTTTAACAAAAATTGAATCCTTGGGGTTCTTTAATATGTTGAATCTAAAAATGTACTTAGATTTTTTATTATTGTCCCAGTTTTTAAGTTGGTCCAAATCGGGGTCCAAAATTAAACTTTGTTTGATTTCATCAAAAATTGAATAATTGGGGTTCTTTGATATGCAAAATCTAACTGTGTATGTAGATTCTTAATTTTTGGTCCTGTTTTCAAATTGGTCTACATTAAAGTTCAAAGGGTCCAAAATTAAACTAAATTTGATTTTAACAAAAATTGAATTCTAATGGGGTTTTTTGATATGCTGAATCTAAACATGTACCAGTTTTCAAGTAGGTTCAAATCAGGATCCAAAATTATTATATTAAGTATTGTGCAAAAGCAAGAAATTTTCAATTGCACAGTATTCAGCAATAGCACGAAATCTTCAATTGCACAGTATTGTGCAATAGCAAGAAATTTTCAATTGCTCAGTATTGCGCAATAGCAAGAAATCTTCAATTGCACAGTATTGTGCAATAGCAAATATTTTCAATTGCACAATATTGCGCAATAGCCAGAAATATCTAATTGCACAATATTGTGCAATAGCAAGAAATTTTCAATTGATTGGAGTTATCTTTCTTTGTCCAGAATAGTAGTTGAGTCAACTTAAATCATTGTTTTATACAATATACAATGTATATTCACTTTTACTACCAACTGATAAATTAAAACAATCTTTACCATTCAGTGATAACAAGCACCTTTTGTTACATTTTAATATTTTATGATGTATTTAAATGAGTAGTTATTGTTGCAAACTCCATTAGAAATTTGAATTGAGATCAGTTTTGGAAAAAGGGAAAGGGGGATGTGAAAAAAAAAATGGGCGGGGGGGGGGGGGGGGGGGGGGGGGTTAAATTTTTCTCATTTCAGATTTCATAAATAAAAAGAAAATTTCTTCAGACATTTTTTTGAGACGATTAATATTCAACAGCATAGTGAATTGCTCAAAGGCAAAAAACATTTTTTTTTAAGTTCATTAGACCACATTCATTCTGTGTCAGAAACCTATGCTGTGTCAACTATTTAATCACAATCCAAATTTAGAGCTGTATCCAGCTTGAATGTTGTGTCCATACTTGCCCCAACCGTTCAGGGTTCAACCTCTGCGGTCGTATAAAGCTGCGCCCTGCGGAGCATCTGGTTGTGTTTTGGTCTGTTTTTCTTAAACTATAAGCAATAGGTCAACTATATTTGTTTTATGGAAGAATTGTTAGCTGTACGTGTCTGCCTGGCATTGTTTATCAGACCTTGACCTCATTTTCATGGTTCATTGGTCAATGTTTAGTTTTCTTGATTAATGTTAAGTTTATGTGACAGTTGTAATAAAGTTTTATATTTAGGACTATCAACATAATATCAATGATTAGTAAAGAAGGCGAGACATTTCTGTGTGTGCACTCTTGTTTTAAACCAATATAATCAACGATAGTAATGAAGTGTTTTCCCCCAATATCCAGTTCTCGATTTTAGCAATTAATTACATTTAAAATTAATTAATAAGAAATTGTTTACAATAAAATGAATCAGTCACCGCAGGAACATATAATCATATAGATATACTGTATCACCATAAAAGAAATCAGTGTTGTGTGTAGTTTTTTGTATTTTGTGCGAATTTTTTTCCCTATTGTTATCAGTTATTTCCTGTATTTTTTTGCACAGAATATTCATTTTCACACTGTCTTGCATGGGGAAAGGTTATTATATTTTTAAAGCTACACCAGGATAAATATTCCTTCCAAAATTTCTCCTCCCTCATTTACTTCAAGATTATTAGATGGTCATTTTCTCGAACGTTAAATAAAGGATACAACAACTGTATAGTTAATATAAAAAAGAAGATGTGGTATGATTGCGAATTATGGACAACTCTCCACAAGAGACCAAATGACACAGAAATTAACAGCTATATGTCACCGTAAGGCCTTCAACGATGAGCAAAGTCCGTATCGCATAGTCATCTATAAAAGGCCCCGAAATCACAAATGTATAACTATTCAAACGAGAAAAATAACTACCTAATTGATGTACACAAAATTAACGAAAAACAAAATATGTAACACAGCAACAAAGGACAACCACTGAATTACAGGCTCCTGACTTGAGACTATACTCATCATTACTAAAACTTCACAATAAGGGTCGGCTGAGACCAAATTTTTCGACCACAGAGATAATTTCAGATTTCGTCTTTTCAAAATAATTACTCTAAATATCAGCACAAAATTTTAAATCTGCAAATTTGGAAGCAAATTTTTGTTCTTCCCTCGCCGTGTTTCGAACTCATATACTATATGGATTATATCGAGACAACACCGCCTGCACCGTTTTCAGCGCGGTAGATTAGTGAGTTGGCCACCTATAGACTGGACATCTTCTTGTTATTTTATGATGAAAGGAACACATTCGTTTGAACGTATAATTAACGAACTTTAAAACTTTAATTCTAACTTCTACAATCCGGCCCCTTTTCTACGAGAATGTGACCTACCGAATAAGACTTAATTATTATGGAGTTTGTACTAACATAAGCAACACAAATGCTGCCACATATGGAGCAGGATCTACTTACCCGTACGGAGGACATGAGAGCACCCCTAGTTTGGGTGGGGTTCGTGTAATCAGTCTTGATTTTTCTATGTTGTGTTATTGTGTACTTTTGTTTGTCTGTTTGTCTTTTTCTTTTTATAACCATGGCATTGTCAGTTTATTTTCGACTGACGAGTTTGAATGTCTCTTTGGTATCTTTCTATTCGCCTCCCTTTTAATGTGCCCGAAACATATATATTGTCATAAAATATAAGGGGACAACAGGGCCATTAAAAAAAAGAGGGGGTCCCAACCCAGGACAAAAGGGGGGTACCAACTATAGGTCCCTATTCAAATGCATTGATCGGCCAAAAAAAAAGGGGTTCCAACCCCCGGACCCCCCTGGATCCGCCAATGCTCGACAGCCATTTGATATTATGGCGATGGAAAGGGAGGGTCAAGATTTATTTTCTTCTATTGCTACGCATACTTATTTTCTTTGCAGCACAGACATTTAATGTGCGTGTTATGCGTTTACTTTTCTACATCGGTTAGAGGTATAGGGGGAGGGTTGAGATCTCACAAACATGTTTAACCCCGCCGCATTTTTGCGCCTGTCCCAAGTCAGGAGCCTCTGACCTTTGTTAGTCTTGTATTATTTTAATTTTAGTTTCTTGTGTACAATTTGGAAATTAGTATGGCGTTCATTATCACTGGACCAGTATATATTTGTTTAGGGGCCAGCTGAAGGACGCCTCCGGGTGAGGGAATTTCTCGCTACATTGAAGACCTGTTGGTGACCCTCTGCTGTTGTTTTTGATTTAGTCGGGTTGTTGTCTCTTTGACACATTCCCCATTTCCATTCTCAATTTTATTTATCGAGTAACGTGGTCGACTCAGTTGCAGTAAATCGTATATACTTTAATGGTAAACTAGGGACTGGTAATTTGTAACCTGAAAGGATGAACAATGAGACCATAACAGGCATATTCCTTTAGCCCCTTTCTGGACCGTATGGAAATATATTTCGCAACTTGCTCGCTATGCCCGTATCTGTAGCTGGTCCTATATTTCGATGAACCGAGTATGATAAAATTGAGCATTGAAATGGGGAGTGTGTCAAAGAGACAACAACCCAACCAAAGAGCGGAAAACAGCAGGGGCCATCGATAGGTCTTCAATACAGCACGAAAATCCCGCACCCGGAGGCGTGATTCAGTTGGACACTAAACAAAAATGTGTACTAGTTCAGTGATGCATATGTTTAACTGGTAAATTAAAAGGCTGGGATTTCGTTACCAAAAATTAATTAAAACCTTACACAATTCTGTCACTGGTAAAACGATTTGGCAGAACTCTTTTAACAAACGAGATATTCCATCCTAATTCTTACGGTGATGTCAGTTGTTTATAAAGCCCGTAAACTTAAACACTTTCCATGTAAACTAATTGATCTTTTGAATAAAATTATTCTTTATAGCGAATCAATTTAACAAAGTTTAAATATTTTAAAGGCACTGGCTACGGTTACATGGAAATGTAACAATAAAAAAAATATTATTGTTACATTGGAGACTAATTGCCGGAATGCAAAGTTGGGTAAGGATCCGATTAATTACGAATGTAACAATAATTATTGAGGCTACGGTTACATTGTGTTATTGTTACATGAAAAACAGCAATGTACGCTAGATTTATTAAATTTAAATTTTCTATAGTTATGTTGCTTCATTCTTTCATATGTACTAAACAATTATACTTCTAATAATGATAAATAATAAATATTATTATTCAGCAAATGGCGTTTAGATAGTTTAACGTATTAATGGTTTTGATGTTCTTAAAGGTACAACTTATGATTAGTAGTGCAAAAGGCGAAAAATGATTTGTTGTTGAGAACTCGGGCTGAGAAAAGTGTTCACTTTTTTAAGTATTGAACTGCACATCTACTCTTATTACTGTCATTATACTTTGAACACTGTATGAAGAGATTCTATTACCAATTTTGTTTTGGATGAAAAATTTTAAACTTGGGATGCGTTTGATACGAAACTGAAACAATATCAAGAAACAAAATTTCTTACAACTATTGGAACAAACTCTGAAAAAAATGATACATCAAAAGCAAGGTTTGCTAACTGCTAAGTTGGATACTGAAATTTGAGGTAAACCTAAAATCCGTAATGGACGGCAGTGCGATCATTTTGAAAGACGACATGAAACTATATCACATGCTTTCAACCAAAATATTGGATGAGGAAGTATTTCTCACCAGAAGCATGGCAAACATTAAAGGTTGCCTTATCTTCTAAAAGGAATATTGCAGAATAGACTTGCACGGTATGCAATACAGACGTTCGTAATGCGGCATCACTGGTGTGTGATGGCTGCTTGGAGTGGATTCATCAAAAATGCGTCGGACTTAAACATGCTCCAAAACCACTTACTCGGGATATGTAGAAACTGTCATTGTAAATACAAAAATAAAGAAATTATATGTAATAATTGTATGTATTGTAAATATAAAATAAACGTCATCAATTTTTATAAATTAGTACATATTACAAGTCCCATCGTACATTGCTGTTTCAAGTTCATGTAACAATAACGCTATGTAACCGTAGCCTCAATATTTTTTGTTACATTCGTAATTAATCAGGTCCTTACCCGACCATGTATTCCGGTATTTAGTCTCCAATGTAACAATAATATTTTTATTATTGTTACATTTCCATGTAACCGTAGCCAGTGCCTATTTTAAATAGTGTTCTCTAGTCAACTAACATGTTTTTGAAAATTAAAACTGAATTAACTATCAGTTTCTATATATGTACAAGCATGATAACTTATAATTCTACATCCTGTAGATACTGTTTACTTATATATTTTAGAATTGGTCGTGCGTTTTCAGACTATTTATCACGTCTTTACACTATAAATCCGTTGTAAGAGAAAACGTGATTTGTCTATTACAACTAACTTTCAGTAATTGCGAGTTCACTTTTTTCAATGTTTTGCCTCTAAGACTATTTTTTGTGTGCCTCAGACCGAATCATATGAGTTGCAAATTTGCAACTGAGTTTTACCGCGAGTTTCATTATTATTTACTGTGTGTTCTTATGTTGTGTTGTTACATCGCTGTCCAAGATTCAGGAAGGGTTGAACGCTAACAGACATGTTTATCCTTCAACATTATGTATGGGCCTGTCCAAATTCAGCCTGTAGTCCGGTGGTTGTCGTTGGTTCGCTGTATGTTGTCTGTCTTACATATTTGTTAATTTTCGTAAATAGTTTTGTTATAAATTAAGGCGTTACTTTTCTCGTTTGGACATGTTGGATGGTTTAACGTTTTTTTTTTCACGTCGACACTTTCTGTACAGCTGATTATATATACCTCACGAGCTTTCTCATTAGTCTTGAACACGGTTGTCTACATAATTGCTTACTACTACGACGGTCATTTCAACTCTGTTCTACTAGTTATCAATAGCTGTCTGACTCTCATTGGCAATTATACCACGTATACATCTCCTTATTTTATATGAAATAAAAGTTCCCTAAAGTGATCTAAAGTCACAATTTAGTAACCAGTGCAAGTAACTGCTCCCACTTTATTAAGCTAGTGGTAGATGGAGCATTCAATTTATTGAACGATTATACTATTATAAATAAAAATTGTTTGAAGGGGGTCTTAATTAATTTCTTATCCTTCCTCAAGGTAGGGACTTCAATCATCCCTAAAAAAAATAAGTCTAGTGATTCCAATTAATGTTTCCTCCTATCCCCGTGAAAAAAATAATAACCATGCAATGCAGTCCCTTGGAAATTAAAAAAGAAGCATATGTTTGATGCTATATTAGTCAGAGATATAAGTCTCTGATTTCAACGATTTCCGATAATCAGTTCTATCCCCCTATTCAATATAATTCTATAATGAAACTCTCCCAACTTTTTAGTAATTTGATTGACCTACTTATATTAAAAATTTCTGGAAAGTACGCAGGAATTTCCGCGTATTGATGTTCCGGAGATTAACGAATATGCCGGTTCTATTCGTGGTAAATCGTGTACATTCGTAAATTTAAAGATAATTTCAAAACGTAAGATGTCATAATAAATTGGGAATATCCTTATATTTACCGTGCGTTTCAAAAATCGAGTAGATGTGAAAAACATAGTGCAAAACAGGAGCCGGGAAACAATTCAAAAAGAAGATTGAAAGGTAAGAAAAACTTTTTTCAGAGGAAATGAAAGTCCCGACAAGAGGTTCTCCAACACCAAAAAAATAAAGACCGTGAGAAAATGCGAGAAAGGGGTTACAAATACACACGTTTTTTTAAAGTACGTGTTAAACCAGGAAGAGTTTTTATGTACATATTCATTTATAAATACGAAAAATTCAATGTATATGACATGTGTTTTGAATAATTTGTCATCCTTGTGGATCACAGTATTAAATTTTATTTTATTTTTTAAATTAAAAAACCTAACTGAAGCTACCTTTAAAAATATCCGGAATTTAGGAGTGTTTCCTATAGCACATGAATAAAAAAAAAACCTAGGTTGTGTTAATTTCAGAGGTTCTATCGTTAACTTTCAAATGCACTGCGAAGGATAGAAAGTCAATAAAAGAAAACTATTAGTATATATCAATATATATGTGTGAGTTTTAGAGGGACTAATGATACAAATGATAAACAACTAGGCAAAATCTAGTAATATCTAGAAAGTTCTTGCAACTACCCTTATTACATTCATTATGTTTAAGAAAAGGGTCACTAGCTTTCAAATTCATGTTCATCGATTTGACTGACTCAAATTCTCATATGAAATGAAATGAAATGAAATGAAATCATTTTATTGGTATATGTGATTGAATGATTACATACTAAAACGTATATCCAGTTTACCATCAGTCTGAGATAAACAGTTAACAAAGCATGTACTCTATAATATGATATATCAGAATTTCGTGTTTATTTATTCTAGAGTAGATGTCATCTTATTAACTATCCAGATGACCTCCGAATATTGCCGACGATCACATAACCCGATATAAACATAAACAGAAATAGATTGCTAACTCGTACAATTGGATTTTTATAGGTCTGATTTCAAGTTATAGGTTAAAAAAAAGAGCTAAGTAACGTTTTTACCTGCAAAAGAATAATGACTGAACACGAATTATGCATGCGTAACCAATTTCTAGCTCATCAGTGGTTAAATTGAAAGTCGCATGCATACAGATTTAATGAGGATGAATTATTCACTTGCAAATTAAGTGAATAAGTCATCAGCGATATTTCTTTGCTTATTTTGATAAAATTGAACCGAATTGGCTGGCAAAAACGAATTATAAGTTTCTTCATTTCCTCTTTTTTTCAAGGATAGAACCAAACGAAATCATATTCAATTTTTGTTTCATATCTCGTAGCTAGTGCCCATTTATAAAGTTTTGATTTAAAACCTGTTTTCCCCAAACAATTTATTACAGATAAACAAATGTAGATAATTCACTACATATCGTCATGATTTAGAATTCGGTAAGATTTCGATATTTTTAACAAAAAAGTTTCTTCAACATGATACAAAATTGTGACATCTTTCTCACAGATAGATGCCATGTACACTATATATATATATAGCCCTCCTATTTTCTTTTATGGGTTCATCATTGGTGTCCAGTTTGTTCTATATTATATAGTTACTCTTTTTTAACTTTTGCAAATTAGTCACTGATCTTCACTTGTTCTTATCCATACACTTTTACAATTAATACATTATAGATCAAGATCGATGCTTAATTTGGTTTTCAAAAAGTGTTTGGCAAACTCGGATTTATCTTGCTCGCCATTACTATGAACTCAACCCTCTAATGTTTTGTAATACTCATGGGCGGATTTAGCCATTTTAGGAGGTTCCCAACCCAGGATAAAGTGGAGGGGGGTTCCAACCACATGTCCCTATTCAAATGCATTGATCGTCCAACTGTATCCGCCACTGATACTTGTCACGGTTTTGTGTCATCTTAAACAATGTTGTTTTCAGAGATTTAATCGCAATTTATCACAAATATTGTATAAAATACTACTTTGAGAGAGTCCTCAGCTCGCTGTTTTCCGCCCACTGTAGTGAACATTTTTATCCAATCAAAACAGGGTTATTATCCTGTGTTTCCCCGAATTCTTTTTTTAGCATATGACGTCTTTCACTGTGAAAGTCCAGTTTGGCCTAAAATAGACAGTAGCCGCAAATATTGTGCCGAGAAATCGGACTATACGATGAGTGCATCAAAAGGTAAACAGAAAGCCATGCCATTTAATCCAGTTGATGGTAAATATGCTATAATTATTGACCGAATCGTAAATTCCTTTATACACCATAAAGATGGTCGCCATATTTTCCTGGTCGGGCTGTTGAAAACAAATAAGAAACTTTGGGCTAGTTCTCAGCACGGAAATATAAACAACATGTAAACATGGAGTAGGCAATATAATAATTATATATTTCAGTCGAAGACGTTTGCATCACATGTCAACACGTGAAAAATATTAAAATCTGAGTGAATTCAGCTTTTGAACAGGTAGAGAGTAATAGTGAATGCATAAAAACTCTGCAGTTTCAATAATTAGAGTCTAACATGCTATTTTGTTCAACCTTTTACTGTTACATCTGGCTGTTATTTTTTGTCTTCGTAGGGATTTTCCTTTGTAATCTTACAATTAGGTTTTCTCAGTGTTGGAGCAATTTTATCTGGGTCTACTCCCACTGGGTTTGTTTGCCCTGTATTCTATCTGGGAACAGTATAACAGTCAATATATATATATATTCCATTATCCACAGGTTTTTTAATAATTAAAAAACAGTTTTATAAGTATAAAATGTTTTTTTTTTATGCTCCACCTACAAAAGTAGAGGGGCATTATGTTTTCTGGTCTGTGCGTCCGTTCGTCTGTCGTGCCGTTTGTTCGTTCGTCCGTCCGTTCGTTCTTCCATCTGTCCCGCTTCAGGTTAAAGTTTTTGGTCAAGGTGGTTTTTGATGAAGTTGAAATCTAATCGACTTCAAACTTAGTATACATGTTCCCTATGATATGATCTTTTTAATTTTATTGCCAAATTAGAGGGTTTACCCCAATTTCACGGTCCACTGAACATAGAAAATTACAGTGCGAGTGGGGCATTCGTGTACTGGGGACACATTCTTGTTTATTATTATAAATTTACTTATTTTGTTTCATGTAAATGAAAAAATAATATGTATTTAAAACTTCTTGTCAGATGTGTCTCCGGTGTCTGGCTTTATACAGGTTGACAATTTATTAGAATACATTGCAATGGATATTTACAATGCTAATGAGGTATTATTATCATTTCCATGATTGTTTAATCAAGGAGCAATCAAACATTGTCAACTAAACATTAACCTTTGGAACCAAAATACAAATCTATTATAATATATAGATGGACCTCTGTTAGGCTTGACACCACACATTATAACTCTTTCTTCAACCCCAGACTGAATAATTATTACATATAAAAACAAGATATGTTTGTTTATACGATGAAGATGCACCTTTTTAATCTGGGTCAAATATATAAAACTTGATTTCAGTGCATGTGTACGGAACATACCTAGTATATTTAAATTTCCTTGTAACAAAAAGATAACACACATTTGCTGAAATTGAAACTTAATGCATATGATAGATCAAGGTTATATTGGGTTAGTTCTCCACAAGTTCAGCCAGGAGTTGCATAATCAAAATATACCTCTGAATGAATAAAGCCTGGGAAATACATTGTTTGCTCTATGGTCGGGTGGTTGTCGCTTTGACATATTCACCATTTCCTTTCTCAATTTTATTAGATAAAAAAACAACCCAACAAAATCACTTTAAACATTATCTTAGAGTTTATGTATGGTTAAGGAAAGTTGTTTGCTTGTGTTTTAATGACTTTCACCCAATTCAAATGTAGCTCCTTTTATTCAATATTTAATATTGTAAAATTAAGATACATTGTACATGTACTCAGAAAAGTTTCCAGAACCTCAAAATTTAGCAACAATGTTACTATTAACATGATTAAGTATCCAATAATTCCTTGACAAATTTTGACTGATAAAATTAAAACGATTAAAATTTATAGTTTTCAAATCTGATGAACATTGTGAATGCATATATCTATAACTTTTGATTATTTGTTTACAGATTTCAGTCTGGAGGAGCTTGGAAACCTTAGTAGCCTTGAGCTACAGCAGTTAATCAATAGTGGTGAACTAGATGTTTCCCCTTTACTTAATCTAGACCCTACGCAGCCCAACCTGACAACTAACAACGTCAGCCAAGGACATGCTGGTAAGTAGCCTTGAGCTACAGCAGTTAATCAATAGTGGTGAACTAGATGTGTCCCCTTTACTTAATCTAGACCCTACACAGCCCAACCTGACAACTAACAACGTCAGCCAAGGACATGCTGGTAAGTAGCCTTGAGCTACAGCAGTTAATCAATAGTGGTGAACTAGATGTGTCCCCTTTACTTAATCTAGACCCTACACAGCCCAACCTGACAACTAACGTCAGCCAAGGACATGCTGGTAAGTAGCCTTGAGCTACAGCAGTTAATCAATATTGGTGAACTAGATGTGTCCCCTTTACTTAATCTAGACCCTACCCAGCCCAACCTGACAACTAACAACATCAGCCAAGGACATGCTGGTAAGTCCTCTTACTATGTTAACTGTTGTTAGGTTACTGTCTTTATTTACCTTCAGACTACCAAAGACTCAGCTAGATGAGCAAGCACATTTAGTAAATAATGTATTGGTTTTGCTCATTGCTGAAGCCTGTGCTGTGATCTATACTTTGTATATATGCTGGCTTCTTCATCATTTGGGTTTGGCCGGGAGTTGTCTCATTGGCAATCATACCATCACTTCTTATTTTTATATTACATGAAACTAACAACAAGGCCATAAAAAGGAATATGTTTGTTTGTCCTAACCTTACCTACCTGCCTACCCAGAAAATAGCTGCCTCCTCAAAATCTTTTATTGCCTTGATTAGAAAAAGTTTTTTTTAATCAGATCTCCATTACTAAAAAAAACATCCAACACTTCCATTTCTCTTTTTCAAAATAAAAAAAAAGAAAATGCCTACCTACCTACCCACTGTCTCTACTTTTGAGTAGGGTTTGGGCAAACCAAAATAATTTTAATTGTGGCCCAATGTATTGTCAACCAAAAATGTTGGATAAGTTCTTATTAAAGAAATCACCCCTACAAACAATGCTAGTTAATGCACTAGTTGAAAGGTTGAAACTGAACATGATAGACCCCTAGCCAACCAACAGATTTTAATTTATATCAGCCAAGTTTATAATGGTACTGGTATGGATTAAAAATAACTTATCAATATATTTTATAGGTAAAATTATTAGTTTTGAAAATAAGAGTCCTCTACAATTTCAATAACTAACATGGTGGAATGTATACAAACCACCTTGCGAAATCAATTTTTTCTCTGAAGTTCTTGCTTATCATACTCTATAGTCTGCAATACTGTCTGGCAGGTTCAATTTTGGAAAATAAAACCACAGACTATACTAGCCTTTTGACAGTACTTTATTGATAAATGGAGAAAGAGCACACAACTTGTGACCCAATATCAGAAGACTTTTTACAATTTCAGAAAAGGTTATAACCTATTAAATGATTCCTTAGCATCACAACCAATTGATCCTATCCCTATCAAGGTCATCTTGATAAGTTCTGTTGCAGTGTACTGTAAATTCAGAAATGATTGCCTATATATAAAAGAGAAGATGTGGTATGATTGCCAATGAGACAACTGTCCTCCACAAGAGACCAAAATGACACAGACATTAACAACTCGTTATTTGTTACTGTGAATTTTGGGGTTGAAAAAAGTTTTATCAAATACATGTACTATATGGTCAGTTGTACTATTCAATATTTGTTTTTTTTGGATAAAAGTTCTAACTCTTAAGGAATTTAAGTGGCCCAAAAACCACAATTGTCCTTGTTTCAGGACAATAATTTGTGTATGGATCTATGAAATTTTATCACAAGGTTCCATACCTAATATCCGATTTCAAATTAAAAGTTCTCTAAGACCACATTCATTCCTTGTCGGAAACCTATGCCCTGTCAAATATTTAATCACAATCCAAATTTAGAGCTGTATCAAGCTTGAAGATAGTGTTTATACTTGTCCCAACTGATCAAGGTTTGACCTCTGCATTCATAATTTCATATTAACTTTAAATTTTAAAGAAATAAGATGTAATTAATGAGAAATTGGTGTGAAATAATCTATAACAAATAATTTCCACCTGTTAAAGTAAAAATAAATAATCTTGAAAAAATAATCGTCAAGGTACAAGCTGAAGTATTGACTGATGTATGGTCATCCTGTGCTTAGTAGGATTTATGTCAACTCATCATGACATTCAGATTCATGTTACAGGGGCTCTCTATGGGGAAACAACTTCCTCAATTTATTCATGTTAAACAACTTATCCTGTAGAACATGTTGACTTTAAGCTACAATTGTGTAATTATACAAATTGAGACTTGGTCACTTGGATGATGAGTTGTCTCATTGGCACTCATACCACATCTTCTTATATCTGATCTACTTGAGTTTATAGTTGTTTTGTGGGATAATTTCTCCTTTTACAACATGTGTAGAATATTCAAATGAATAGCATGAAAGCATTTAAGATTATAAAATGGCAAAGAGAGTTAATAATCTTAATTCTCAGTGTTCTCAAAAATGTACATGAAGTCTATGACTGACACTGGATTTTCAACATCTTTGTTCAATGTTGTGAAATTGATTTGGTGTTTGATGTCCATTAGTTTAATTGTTTAGTACTATGTTGACAGGGGTGAAAATAAGATAGTGCATTCACACTGTGTCCAACTGGCCTAATAGGAAATTTGTTATTCAACATCAAAATGAAATCTAATAGCTTGAGTCAAACCAGAGACCTCTTTATTTTAACATGAGGTCCTAAATTTATGAACATAAAAATATGTTGTACTTAATAACTGGTAATATGATTTTAAATCAGACAACTTTCAACCATAGAACTAATTTTGAAATGACCTAGATGTTAACAACTATAGAACCAAGAGTAAAATATAGTCAAGGTAATGCTCCCTCTATTCCCGAACTATAGAAACCTGGTTTAAACTGGACTAAACTGCTTATTTCACAGGATAACAGTTTGCAGAAAGATATGTCACACACCCCCACCTTGGTAGGGACATTAATCTGGTCTCAACTTCAAAAGCTTAAATTGCTCTTACTGCTTCAAAGTACTCCTTATTGCATACGTAAGTTTGGCAAATTCTGAGATAAACTCAAGATCCTCT
The DNA here is from genome assembly GCA_019925275.1 of Mytilus edulis. Lineage (NCBI taxonomy): Eukaryota > Metazoa > Mollusca > Bivalvia > Mytilida > Mytilidae > Mytilus > Mytilus edulis. The sequence continues at coordinate 114,458,973 of CM034350.1, read as the reverse complement.
GTACTCTTGTCTTAATCAGGATATTCAGTTTTTGGTGCCAAATTTTCAACCGACTTATTTGGATTCTGGTTTTATAATCATGATATTATTCTCCCCTACCTTAGAACCTTCTAATATTGAAATCAATATTTTCAATGAACTTTTATTCTCAATAACTGGTAATACTAAAGAGACATAGAGTTAGAATGAAAATCTGTTATTATTCATGGCTTATTTTAGCATGTCAGCCAAAAAGCATTATGAATGTGTGTACCTGAGATTGTTCTTTGTTATTATTAAATCAATAATCCTTAGTAGAACAGACTATAATTAAAACCTTGTCATTCACAAATTGTAATTGATCTCCGTCACATGCATGTTTTGCAGCAATTAGAAAAAACACTGTTTCCCAAGGGTACATTTTTTTCTGAAAAGATGAGAAATAGTGGAATCGTTTTAAACTTTGTTGAAATTCGATTAGATCATAACAATTTTTCCCCAAAAATTTTTAGGGCTTGCTACATCCGATTTTCAACGAAACTTATTAAAAACAGAAATGTTCTGCAACAATAATAAAAATACCTGTTTATCAAGGTTACACTTTTCTATAGAAAGGATATTTAATCACTGTTTGTTGTTGTACTCGGTTAGGTTACGTCAACACCAAACTTTTGGTACGATTTTTTGGATACCACATCCGATTTTATAAAACTAAATGTAAAAATAGAAATATCAAAAACTGTTAGGCAACAAAAAAACATATATGGGATGATTAAAAATATTGAATTACTGTTTGTACTCATTAAAAGGTTAAGTCATCGCCAAACTACGATTTTTTTGGTTACCATATCCGATTTTATAAAACTCAATGTTAAAAATAGAAATGCCAAAAACTGTTATGCCACAAAAAACCTGCTATTTATTTTTAAATCTTGGCCATTTTTTTCCGAAGGGGTCCAGTTTTACTGCAATAATTCAAACTTACATCAGCCATGTGTCTTTATCTAGATTTTTTTAACATGGCAAAAAGAAAACACCTTATTCAAATATTATGACATATAGTATGAATCATAACATTTAGTCATTATAATATTAGGTCCTTGTTTTTCTTGGCCGGTATTCTTTGAAAATATAAATTACGTTTGATATGTTTTCAAAAAATCCAAAGAATTGAAAATATAATTGGTGTAACCCTTTTGTTCACTGCAGCATTAAAATTAATGAACTTTGAAAAGGTTACCACTGGTGTTGTATTCTCACAATAGCATTTAAATGGCAGACTTATACAATGAGTACTTCTCTTTTTAAGATAAAATATCTTGGTGACATAAAACTTTATTTTTAGATTCTTTATATTGCGAAATGTATATCCTGTGGAAAAGTTTCCAGTTCTGCATACATTTGTATATTTAAACGGGGCAGACGGTTTTTGTGATCATTATTGAAATGACATCCTGCGTTGTTCTCTGGTCATAAAAAAAATACCTGTAACATGGATGAATATATCAACATGGATCCATTCCTGGATATTTTCAACAGTCAGCAGTATTTGCAGACGTGCATGTGTAAATTACTTTAATCTATATATAGCAAAATCAATTAGTTGTTTGTTGGATTTTTTTCTGCTAAAAATATGTTTTAGTTGCAATACATCTATTTTTCTTTTGATTTATAATAAATAATGTTGAAATGTGTAAGTTACATTATTTTACTCTTTAATTTTTTGGGAATTTTTTAAAGGATAAAAAAAATGGTTGAAATTTTTTTTTTTGGATCAAATCTTGAACATTTTAATTTATAAGAAAAAAAAAGAAGTGATATAAATAGTAAAGCAGATTAAGAATCTCAGACAGTTTTTAGTAGCTAAAAAATTTAGAGAATAACAAATAAAGTTTTTGTGGTTTCAACACACTCTAAATATTTTTTTTCATTGAGTGAAATAAAACTTTGTGGTTTGTAACAAAAGGTGTTGGTTTGTTGAATTTTAAATTATGTGGTTTCATTATGTGCATTTGACAGTCGTTTATAATTGTGTATTCCGTTGGATTTTAAATATAGTGGTTTAAGTCAACAGCTAAACCGGTTACCCAAAATAATTTATACCCAGGAATACAATTTTCTTATTCATGTTTTTGAAACATTATAATGTAAGTAATATTTTCTTTCTTTTTATTTCGTATACATGCAATAATATTCATTGAAAAATTGCAAAAGTTTAATATTTTTATACGACTGCAAAAAAAAATTGCGTTGTTTAATGGTATCATGTTGTTGTCATCTGCGTCGTCGTCCGAAGACCCATATAATTTCAGGACAATAACTTTAGTTTTAGTGAATGCATCTCTATAAATTTTTAGAAAGTTTGCTATAGCTTGCTATAGCAATAAACTTTCTTAAGGCATCGGCCTAACCGGAAAAGAGACAGCCTAACTTACTTTAGGAAGTGTGTCCTACTTCTAGATAATGTAGTACTGGTGTTTGAAAACTAATAATAGAAAGATGCTTTTGAAATTTTGAGCTCTTCTATTTTAATAGCATACAGCTTGAATAAAAAATGCACTGAATTTTGATCGATAAATCAAATAATTCAACTTCATTTGAAAGACGAACAAAAACTACTTCGCGGATCTGCGCTACGCGGAAAGTAAAATCAATACACACACGAGACAGCAGTTTCTACGTTATGATTTTATCGGTATTCTTCAGACATGCGTCAGATCCATATATGTGTGCCTCCAAAAGGGAGTACTACAATCCCGGTTTCAAAGGTTTCCTACCTTCCTCCGGTTGAAGAGAAAATTAAAAGCGTGTTTAAAATATTTCATGAATGAACATTTTTCGTCGCTTTATACTACGATTTTTACAAATTTCTATTCAATATGTAAAAGCCCGAGAGTATCGGAAGTATCATGGTATCTCATCTGATCTCGGCCCACAACAAACTCGGACTATAATAAACTCGGCCTTTTCCATATTCGGCATAAGAAATCGGACTATAACAAAAATCGTAATTATAGGATAATACTAATTGCTATTAAGACTCCTAAACAAAGTTTTTGCTCATTTCTTATTATTTTTCTCCTTGGGGTCTATTTAGTTGTATTTTGAGGGGCCAACAGAAGGGAGGAATTTACTAAAGAACCCTAAGGGATTTTTTTTTTAATTTTCAATAACAATAATAAATTATAAACTTGAAGAAAACAGTAAGTGACAGACACACATGGTTTTCAGTAATGATCACAGGACCATAAAACAAATCAAATTAATTAAATTTAGGTTGAGTCCATGGTGTCACCCCACCTAACCCCTCATGTTTGAATACTTAAAAACAGTCAGATCCCCACTCCTAAACATTATATGTTCTTTATATGTTACAATAAAACAAATCAGATGAAATAAAAGGCGAGTCCCCTGGGGTCACTCTCACCCCCTGGTTTTTTGAGAACTTATTAACAGTTGAGACTTCAACCAATATACCATATATATAATGGTATGGGACAATGAAATAAATCAAATGAAATATAGAGGAACTCCAGAGGGGTCAGTCACACCACCCATAAACCATATGTATTTTTGTATGTGGCAACAAAACAAATCAAAGGAAATAAAGTGGGTGTCCCTTTGGGTCAGCCCCAACCCCTCATGTCTGGGAACTTAGAAACTGTCTAGATCCCCACCCCTAAACCATATATATTTTTGTATAAGGCAACAAAACAAATTCAATGAAATAAAGTGGGAGTCCCTTTGGGTCAGCCCCACCCCCTCATGTCTGAGAACTTGTAAACGGTCGAGATCCCCACCCCTAAACCATATATATTTTTGTATAGGGCAACAAAACAAATCAAATGAAATAAAGTGGGTGTCCCTTTGGGTCAGCCCCACCCCCTCATGTCTGAGAACTTGTAAACGGTCGAGATCCCCACCCCTAAACCATATATATTTTTGTATAGGGCAACTAAACAAATTCAATGAAATAAAGTGGGAGTCCCTTTGGGTCAGCCCCACCCCCTCATGTCTGAGAACTTGTAAACGGTTGAGATCCCCACCCCTAAACCATATATATTTTTGTATAGGGCAACAAATCAAATGAAATAAAGTGGGAGTCCCTTTGGGTCAGCCCCACCCCCTCATGTCTGAGAACTTGTAAACGGTCGTGATCCCCACCCCTAAACCATATCTATTTTTGTATAGGGCAACAAAACAAATTCAATGAAATAAAGTGGGAGTCCCTTTGGGTCAGCCCCACCCCCTCATGTCTGAGAACTTGTAAACGGTTGAGATCCCCACCCCTAAACCATATATATTTTTGTATAGGGCAACAAAACAAATCAAATGAAATAAAGTGGGAGTCCCTTTGGGTCAGCCCCACCCCCTCATGTCTGAGAACTTGTAAACGGTCGAGATCCCCACCCCTAAACCATATCTATTTTTGTATAGGGCAACAAAACAAATTCAATGAAATAAAGTGGGAGTCCCTTTGGGTCAGCCCCACCCCCTGTTGTTTGACAACTTGGAAATGGTCAAGATCCCCTCCCCTTAACCATATATATTCTTGTACTGGACAATAAAACAAATCAAATTCAAAAGAAGGCGAGTCCCTAGGGGTCACTCCCTTCCCCTTGTTGTTTGAGAACTTGTAAACGGCTGAGATCCACACCCACAAACCATATATATTTTTGTATGAGAAAATAAAATAAATCAAAATGAAATATAGAAGAAGTCCACAGGGGTGACCCAACCAACTTTTTTTGGAAAACTTATACGGTCGAGATGATCACCCCTAAACCATATATATTCTATTTTATGGGGCAACAAAACAAAACCAATGAAATATAGTGGGAGTACCTCTGAGTCATCCCCAACCCCTCATGTTTGAGAACTTGTAAACGGTTGAGATCCCCAACCCTTAATCATAAATATTCTTGTATTGGACAATAAAACGAATAAAGTGAAATATAATTAAGTCCCTCCGTGTAACCCCACCCCATCCTGTTTTGAGAACTTATAAACAGTCAAGATCCACCCCCTTGAAAACTTGAAAACTGTTGAAATCCCCACACTGAAACAACATATATTCTTGTACGGAATAATAAAACAAATCAGATGAAATAAAAGGCTAGTCCCCTAGGGCCACTCTTACCCTACCTCCTGTCTGTTTGAGAACTTGTAAACTGTCTAGATCCCCACCCCCAAATCATGAATATCACTTTACTAGACCGGACCAATTTGTATTGGACTTTGCTTAATGTCAGGCGACCCGTGGGAATGACTAATTTTGAGAGCTTTGTTTGGGAGACTTCGTAGCAGCATCCTGTTACAATTATTTCTTGATAAAGTTTTTTCTTTTTTAAGTAGGAAAAAAAGGTAACCATGCAATCTACACACTATCTATTTGAAATATTACAATCTACAGTTGCAAACTTTCCACAGGTGCTATCCAGCACTTTGATTACCATAAGGTCCAATACCACTAAAAAAAGGTTCGAATTGATTGGAAATGAGCATTTTTGCAATTTTCAAACAATAACATGTGTTTAAGTATATGAATCTCTCTGAAATTAATTAACAAATTTCCATACCATGAAGGGATGGTAAGTATTGATTTTGGGGGTTATGGCTAAAAATGTTTTGGAATAAGGGGCAAAAAAGGGGGAAAAACTAGGTTTTTCTGGTCAATGGACAATTAAGACAATTTAAAAGCACTGTACATGGTGTAAGGGAGGTAATTCAAAAACATTTAACATACAATGTTGGGTTTGTTCAGATATACCTCCCTTACACTTCTTTTAAATTATGTATAGAATGTCAGGTTTTGGGCTTATTGCAAGAAAAAGAGGGGGGGGGGGGGGGAGGGGGGGGGAGGTGGGATGGTAGTAGTTTTTCCAAATTTCTCAAATTCCAAATTTTTGAAAAGTTTGAAGAAGAAATCTTTAATTGCACAATATTGCGCAATAGATTTGTAAGATCTTGACATTTGTTTTGTGTCAGAAACTCATATTATGTAAAAAATTTGATCACAGTCCAAATTCAGATTGGTACCAAGCTTGAATGTTGTGTCCATACTTCCCCAATAGTTCAGGGTTCAACATCTGCAGGGTTGTATAAAGCTGCGCCCTTCAGAGCACATGGTTATGAAATTTTGGAAATATTAATCTAGTGAACATTATGTTGCAAAAAAATATTTTTTCCTCACTTTTACAGCACAACAACTTCTACAGGGGTTTATGGCCGCTGATCAAAGTCCTGGTACATCTGCAACCAGAACCATAACCAGAGGACCTACTGGACGGGCCCAGACTACTCCTGATGGCATTTATACAGAAATCGTAGAACAACCAAAACAGCGAGGGCTGAGGTTCCGTTATGAATGTGAGGGAAGATCTGCTGGGAGTATTCCTGGCGAGAAAAGTACTCAGGATAGGAAGTCGTTCCCAACTATTAAAGTAAGTTGTTGAACAAAATTTGAAAAAAAAAATACAATGATTGTACCATTCAAATTGAAGAAATAACAACATTTTTGTTTAGCGAATTTGAAAAAGAAGATTTATTTTTATTACCATCGTGCGATTCAAAATGTAGAAATACAGCATTTTGTTTAGAGAATTTTCAGTTTTAACTATGATATTGCAACAATTTACTTAGTGCGTAAACATTGCATGCTTTATTTCAGTGATTTAAAAGTATAAATAAACCTCAGTCTTTTATTACCTTTAAATATATTGTCCTTGAAATGTCTGTGAAAGAATAAATATATAGACTTCTATATGAACGGCAAGAGACAAGGGTCATATACCATATATACTGGGTATGTTTAAAAATCAAATAGATAAAATACCAAGTCTATTCAGTAATAATTACATTAGATGTATGTTTCATTATAATACGTTATTCTGATTGGCCAACTGCACATCTCGTGCTATTCCTGAAACAATTGTATTAGACAATAACATTTATCATTCATGATGACACGAGGTCCCACAATAAAGTGCACAGGTAAATTAAATGAAAACTTGATAAAAATCGTGTTTTCATGATTCTAGCTAAAAAAATGTAATTATAAGTATTGAATGCTTCTTTTTGTAATTTTATTGGGTTGTAAAAGCGTTGACCGTGCGCACATTTTTAGTATGAAGCGCTTCCGCGCTTTATACAAAATGTACTTCGGTCAACGCTTTTACACCCCAATAAATTTACAAAAAGCAGCATTCAATTCTTAAATGATTGTTTTTCTCCCACACATGGTTGCAAGTATAATGTACAGCAGAAAAAAGGGAATGAATTCAATATGAACAATGAAGCACAAAAAAATCATGTAACCTTTGAAAAACAAAAACAAAATTTTGGGTAATTTTTTTTATTCACTTGTCTCAATAATCCGGACTTTCAAAAATAGAAAAAATTTAATATAAGATTATATATGCCATTTAAAAGTATACCAAAATGACATATACTGTATATGTATAAAGGACCTCTATACCATGGGTATTTAACTGAAATGAATAAAGTGTAAAAAAGTCATATAAATAAATATATTTTATATGTAAATTTCAGATTCATCAATATCAAGGAGTAGCTGTGATAGTGGTATCGTGTGTAACAAAAGATAACCCTTATGAACCCCATCCACATAACCTTGTTGGGAAAGACTGTAAAAGGGGTGTCTGTACACTCAAGGTCAAGGACACGAATGTAATTAGGTGAGTTTGAATATTCTACTTTGATATATTTTTTATTTTTTTTATCAGTACTTGTAGATTAAATTGTGCCATTTATTACGAAAAAAAGTGAAAAAAGAGAGAAATTGGAAGATTTTTTATGCCCCACCTACGATAGTAGAGGGGCATTATGTTTTCTGGTCTGTGCGTCCGTTCGTCCGTTCGTCTGTCTGTCCGTTCGTCCGTCTGTCCCGCTCCAGGTTAAAGTTTTTGGTCAAGGTAGTTTTTGATGAAGTTGAAGTCCAATCGACTTCAAACTTAGTACACATGTTCCCTATGATATGATCTTTCTAATTTTAATGCCAAATTAGAGTTTTTACCCCAATTTCACGGTCCACTGAACATGGAAAATGATAGTGCGAGTGGGGCATTCGTGTACTGAGGACACATTCTTGTTTTAATATTTGATCTCTGACATGTACCAGTAGATATCCAGATGAAATAAGATATTGTGACACTCTCCCTGATATCTAGTGTTTTTCCCAGGATTTTTTTATAGTGCCATGGTAAACGCGCCATTATCCATATTACATTGTTTCAAATTTAAAAAACTTTTGCGCTAATATTTGAACGAATACCACTGCCGTGTGCTCAATAGCACAGTGCTGAAATATGAAAGCTCTGAATATCACAGCGCTAAAACACTGGGTAGAACACTGATTGTTATAACAACTTAAATGGGTTGCTTTCTTTATTATTTAATTATTTTATTGTTACTGCTATCTTTATGATAGGATATTTTCAAAGTATTTATATTCTTTCAGCTTCCCACATCTTGGAATTCAGTGTGCGAAGAAGAAAGATGTGATGGACAACTTAAAACAAAGAAAAGAAATCAACGTTGATCCCTTTCAAAGTAGGTGTCTGATTATATTTCAAGTGTAACGAAAGTGTTTTTATTTTTAGTTATATTGATAAACATAGATTTATGATGTATAAACCACATTATTTTGGATTTTTTTTGGTCAGTAACAAATTCAGAAGAAAAAAAACTCACATTGTATGACATATCTCCATAATGACCCAAAAATCATAATAACAATGTAACTAAATGTTATAGAATAATCTTAATGGTGAAACTTGTCTTGTTGGAACAATGTGAGGGGGGTAGATTAAGATCCAGTCTTCCATAAATAAGGCTGTCATAGACCTTGATAGAATCTTGCATACTGGTACTACATACTGGTACTACATACTGGTACTACATACTGGTACTATATACTGGTACTACATACTGGTACTACATACTGGTTACTACATACTGGTACTACATGTACTGGTACTATACTGGTACTACATACTGGTACTATATACTGGTACTACATACATGACAAACAGAACATAGTATTGAGTTATTAAAGTAAACTACACAAAAATGAAAAACATTGTAGAATTGTAAAAGATGTTTAACTTTATGTTTTAATTTACCAGGTGGATTTAAACATATGCAGAAAGCCAATAATATTGACCTGAATGTAGTTAGATTGTGCTTCCAAGTTTTCCTTCCTGACGAGAATGGAAAAATTACAAGAATTGTTCCCCCGGTGGTGTCGCATCCTATACATGATAAAAGTAAGTTGATATTTATAGATTATCATTGGTCATCTCGATGAGAATGGTTTTCTTGTTAAAGGTGTTATGGCGAAATTGAGAAGCAATCGATGACCAATGATGATATTAATGTTTACATTGACAACAGCACATGCACATGCTCCCCTTAGTTTCTTTTCCTATCACTCTACATTGACAACAGCACATGCTCCCCTTAGTTTCTTCTCCTATCACTCTATATTGACAACAGCACATGCTCCCCTTAGTTTCTTTTCCTATCACTCTACTGAGCTGAGAAAGGAAATTATCAATCAGTAGGATCAAAGGAAATTCTGTATAATAGCGATTAATTTATTATTCTTTTTTGCAAGGGTTTCGTTGTCTTAATTAAGCAGGGTAAAACTTTAAATTCATTCAAGTTAAATTGATCAGAATTTAGTATCTCATATTATCCAACAAAATTATAGCTTAGATTTTACTGTTTTACTCTTAGGTAAAGTGAAAGTAGAGATTATTTTTGAATAACATATAAATTTACTTTTTGTAGAATCGTTGAATGAGTTAGTAATTTGTCGAGTGGACAAGTCGTCTGGAAGAGCAAAAGGCGGGGATGAAGTCTTTCTTCTTTGTGAAAAAATCAATAAAGGTGAGACATTTATTACTGTTTCCTATTGTAACTGTGATTTAGTAAGAGTAGAGGGGGTTGTACAAATATGCCACATGAATTCTTGTTGATGGGATCATAGAGCCTTCATTTTCTCAGATCCTTTTCCCCTGCTAAAGCCTTGAATGTGTTCAATAATCAGAAATATGGGAAATTGTTCTTGGTGGAAGAAATTTTGTTTTAATATTCTATATTAAATATATGGGGTGTGTAATCCAGATTACTAATCTTAGGTTCATCAATTGAAGAAAATGTTATTTATAACTTTATGCATTGCAAACATGCATAGAATTGTTAAGAAATTGTGGACCATATAATGTATTGTATTAAAGTTTAACAGATTTTATCAAATATCTGGGATTTCCTCTATATTTAGAAAAGCCCTTTGTTATTTTATAGTATAACACGATTGATTTCAGTTGAAACATTTTTTAAGTAAAGGATTGATGACACTAGAAGATTAAAGAGAAACTGTTAGTTGTGTTACATATGCATTTGAAAGGAATATAGGTCATGACTGTATCTTATTTGTTTTGCATGGTTTAACATTCAAAACTTATCAGTCAGTAAGGAAGAAAGAAACATATCAAATACCTGTTTTAAAATCTAAATTTCATGATTTAAAATTGATTTTCTGAAATATTAAAAAAAAAGAAGCGGCGAGCATATTTCGTGACTATTAAAAATTTGGTCTTTAAACTTCTTTTTCATTGTAAATGTTTAACTGATTTTAATTTATTAATTAAGAAAAAGAAATTAATTTTTATTATGGTTTATAATTTTGGTAAAAATTAGAATTTTAAAGACTAGCTAGCACAAGTAAAAAAATAAAATTTCAGCCATTGCTAAAAAGGAAAAATTAAACAAAAATACTAAAATCAAACTTTACTTTCAAGCCCTGACGTAAAACTTCAATCATAACTTAATTATATATGTTTACAGATGATGTTAGAATAAGATTTTACCAGGAGAATGATAATGGAGATGTGGTATGGGAAGATTCCGGTGATTTTAGTGCTAATGATATTCATCGACAGGTAGGTTGCAGTTTAAACAAAAATATACTTAAAATTGAGAATGGAAATGGGGAATGTGTCAAAGAGACAACAACCAAACCAAAAGAGCAGAAAACAGACGTAGACCACCATTGGTCTTCAACACAGCAAGAAAATCCCACACCCAGAGGGGTGCATCAGCGGGCCCCTAAACAAAAATATGTACTAGATCAGTGAAAAAGGATGTCATAATGAACTGCAAAATACATTACAGAATGTAGATATAGAATGTTTTTGCTATATTTACTGCATATGATACAATTAAAAGTAGCTAAATATTGTCTTTTGATAGTTTGATTTGAAATTTTAATGATTTTGACAAGAAAGCAAAATAAGTGAAGCTGAAATTTTCAACACTTACAGTATACTCCCAAGCCAGTATCTAAACACACTTATATCAGTTTAGACTTTAGTTATTTGTTTGAAATACTACACAGGTTTACTTATTAGTCTTTTGTTTCTTTCAGTATGCCATTGTTTTTAAAACCCCGCCATACAAAGACCAGTACATTACACGACCAGAACAAGTTAAAATGCAGTTACAACGATTAAATGACCCAGCAGAAACCAGTGATCCAATACCATTTATATATATGCCAGAAGATCCAGGTAAATACCATTTCTTAACTTGTTAACCAAAGTAGAATTTTTATACCCCACTGAGGGACATTATATTTTTCGGTCTGTTCCTCCGCCCGTTCAACCCTACCACTGTCCCACTTCAGGTTACAGTTTTTGATTAAAATATTTTGGTAAAGGTAGTTTTTGATGAAGTTGAAGTCCAATCAACTTGAAACTTAGTACACATGTTCCCCATGATATGATCTTTCTTATTTAATGCCAAATTAGAGTTTTGACCCCAATTTTACGGTTCACTGAACATATTCATTCTGTGGGTAAAGATGAAAAATCAATCTTAGTGCTCAACAATATTCTATAGACTTAAACAACAATATCATAAATCCAAGTAACAGTTTTTCCTCAATTCATAAAAAGGGAATAAACAAATTCAGTGTTGAAATTGAGCATGTGAAATCTGCACAATTTTTTCAAAAACTGAATTAACCGTTTAGTCATCTTATTGTAATATAACAGCTTTTACTGGGAAAATATTATATTGACATTGTTCAAATTGAAGAGTTTTGAGATCCAGAGTGTTTTATGATGAATTAAAAAACCCAATGATACATTGAAACAAGAAAAACTGGAATCTACAAAAAGGAGCATGTTTGTTTCCTGATGTGACTAACAGTAGGTCAAACAGATGCAGAAACTTAAACAGTACAAAAAAAGTACCTGTACTGTTACATTCATGAAATCTTAAAATTAAAGATGAAATACAACATCACTTAACAAAGGACCATAAAAAAGACTTAAGAAACTATCACTATAAAAACTTACAATCATTTAAGCAATAGACTTTATACATTAAGCTTTGTTAGATATTGAAATAATTAACTTCTATTGCTTAAAGTCATTAATTCTCTGTGGGAATTAATCAATTAATTCATTGTATGAACTCTTTCATAATTGTTGTTCTATATGTTGACCTTTTGTTCTCTTTATTACAGATCCAGATAGGATATTTGAAAAAAGAAAGAGGAAAGCAGATCAGCTGAGATCACTTGGACTGTTAGATAGTAAGTTTATTTTACAACAAGGATAGAGTACACATTATAGCACATTCTATGGACGATTATATGATTATATTGTGTTGGTGACCTTTTGACTTTAATGAAAGTGAATAGATGAACTTTGATTTATAAGATTTTAGGAAAATTTCTAAATTAATGTTGAAATTTTTTTTAGGCAATATTTTTTTGAAAAGTCTGTTTGAAGAAAATAAAGCATAATGATTTAAAATTTAAAATTTAATGATTAGTATAATACAAAATAAAAATTTCCTCCAACACAGCGATACATTTCTTTCTGTAGTAACCCTAATAGATGTTTTACACATTTAAGTTATATAACATGGCATATTGATAAAACAGTAATTTAAGATATATTTATTATTTCTTTTACAGACCCTTCACCAGACGACATTAAACAGAGGCTGAAGATTAAAGCCACAAAATCACGCATTAAGCAAGAAAAAATTGATAGTAAGTGTTATGTGATATCCAGGGTTTCTAGTGGTTTTCTATTTACCAATCAAAATAGTTAAATATGAATATAAGAAGGTATAGGGTACAACAATGAGACAAATATAAACAAATTCACATGAAGAGGTCAGTATGAAGTCTCCAATAAAAGGCAGGTGTCTGTCTAATAAAGCTCTAAATTCTGTAAAAGTTCTGAGTTTTATCAGAAACAATAAAAGATCTACAGTTATACCCAATTTTCAAATAGTAAAAACAATAAAGATTTATGCATATAACCACTCGCAAGGTTACTTTCTATAAACTCATTACTGTAAAAATGTACTGAGTATTGAAAACAATAGCTCTAAACAAAATAAAACAATTATATTTAATGCATAATTAAGCATTCAATATAAATTGCCATTGAATTTAAGTTACATAATACTAAGTCAACCAGAATGTCATTAAAGACAGCATGGAACTGTGCTATTATGGAAATCAAAGTTAAAAATCTATATGGCACATCAATTTTGAGACAATTTATGAACAAGACAAAATGCATAGATGAAAAACTATGTATTTTAAAGATTGTTGGGTTTATTTTGGTATTTTATTTATCTTCTTAAAACAACTTTTTAATTTGCTCATTACATTTTCAGCACCAACAGTGGTAGATGAGATCCCGTTCAGTAACCTTGGAGCTTCTAGCCAGTTTACAACAAATACCTCTTCCGTCCGTACTTCTGACAACACTGGCATTGGAAATATGACAATTAACGTAGATAGTTTAAAAGCTCAGTTAGCCAGTTTACCGGAGACTTTACAGAACCAGCTGTTACAGCGACTTGCCATGCAAAAACTACAACAGGAGATGCAAATGCAGCAAAACTCCCAATCCAGCCAAGGTTTCGATTTAGCGGCAGCTTCTTCATCCGGTCTCGTAAACGCTGGATTATTAAACGATATTCAGATGCAGCCGGCTAATACTGAACAGAACACTATGAATATGATACAACAGTATTTAGGTGATCAAGGAACGAGTGTTTCCTTCGAAAGTTTAGAATTATCGGGAAATCTAATGAATGTGGAGTTTGATCCGAATATAGGGGCAATGGAGAGTGTAGCTAGTGATGAGAGACAAATAGACGAAGCTAATTTGGCTATTCATGCTTTAAATCAATCCTGAATTTTGACATTGGCATAATGTTTGGTGCTCAAAATACCCAAAATTCCGACCAGAGTTAGTTACTTGATTTGGCTAGTGTCGGTTATTTGAAGAATGGTATATTTTGTCAGAAATATTCTATTTTTGGAAAGAAAATGAAATGTTTGAAAGATGGTTAGATGAAGGGGAAAAAATGAAAAGAGAACACATTAATTGTGTCAGTTGCTTGTGCTGTTCTGTTTATAACCACAAAAAAAATGGCAGCTTGTTAATTGTGTTTTGTTTATGTTTTTGTTATTTTCTTATATTTTTGTTGAATCTCTGTTTGTATGATTTTCGCTGCTGAAGTGACAACCATTATTATTGCTTTGATAACATAAATGTTAAAAGGAAGTTTTTTTAGGAAAGAAATATCTGTTTGTATAATGTGACTAGTTGGGTTCTGGGATATTTCCTAGGTTTTTTCATTGTGTGGATAATTATTTTAATATCAGTATTTTCAAGACGAGATATATTTTTTATTTCTCTTAAAGAAATGTTTTGAGTCATAAATTATACCTTTATCTTTGAATGTACAATGACAAATATCAGTCTAAAAATTGGAGGGAACTTCTTATGGTGGGCAGATATGATATACAACAACAAAAACTTTTCCTGTCCGGATTGCATATTTAGCATTCCAAGACCTGATTTTTTGTTTAGATCAAATACACATGCCATATATTTTGTCCTGTTTAAATTCCTAGGTTGTACTTCATGCGAGAAAAATCTCCCAACATTGTTTACATGTTTAGTAAATTTTGGAAATTCCCCAACAAAAACCCCATTGTTAGTTATACACCCACATCCTGTAAAAATGAAAGTAGCTATAGGTTACACCCACACCTTTTAAAAGTGAAAATAGAATAAAGTTATAAATAATTTTATAGAAAACAGGAAGTTTATTTTTAGTACATGGTTTCCAGGAAGTAGTGATTATGTTGGTATTCAGATACATTCCGAGAAATAAGTTAGTCAACAGATAAATATAAGTAAATTAATTGTTTCATCATGGATAAGGGAGCTGATATTTATTTTTAGAAGGGGTTGTGCATGGAAGAAATAAAAAGAAAAATTAAATTTGAAAATTAAAAAAAAAAAAATAATACAAGGGCACTGGAAAATAACTTATATATAGAATACAGAGCTTATAGAACAATGTAGAAAATATAAAACTATGAAAAAAAAGAAGAAAAAAAAGAAATTAAAACAATGAAACCAATACAACTGATTAAAGAATTAAATATCAAACCACTTCCAAGCCTCCCCCTAAAAATCCAATGATTGTTCCCAAAAAAATGTTAAATTCTATGCATGGTGTGTCAAACCATCTCTATGATAGGGGATACTGAAAGTGCTATTAAATTTTTGTTTACTTTTCTTGGATGCAAGGCTCTTAGTGTAATATATTAATTTTGATTTTAAAAAATGTTGTATATATTAAAATAATCATTTTTGATACACAAAAGATAAATTCTACAATCATAATGTCATAATATCATATATAACTCATTAAAATAGTGATAATCATTTTTCTTGTTTTTGTTGATGTACAGTATATATATTAAGAAAAAAATAATATAATCATTTTAAGTACACAACACATTTGTCAAAAAACCCAACCAGAACTAACAGCTGGATACAGATTTTTTTCGTCAATGAAGAAACTTTGAAAAAAAACACTCATCAAAGATACCAGGCCTGTTATTGTATATGCCAGACTTGTGTTGTATCTTCATAAAAATCATCAATTACACTCGATTCAAAAAAGTTGGTGGCCAATAAAATCTAAAGAAGAGCTTAAGAGGACAAAAATTCAAAAATATGTAACTAATATGGGATTCTATACCTTGGTTAGAACAGCTTAGAAAATTCCTTAGGATTTTTAATTATTTAAAGATTTGTGAACAGATAAAAAAACTTTCCAGGAATCTGATGTACAGTAGTTGTCGTCTGTTTATGTAGTTAAAAAATTTTCTCGATTCTATGTAGATTAGACAGTGGGTTTTCTTGTTTGAATGGTTTTACACTAGTAATTTTTTGGGGCCCTTTATGGCTTGCTGTTTGGTGTGAGCCAAGGCTCCGTTTTGAAAGCTGTACCTTAACCTATAATGGTTTACTTTTATAAATTGTTACTTGCATGGAGAGTTGTCTCATTGGCACTCATACCACATCTTCATATATCTATTTCCTGTGAATGTTTGATACACATTGGTTGTGAAACAAATCACTGATTATAAGGATGATTGCAAGACATTACATTGGAATTTCACAGTCCTGATTAAGATGGGAACTTGTGATTCATCACAACAAGAATTTTCTTATAAACTTGAGATAAATTTAATTATGACACATAACACATCATGATTACAATAGCTGAGTCTTGTCATCATCAATTGAATTTGATTGATTGTGCTACCATTTCAGCACTACTTAATGAGTCCAGCACACCTGCCATATGAGGGTTTCAAACTCACAACCTCGGTGTTGACAGGCTAGTGATACATCAGTTAGCGGAATACTTAGGCTACTTGTCATCATCAAGATCGTCCATCTTTTAAAAAGTTTGGTAAAACATGCATTTTTCAATATTTTATTGAAAATTAACCTCTTTTTTCATTCATTGCTTTGCATAATGACAAAACAAACCTAATTGAAAAGAAAACGATGTATGCATTGATCACTTTAATGGCAGACACTGAAGTCCCCTTAGTGAGGTTTGGAGTATGATTTGGACTTAATACCTTTGTGATTTCGAGAAACAATCCTGCTTGCAGAGTTTTGTTTTCATGTTTATCTTGACTCTTAAGATCAAATGTTTCAATGGGAATAATAAAACTTGGAAAAAAAGAAAAATTATAAAACCAGTTACAAAGATCTTGACATCATATTATTTTAAGTCACACAATACCTACTTTACTTGATTCTGTTAATATGGTCCAATACAGATAACATTGCGATATCTGTAAATTTCATACAGGAAATGCAGATCATATATCCATGTGTTATCATAGGTTTAATTGTGTTATCTTTTGTGTTCCATATTCTAAAGATGATCAAATATCATGAATACCATTAAAGCTAAGGTCATCTGGTAATAGGTCCCTTACATTAACATGATCAATTAACATTAGCACCAAGGTCATCTAGTACATAGGTCCATGAGTTAAATAGGTCCTTTAATTTAACAGGATCAATGAACAATAGAACAAAGATCATCTGGTACACAAGTCTTGGACTTTCACAGGATCAAATGACAATAGAATTATGGTCACCTGGTACAGGAGTTTGGCAGCATAGTTCCCAGACTTTCACAGGATCAAATAATAATAGAACAAAGACCATTTTGTGGCATAGGTCCCAGACTTTCACAGGATGAAATAACAAATACAACTAATTTCATCTGGCACATAGTTCATAGCTTTGCTCATTGCTCATTGCTGAAAGCTGTAAGGAGAGCTATAGTTGTTCATTTCTGTGTCATTTGGTCTCTTGTGAAGAGTTGTCTCATTGGCAATCATACCACAACCACTAGTTTATTCATCATCAAATATTATCCCCCATCTTTCAAAAAGAATTAAAGAACATACATTTTACTACAAATTAACAAGTATTGACGAATGTTCATTCATTGCTTTGCATTATGGCTAAACATAAAGAATAGAAAGATTAAAATATGATAGTTAGGACTGTTCTATGATTTGGTTTTATTGCATGGACAATAAATTTTGTTATTTAACCCCTTCGTCCCCAATCCCGCCTGTAGGTGTGATGGCGACAACCATTCTTTGATGGCCAATATGACCCTCCATACTTTTCTTGAACAGCCCCAGCTGAACTGTCATGATAGCAGGGACTTTAACCAAGCAGTTCATGGTCCATAAACTCTTCTCAGATGTCTGTTTATGATAATATGGCATTCTGAAAGCCGCGTTAGAGTTAAAAATCGAAAAACCGTGAAAAGTAGCCAAAATCAGGTGGGGTGGGCAGCTACATAACTGGTAGTGACTGTAGATATAAACTATTATCATAAATGCATGCGTAGGTGGCACAGGAACACAAAAAAGGTATAATATGGCTAATAGGAATCAATTCTGTAAAATCTAGAACACCGTTTTGTCAAAAATCCGTAAAAACAGACATTTTCGCAGACCTGACTTGACAATAATAATCCCCCAGCAAGACACGTAGGTCCCATGAATGGACTGCTGTAACTATAGGGAAATACTCGAATGACAAAGAAACACAGTCTGGTCAATTTTCACCTCTCAAGGTCGTTTTAAAATCGAAAAATAGACTGAAAATGACAATTTTTCAGTGGGGGTGGGTTCAAACCCACGAGAAAATATTCTCCATCCACCCAACCCCCACTCATGCCATCCGCCTCAAAATCTCAATACATAGTTTAATAGATGAGCGTCAGTTACAGCATAAAAAAAAATTACAATTTTTCAGTGGGGGTGGGTTAAATTTCCATGAGAAAATATTTCCAGAAATCTCTTTGGGCGAACGAGTTAAAGAAACAATCCTGCTTGCAGAGTTTTATTTTCGTAGTGTTCCTGACTCCAAAAATCAAATTCATTCAAAGGGTTTAGAATACTTGGGTAATAAGCAAAAATGACCTATTCACAAAAATTACCCCACATACCATCTCATTTAGGTGATAGTACTGGTACTAGTTGATTCAGTAAAATAGGTCTATTATGGATGACATTGCAATATCTGTAAATTTGATATAAGAAATATAGATCATACTTCCGAGTGTTTTTATAGATTTTGATTGAACCATCTTTTGTGCTCCATTTTCTAAAGACGATTGATTATCTTAAATAATAACAAAACTAAGGCCATCTGGAAAAAAGGTCCATGAGTTTGGCAGGATTTAATAACAAAATAACTAAGGTCATCTGATACATAGGCCCCAGACTTTCACAGATCAAATAGCAGTTGAACTATGATTATCTTGTACATAGGTCCAGTACTTTAACAGGATCAAATATAGGCCACCTACTGCATAGGACCCAGACTTTAACAGGATCAAATAGCAATGGAACTACGATCATCTGTTACATAGGTCCCAACTTTGGCTGGATGAATATCAATTACAGTTAATTTTCATATGGCATATGGGTTATTGAGTTTGTCAGGTTTTGATAACAACAAAACTATAATCATTTGTTACATAGGTCCATGACTTTGACGACAAAATTGGTACAAAGTTCATTTAATGAACAATTGTTTTATCATGGTAATGGAAACTGTCAGCCATTATATTGAAATGCAGTTTGGTAAGTCAAAAAATTCTGAAGTTATTTTTTTAGTTGTTGATTGGCACTGCAACAGTTTGTCATCGCAACTCCTCTGAAACCACAGAATTTCATGAAACTTTGTAGATAATTAGGGCATACTATGTAGATGTGCATATCGACAGGAAATTATAATTTAGTTATCAAAGGTACCATGATTATAATTTTAATACGCCAGACGCGCGTTTCGTCTACATAAGACTCATCAGTGACGCTCAGATCAAAATAGTTGTAAAGCCAAACAAGTACAAAGTTGGAGAGCATTGAGGACCCAAAATTCCAAAAAGTTGTGCCAAATACGGCTAAGGTAATCTATTCCTGGAATAAAAAAATCCTTAGTTTTGCGAAAAAATTCAAAGTTTTGTAACAGGAAATTTGTACAAAATGACCACATAATTGATATTCATGTCAACACCGATGTGCTGACTACTGGGCTGGTGATAAGGTTTTTTTGTCTAGGAGTTACGCCCCTTTGAACTTATTTCCTTCAATATACTACTGCAACAGTTTGTCATCGCAACTCCTCTGAAACCACACAACAGAATTTCATGAAACTTTGTAGATAATGACATATTATGCAGATGTGCATATCGACAAGAAATTATGATTCATTTTTTTTCTTACAGTTATATTTTTGTCCATTGACAATGTGGGGACATTGGGTATGTGAGCACGCTCACTAAGGTTCTTTAATTTCCCATTCTTTTGGACCATTCTTCTCTATTTTTAATAATTTTTGCCCTTTATTCTCTAATCTCTGAACCCCAATCCACCACAATGTTGATTCAGTAAATATGGTCTAATATAGATGATTTTGCATATGATATTGCTCTCCTGTCAGCAACAAGAACACAGCTGCAAGCTATAACAGACGATATACAAAAGATAGCTAAAACAACTGGCTTAGAAATAAACAAGAGAAAAAGTAAAATAATGTGTGTAAAGGCAAACAACATCCAGCCTATCACTATCACGTTGGATAACGAAGAAATAGAGATAGTAGACAGCTTTACATACCTTGGGTCGGTCATAGATACCAACGACAATGCAACAGCCGACATAAGGAATAGAATTAAAAAGCAAGAGCAGCATACTATAAGCTAAGAAAGATATGGACATCAAACCAATACAGTAGAAACACCAAAATAAAAATTTATAAAAGCAATGTAATATCAGTGTTGCTATATGGGGCAGAATGTTGGAAGATAAGCAAGAGAGATGGAGATAGACTTAATACCTTCAACACCAGGAACTTGCGTAGAATCTTTAAGATATTTTGGCCAACTATGATATCCAACGCAGAACTGCTACAAAAAGCCAGCATGTGCAGCATAACCAACACCATTAAGAACAGGAGATGGAGTTGGATAGGTCACATTCTGAGGATGAACCCATGGAATAATTGTAGAATCGCCTTGACATGGACACCACAAGGAAAGAGAAATTTAGGAAGACCAAAAGAAACTTGGAGACGAGTGGTAGATAAGGAAAGAATGGGGAGAAACACAACAAGCAGCAGAAGACAAACTCAGGTGGAAGGCTTCCATTCGCGCCCTATGTGACACATGGCGCTAACGGGAGATGTAAGTTGTAAGTTGTAATATGAATAAAACAGCACAATCTGTACATTTCATACAAGAAACACATATACATCAGAGTGTTATCATATATTTAATTGAATCACATTTTGTGTTTCATATTCTTAAGAGGATCGGAATATCATGAATAACAATAACACTAAGGTCATCTGTTACAAAGGTCCATGAGTTTGGCAGGATCAATTAACAATGTAAATAATTAGCTCATCCATTAAATAGGTCTGTTACTTTAACAGGATCAATGAACAATAGAACTAAGGTCATCTGGTACCAAGGTCACAGACTTTCACAGGATCAAATAACACTAAAATTAAGGTCATTTAGTTGATAGGTCCCTACTTAGATGAAATAGCAAATATAACTAATTTCATCTATTACAGTTTTAATGGCGTTGCTCATTGTTGAAGGCTCTATGGTGACCTATAGTTGTTATTTTCTGTGTCATTTGGTCTCTTGTGAAGAGTTGTCTTATTGGCAATCATACCACATCTACTAGTCTTGTCATCATCAAAGATTATATATCCTTCATCTTTCAAAATGTATCAAAGAACTTTTTTTTTACTGCAAATTAACAAGTATTGATGATGGTTCATTCATTGCTTTGCATAATGCCAAAACAAAAGGGAATAGAAATATTATAGTATATATTAGTGTGGACTGTGCTATGATTTGGTTGAAATGGACGTTTAAATTTTGTGATTTAAAGGAACGATCTTGCTGACCGAGTTTTGTTTTCATGTTTTTCTTTACCCAAAGATCAATTTTTTTCATGGGAGTTATAAAACTTGGAAACTGAGCAAATAACATAAAACCATGTAATAAAAAAATATCCTTAATTTCACAGCACATTATAAAAATTCACATAGAACATACTAGTTGATTCAGTTAACATGGAAAACACTGCAATATCTGTAAAATTCATACAGGAAACACATATCGTACATCGAAGTGCTATTATAGATTTAATTGTATCACCTTTTTGTGTTTCATAATCTTAAGATGATTGAATATCATGAATAACAATAACACTAATGTCATTTGGTAATAGGTCCCTTACTCTAATAGGATCAATTAACATTAGAAACAAGGTAATTATATAGGTCCATGAATTAAATATGTCCCTTACTTAAACAGGATCAATAAACAATAGAACTAAGGTCATCTGGTGCATAAGTCTTGGACTTTCACAGGATCAAATGACAATCTAAGTATGGTCACCTGGTACAGGAGTTTGCCAGGATTTAATAACGAGTCACATAACATCATCTGACAAATAGGTCCCTTAATTTAACAGGATCAATGAACAATAGAACAAAGATCATCTGGTACACAAGTCTTGGACTTCCTCAGGATCAAATGACAATAGAATTATGGTCACCTGGTACAGGAGTTTGCCAGGATTTAATAACAATAGAACTATGTTCATCTGGTGCATAGGTCCAAGACTTTCACAGGATCAAATAATAATAGAACAAAGACTGTTTTGTTGCATAAGTTCCAGACTTTCACAGGATGAAATAGAAAATACATCTAATTTCATCTGGCACATAGTTCATAGCTTTGCTCATTGCTGAAGGCGGTATAGAGACCCATAGTTGTTGATTTCTTCGTCATTTGGTCTCTTGTGAAGAGTTGTCACATTGGCAATCATACCACATCTACTGAGTCTTGTCAGTATAAAAGAACATATATTTTACCGCAAATTAACAAGTATTGATGAGTGTTCATTCATTGCTTTGCATAATGGCTATACAAAAGTAAATAGAAAGATTGAAATTTCTTAGTGAGGACTATGCTATGATTTTATTTTATTTCATGGACTTTAAATTTTGAGATATCCAGGAACAATCCTGTTTGCAGAGTTTTGTTTTTCATTGCCTCTCTGACTCCAAAAATAAAATTTATTTAAGGGGTTTAGAATACTTGAGTAATAAGCACTATGTTCAGTGGAAAGTGAAATTGGGGTCAAAAATAAAATTTGGCATTTAAATTATAAAGATCATATCATAGAGAACATGTGTACTAAGTTTAAAGTTGATTGGACTTAACTTCATCAAAGACTACCTTGACAAAAATCTTTAACCGTCAGACAAACAAATGGACACACAGACCAGAAAACATAATGCCCCTCTATTATCTTAGGTGGATGACAGGTGGGGCATGCAAATATCCCAGTTAGCATCTTATATTATAAGTCATAGTACATACTAGTTGATTCAGTAAATATGGTCTTACTCTAATACAGATACCATTGTAATATCTATAAATTTCATACAGGAAATGCAGATCATATATCCAAGTGTTATCATAGGTCTAATTGTATCACCTTTTGTGTTCCGTATTCTAAAGATGATCCAATATCATGGATAACACAAAGAAAAAAAAAGATCATCTGGTAATAGGTCCATTACTTTAATAGGATCAATTAGCAATAGAATTGATGTCATCTAGTACATTAGGTCCCATACTTTACAATAGAGTTATGTTCACCTAGTACATGAGTTTGGCAGGATTTAATAACATTAGAACAAGGTCATCTGATACTAGCATGCAGACTAGTAGATTCAAATGACAATAGAACAAAGCTCATCTGGTACCAAGTTTCCACACTTTCACATGACAAATGACAATAGAATAAAGGTCATCTGGTACCAAGTTCCCAGACTTTCACAGGATCAAATAACAAAAGACCTAAGGTAATCTGGTTGAAAGTGCCTACTTTCTGTGGATGAAAGACTAGTAGCAAATACAACTAATTTCATCTGACACAGAGTTCATGGCTTTGCTCATTGTTGAAGCAGTACAGTGACCTATAGTTGTTTATTTCTGTGTCATTTGGTCTCTTGTGAAAAGTTGTCCCATTGGCAATCATACCACATCTACTAGCTGAGTCTTGTCAGTATAAAAGAACATAAATTTTATATCGCAAAATAACAAGTATATTGATGAATGTTCATTCATTGCTTTGCATAATACTAGTAGATATACAAAAGTCAATAGAAAGATTTTAATATATATACTGTGGATTCATTATTATTCGTTGGATACTAATTTTGGTGGATTTTGTGGGTACAGGTGAACAACGAAATGACATGTTCAACGAATAGCAAGTTTTTATAGGCTTATATGCAGACGTCTGCAAAACCACGAAAATAAATATCCACCAAAAAAATAAATGAATCCACAGAACTAGGACTGTGCCATAATTTGGTTTAAATTCATGGACTTTTAAATTTTGTGATTTAATGGAATTATCTTGCTGGCAAAGATTTGTTTTCATGTTTATCTTTACCCAAAGATCAAATTTGTCCATGGGAGTTATAAAACTTGGAAATTGAACAAATAATATAAAACCAAAGTCCATGATATACAAAAATATCCTTAATTTCACATTATAATAACTCACATAGTACATACTAGTTGATTCAGTAAACAAGGAAAACACTGCAATATCTGTAAAATTCATACAGGAAACAAATATCGTACATCGAAGTGCTATTATAGATTTAATTGTATCACCTTTTTGTGCTTCATAATCTTAAGATGATTGAATATCATGAATAACAATAACACTAAGGTCATTTGGTAATAGGTCCCTTACTCTAATAGGATCAATTAACAATAGAACAAAGGGTATCTGTTACAAAGGTCCATGAATTTGGCTGGATTTTATAATTATGTAAATAAGGTCTTGTAGTACATATGTCCCTTACTCTAATAGGATCAATAACAACTAAATTATGGTCACCTGGTACATGAGTTTGGCAGGATTTTTAAATAACAATATAACTATGAATGTCATCTGTTACATAGGTTCCTTACTTAAACAGGATCAATTAACAATAGAACAAAGGTCATCTGGTACCAAGGTCACAGACTTTCACAGGATCAAATGACCATAGACCTAAGGTCATCTGATACATAGGTCCCCAAATTTAACAGGATTGAATAACATTAGAACTAAGATCATCTGGTTCATGAGTCCCCGACTTTGGCAGGATGAAATAGCAATAAAACTTATGTCATTTGGTACATGGGTCAATGAGTTTTTCAGGATTTAGTTACATTAAAACTACTGTAAATTCAGAAATTATTGCAAGGTTTTTATTATTATGCGACAAACCTGTAAACGCAACAATTTAAACTGGCATTTTGAAATATTTTCTATGAATTAAAAGAATTTTTCTCAAATTTGTAAAAATTAAAATTGCATTTAATTCGAAATTGACAAAATCACAAAAATAAATGCATGCAATAATTTCTGAATTACAGTAATGTCATCTGGAACATAGGTCCCTGACTTTATCATGTTTATATTTCAACAAGAGTGCACACGCTGAAATGTCTTGCCTTCTTTACTAATCATTGATATTATGTTGATAGTCCTAAATATAAAGCTTTATTACAACTGTCACATAAACTTAACCAAGAAAACTAAACATTGACCAATGAACCATGAAAATGAGGTCAAGGTCAGATGAACCATGCAAGGCAGGCATGTACAGCTAACAATTCTTCCATATAACAAATATAGTTGACCTTTTGCATAAAGTTAAGGAAAATAGACCAAAACACAAAAACTTAACACAGAGCAATGAACCGTGAAAATGAGGTCAATTCAAATAAAACCTGTGCGACTGACATGAAGATCATAAAATATTTCCATACACCAAATATAGTTGACCTATTGCAAATAGTATTAAAAAAAAGACCAAACCTCAAAACTTAACTTCGACCACTGAACCATGAAAATGAGGTCAAGGGCAGATGACACCTGCCAGCTAGACATGTACACCTTTTAATCATTCCATACACCAAATATAGTAGACCTATTGCATACAGTATAAGAAAAAAAAATCAAAACACAAAACTTAACTATAACCACTGAACCATGAAAATGAGGTCAAGGTCAGATGACACATGTCAGATGGACATGTACACCTTACAGTCCTTCTATACACTGAATATACTAGACCTATTGCTTATAGTATCTAAGATATGGTTCACTGATTCACGAAATGAGGTCGAGGTCAAGTGAAAACTGTCTGACGGGCACAAGGACCTTGCAAGGTACACACATACCAAATATAGTTATCCTATTACTTATATTAAGAGAGAATTTAACATTGCAAAAAATCTTTTCAAGTAGTCACTGATCCATGAAAATGAGGTCAAGGACATTGGATATGTGACTGAAAGAAACTTCGTAACATGAGGTATCCATATACAAAATATGAAGCATCCAGGTCTTCCACCTTCATAAATTTAAAGCTTTTATGAAGTTAGCTAATGCCGCCACCGCCGCTGCCGGATCACTATCCCTATGTCGAGCTTTCTGCAACAAAAGTTGCAGGCTCGACAATAAAACTATAGGCTATCTATTTCAAAGGATCACGAACTAACAATTGTTCCATTACTGCAATGGAATCTGTTTGCCATATGCAGTTTGATAGGTACAGAAATTTAAAGAACAAAAATAAAGATCTTTAATAAAGATTTTTTTTGTAGTTCTTCACAATTTATGAGAAAAGCATAAGTGCATTGGTATAAGAATATGCAGATAAGATTGTTGATGTGATGTAAATATGAACCCTTGTTTGTACTAGAATCATACACTGATCTGGATTTTAACACACTTTTTAACAAGATAAGAGAGGAAGATATGCCACCTTCACCTTATCAGACTCTAAAAACTTCATTTCCTTTTCTTCCATGTTATATAAATCTGATGTACAGTAATAAAACTTGAACCTATTTCATTCATTTTTAGATAATTTTTAATGAAATTTAAAAATTAGTATCAAATATGACTAATGTTCATCATTTATGTGGTTATTCTCTAATCTTTTTGGCCATTCCAACTCTACAGACTGAAAAGAAAAGAAGAAAAGTGATCAGATGTTTATTGTCAGTCAACTCTTACTACAAACAAACTATCTAATCTTTTACACATTTAGCCCTCACCAGCTAACTTTGATGTGATTTAGTGATTTTTTCTTATGTATTCATCTATTAAAGAGAAATTCAAAGTTTGACATATTCTAAACATTTTTTCATTTTATTTATTTTTTTATAGCTGAAATAAAACAAATTGATTAAAGATGGAACACTATTGGTTTTCTATGAATAAAACATTTAATTCAATTCAATAAGTTAAACAGATTTTGAATTTCGTCATTTGTCTTACTATATTTTTTCAGCTTTTAAAGATGAGTACTAATGGAAAGAAATTAACTGCATAGTGTAAATTCAGAAATTATTGTGAGTTATTTTTTTATCAATGCAAAAATAATGCAACCAGGTAAGTATTACAAATAAGATGTCGGTTTCTGATTACTGAAAAATAGACCTTTATGCAGATTGTTTTGAAATTGTGAAAAATGGCAATAATTGAACTCACATTTTTGTCCATTCATGAATAATCGCAATTATAAATGCACACAACAATTTCTGAATGAACAGTAGTGTAACAATATAAGTTAAAATGTAACATAGCTTTAAACAAGAATCTGTCTATATGACAACATGACTTGCACATTATATTTCTGTGTTCAGTGCGCATGAAATTAGGGTCAAAACCTAATTTGGCATTTAATTTAAAATGTTAACATCATAATGAACATCCACTTGTATTTTTGTCCATCTGATGAGTTAAGCCTTTTTCAACTGATTTTTATAGTTCGTTCTTATGTTGTACTGTTATACCAATGTCCCAGGTTAGGGGGAGGGTTAGCATCCCGCTAACATGTTTAACCCTGCCACATTATTTATGTATGTGCCCGTCCCAAGTCAGGAGCTTGTAATTCAGTGGTTGTCATTTGTTTATGTGTTACATATTTGTTTTTCGTTCATTTTTTTACATAAATAAGGCCGTTAGTTTTCTCATTTTAATTGTTTTACATTGTCTTATGGGGGCCTTTTATAGCTCACTATGCGGTATGGGCTTTACTCACTGTTGAAGGCTGTAAGGTGACCTATAGTTGTTAATGTCTGTGTCATTTTGGTCTTTTGTGGATAGTTGTCTCATTGGCAATCATACCACATCTTCTTTTTTATATGTATATCTAGTTTAAAGTTGATGTGACCACAACTTTTTCAATAAACTAGATGTGTCGAAACAACATGAATGGCCCTGTCTTAAAAAGTTGAAAAATCTGCAATTTCAACAACACATGTGGACACAAACATGATGGTAGTCTCACATATCAAAACATCAGTTCAAAATCTGAAGGCGTATAGAAAAAAGTCTGAATAATTGTGATTTTCAACAATTTTCAAAGTTGTAAACCCTTAAATTCATCCAAAATTAGGGAAGCCAAATGAAACTTAAACTTGATCTGTAATTCACATACCAAAAATCAGCACAATATCTGAAGGTGTTTAGAAAAAAAGTCTGTATAACTGTGATTTTCAACAATTTAATAAAGTCCAAAGCCGAGCAGAACCAAAGTTAAACTTGATCTGTAACTCATCATGGTTAACTCACATAACATAAAATGGCCAAATATCTGAAGGCGTGTAGAAAAAGTCTGTATAACTGTAATTTTCAACAATTTATCAAAGCCTGTAACATCTTTGACCAGAAACTTTAATCTGATACAGGACAGATGAAGAAACAAATGTAATAACCAACTAACAGATGAGCAGACCAGAAAACATAATGTCCATCTTCTATTGTAGAGGAGCATTAAGAATGTCAAGGTTCATTTATTGGTTACATTTTTCATGTCTCATTTTTTACATTGATATATACACTGCATTAATTACTGAATAGACAATACCTTACCTCTACATCTAAAGTTAATATATCACACTCCATGTCCAGTAATGTACACATGTTGGGTGTTGATCTACCAAAATCTCCATGCACAAATTCTTTTATATATCTAAATGCAGTTAAGGAAACAATCCATGATATAAACAGTATGTTCAAAGTGAAACTATTTGACTTTTACGAGGGTGACAATTATTGATCTAATATACATTATATAGAATACTTGTGAATGATTATTTCTTGTATGACTTAAACAAGCCTAGCTGTTTTTGAGGAAAAAATATTGTTATGTAGAAAATGTACTTTTTAATAAGATTCTCAATGAATTATGTTCCCTGGTTGGGTAACTTTCAATACAAACAGGGTCACATAATTTTATTTAGATAATAAATATAAAATAAACTAGCAACTTTCAAGAAGAAACTAATTCAATCAAGCTAAAATCAAATATCTATTGTGAACTCATTTATCTCTTTATTGAGTGAGTACTAATTTTTGTTGATACTGGAAAGTAATTTTTTTTGTGGATTTCACAAATTATGCATTTACGCCAACAGGAAATTTGTAAGTGATTTAAATTTGTTAATCTTTACCCAATAAATCCACTAAACTATTAGTCTAAGCACCCAATAAATAGTTATGAATTTGCAGTAAGTCAAGTATGTATATACATGTAAAAAGGTATCCATAACAAGGATACAACTTAGACCAAATTTGGTTTCCAATGCACAAATCTATTACTGGATATGTAATACTTTATCTGTTGCTGATTTCAGAAGATAATCCACAAAAGTTAATATAAAGAGAAGATGTGGTATGATTGCCAATGAGACAATTCTCCACAGGAGACAAGTGTTCTCTTTGAAAAAAAATCACTTAAAACTGCTGTATTATAGTGGTCCTTTTACAGGTAGGCAGTAAATGGGACATAACTCTGTAGGAGAAATGAACAAGTGTTTTAATGTAAGTGATCCTGTTAAAATAGAACTATCTTTCTAACTTATCTAATGAATTTTTAAACCCCAATGATTTTTTACTCAAGTTGATTCCTATAATTCTTTAGCTTCTAAAGTGTGATGAAAGTTACTGTACATATAGCTTGACTAATGTAAAGGATACGTTCCTGCTTGAGTATTGAGAAGAAGTATAAAATGATGGTCATCTTGTAACTTGGCAGACATACTGTGAACAGTTCTTTCTCTAGTGGCTAGTGGTCGTCTATAAACAGAAAAAATATACTATTATGTATTCACACAGAGAAACAATGTTTTATGAGCATTTCAAACTTGTGAATCTTTAGTTGTGAATAGTTCAATAGTTTAAGTCTTAAAATTATTAGACTCATTTCCTGCTAGGAGAATATATATCTTAAGAAGATATTTTTGGTGCAAATTGAATGTAGCTAGGAAACTAATATGCTATCTAAAAATGTGCAATTTCTACAGTTCTTGGCTTCCATGACCGTTAAATGAATGACATTAATAGTTAAATGTAATTTAATAAAAAAAAATATAACAGAACAGAACATTCATCTCGTTTCAATGAGTAGACACTGGTATAGGGGTGTCTAATAAGTTTTTTTTTCTTGTTTTTTTTTCTACATAGAATACTTTTAAATATGAAGATTCTATAAGAAAAAAAAATCACAAAGATACTGATTTCCAAGGAAATTCAAAACAGAAAGTCCCTAATCAAATGGAAAAATCAAAAGCTTAAACACATCAAACGAATGGACAAAAATTATAAGTGCATCTTATGATTCATAGGCAGAGGATAGGATAATTGTCAACTTGCGATCTCGATTAGAATTTAAGTCCTTGAACATACCTGTGTAGGACTCTTATTGGTGTCTTTTGCTGCATGACCAAATCCTGTAAGGAAATAAGAACAGAACTGCTTCAAACAAATACCACTAAACTAATTATTTCGATAGCAAACATCTACTATGTTTTAGTGAATAACAAATTAAGATGCAATATGTGTAAACATGTAACAGGTATGATAGCTGGTTTAAATTTACCAGACTGTTTCTGTGGTTAAAAGGGATTCTGTGGTGTAAAACCAGAAAAATGACCCTGACTCAGATTCTAATTTATGTTCTATTATCTGTTTTACCACTTACGGTAACCAAAATGTTCATATAAAACAATTTTTATCAAATTTTTTCAACACAAACCTCCTTTGGTTCATCCTAAAAGACATATAAGACATACCAACACAAGTACAGACTGTTGCTTAATAAGTTTATTGCATAAGCTTCTTTTGAAATTTAGGTTTTAATAAAGAATCTCAAGAAAAATGTTTTTTGTTAATATAACTATAATTATATGAAAAATGTATAAAATTGACTATTGATCAATTAATTGATTGATTGTAATTAAGGCCACTTTCAGAAAAAGTGCCTATATTGTGGCAGTCACTTTTTTAGTTTGTTGTAAATAAAGATTGGACTTGAGCACATCTGTCATATGAGGGTTCGAACTCACGACCCCAGTGTTAAAGTAGTTGAAACTAGGTCACTGAGGCCCCATAAAATTAATAAAACTTCTACCTTAATCTATTGTCACATGTATTATAAGCCAATCATTATCCAACAAACCTTGATAGAATCTAATTTTAACAGTTTATCAGCAGTAAGAGGTTCAGCAGTTGAAACTACATAGAACAGTCAGTCACAGAGGCCTCGTTAAATTTTATCAAACTTTTACCTTAATTTATTGTCACATGTATTATAAGCATATCTTAATCCAACAAACCTTGATAGAATCTAATTTTAATAGTTTATCAGCTGTGAGAGGTTCAGCAGCCCAACACAACGCTGAGTAACATTTGGTCTTTTCCATTTCTCCTTCCTTTAGATTGTTTGTTTCTTCTCTGTAAAAACAAATGTTCACTTTAAATACAACATTTATTTTGTGACTAAAATAAGTTAACTTCTGAAGATTATTTTTCAGTAACAAAAACTACTAACATATTTTCTAATTATTTTACTAAGATTTAAATTTGTATTTTTGTGGACATTCTATCTCTGATTTAAAACTTTTAACAGCAGACTTTTCATGTAAATGTTACTTTATAGCTTGCTGTTTGGTGTGAGCCAAGGCTCTGTCTTGAAGGCCATACATTGACCTATAATTGTTTACTTTATATAAATTGTGACTTGGATTGGAAGTTGTCTCATTGGCACTCATACCTCATCTTCTTTAAATATTTATGTGATTTTTAGTTTCATGTCAATAAACGTTGTGTAATAATTAAAGAAATAACAGCTCTTGAAAACAGTTTTTTTACTTAATTATCTCCAAGATAATTTCACTAAATGGTCCCACAATAAGGTAAGGTTAATGCAGTACCTTACTTTGAAACAATCTGTAGATCTTGAACTTTCACATCTGTGGAATTTTTGTTTATTTCCTGAAAATTAAATAAACAAAATAATATGATATTATATAAATAAAACATAGCTGAGTGGACAATAGAACTGATTGTTACCCTGAGAAAACATTGTTAACTGCAGCATAGCAAAGGTTAACAATGCCTTTTCAAGGGGTAACAATCTGCTCTATCACCCTTTAACCCTTTCCTCCATAATGACGCTTTTTGACGCCACCCCCTTTACTCCATAATGACGCCTTTTGACACCTGTGTAGTGCCTCAGTTAAAACGTCTTGCCGAAGACATATGAGAATAAAAGTTGTATCTAATATAAACAGGTTATTCGTGAGAATATCTGACTGGAATTTCGTTGATGAAATATTTGTTTTAACAATGCATTTTAATACTTTAAACCTGATGATTTTTTTTTATTGAAAAAATCCTATGCGAATCAAGTATGTTAAAAAATAATTTCCATGGAGTAAAGGGTTAAGCTTTGGGTTATTTACTTTATTATATTGCATGTTCAGTTATTTACTACTTAATAAACGTCTCATACACTCAGTCATTCCTATTAAGCAAAGAGCACATATGATCAAGCGTCTCCATGAAGGGTAATAGAGTAGTTGCCATGGGATAAATTAAATTGTCTCCCTCATATTAACCAAAGAAATCTGGCATCTTGACATGAATTGAAGTACAAAATGTATAATAATATATACTTTATGATATGACATACCACCCATTGAAAAAGACAAACCAAAGAAGTACATATTTTACACGAAGCATTTCCTATGCATATCTGTAACTTGGTAAATATGTTAAATATTTGGGCCATTTTAGAATCAAATGAAAGCTTCAGCACTATGGATGGTATAACTCAACTAAAACTGAGGTAAATGCAATTTATTTCACTGGACCTAATCATATTTCAGCAATTGATTTCTAAAATAGTTATATAGCAATCTTAAACAGAACTGACCAATTGCTAGAAAATCTTTAAAAAGATAAAATGTTACTTCATAGCTAACTTAGAGACACCTACTTGTTGTAACAATATCATTTCTTCTTCCGTTACTGTAATTTTTCTTGGATTGATCATTTCTACAACAAAGGGCCTACCTGAAATTAAAAGTAAATATACAACCCAATTAATTAAACAACAATAAAAACATCATCTAAAAATAAAATGTTTCAATTTGCAGTATTTAAATTTAATCTCACATTTTGATCAGAAGTAAGGGATTTTCGATTAAATGTGCACAATATTTTCTCAGGTTTGTACATTCAAAAGTGATATCAGTTACACAGTTTTTGAAGCCAAGTGACTAAAAATCCTAAGTAGTGCATGGCCAATTTGTTTGTTCATGGGGTGCAAAAAATTAGTAATGTTTTGTTCTTTAAATTTCATTAAGTTATGCAAAGAATTGATTGCCATATTTTCGAAGGTTTGAATTAAGTGTTATTTTCTTTCAATATGTTCTATTTTTTATGTATGTATACCTATATTTTTGTTGGCTTCCAATTTACTTGGATATTTGATTTTGTGGTTTGCCAAAGTCTGCCTTCAAGCCTATAGAAAGTTTGTAATTCCTTGAACATTCAAATTCAGGGTTCACATGAACCTGCAAAATCCAGGAAAATTGGTGTACCACTAATTATAAAGAATCCACAGTACAAGCACCAAAGAAAGACAACTCTTGTATGAAACTATGGAAAGGGAGAGAACTCTTAAGTTAGTAGGAAGTGATATTTACCTGAACCTAACATTCTCACATCTACATCCTCTCTACCTGAGGCTGAAAATCTCCCTTCTGAAATGATAATAAACAGTCTAACTTTAAATTTCATTTCATAAACCCCATTATTTTTCAAACCAACAAATACGAAAGCTGATTATTTCACATGTGTATCAAACAAGATTGAATTTTATATATATTCCTACTTTTAATTCAAATTTTTTTTTTTGTGCTATATTTATTATTGCGAATGTTAAAACATTTCATAAGTAATTCACTCTGTACAAAACACTTCTTGCTTTAACTTCCTTGTGTTTAATAATGGCTCAAATATACTGTAAATTCAGAAATTAGTGCTGCTAAAAATGTAATAGGGTTATTATCACAATTGTTTTAACTTGCATTTTGAAATTTTTTATATGAATTAAACAGGATTTTTCTCAATATTGCAAAAATTAAAATAGCATTTTTGTCTAAAAAGACAAAATCGCAATACTAAATGCACATAATAATTTCTGAATCTACAGTAATGGAAAGGGGGTATTTAAGATAAAGAGGGGAAACTTACTAAGACTGAAACCCCTAAAATAGGTTGTTATTTTAAGTTTCATAATATGTCAGGACCATTCAATTAAAATGGACATGTGAGGGTAGAAAGGGAAATTATATTTGTGGACTTAAGTTATGGATCATTTTTGGTATTATGCACCTAAGAAGTGCCAAAATATTTGTAAAGAATGTAGGTTGGTTCTCAGATGATTTTTGAAAGTCCTTATCTACCCTCCAACACCCTTTTTAATAAAATAGAGCTCATTCAATTGGTATTCCAAAATGCCTCTTTTGATATAATCTACCCAATTTCTTTATGTTCATGATTATTTGAAAAACAATACAAGTTGGTTATATACAAACCACCCCCTATTTTCCCCATCCAGACATCTCCCCTATTTTCAAAGATAGGATACTGTAAATTCAGAAATTATTGCATGCATTTATTATTGTGATATTGTCATTTCAAAATGGGAGTTTAAATTATTGCAATTACAACCCTGTTACATTTTTATCATTAATTTCTGAATTTATAGTAGTCATAACATGAATTTTTTAATCTATACCATAAAGCAAACAGACAATCCTTGTACCTTCATATCTGAATGTCTTTTTGATAAGATTACAAATTTCTTCTTCCACAGAGGACACTCCTTTTCTTTTACCCTCTATAAACCATGGTGTCTGGCTCAGCTCTCGGCTGTATTTGTTATATCTACCTGTAATAAACAATGATAACTGATTAAAAAAAGTTTTTTTTTTTATATTGTAAATCAACCAATTTTCTGGAACCATTCATATTCACATTTGCTAAGAAAAAATTCATTGAAGATGATAAACTCGATGAATAGACAGGATTGTGTTTGAAATGAAAACTTAAACACATCCCTCTTCATCTGTGTAACAAATATTCAATAACAATTAACCAACTCAGCTTAGATACCAGGAAGTGGCCAGGATAGAAATTTTGTTTTTGCACCAGACGTTTGTTTCGTCTTCAAAAGTTTGAATGTCTCTTAATACATTTAAGACGCGTAAGAAAACTCTTTACTTAAATAAAGTCTATATACATGCCTGCTACAAACACTGGTTCATGAGAACATTTAATGTCCAGAAAATTACATGAACTTTTAGGTGGTGATGGTGGAGTCTTATACAACCTAAAATTATACAAAAACAATATTACATCATATAAGGGTCTTCCTTCATCGTAAGTAGCTGACAATCAAGATTGAATTTTTTCATGATTATTCTTTTTAGGGACTATAGTATGTTTTTTCTACTCAAGGTGGTACCTAACACCTTAACTAAATCTAATTTGGCTCGTTTAATTTTCTTAAAGTATTTACTTTGACCCTTTGACAAAAATATAAAAATTTCAAAAATTTTGAACCAACCGTTTAATTAGAAAATTTACACTGGTTATTTAGCAGTTTGACAAACACTTATTTTGATCATTGAGAAGCTTAATATTCCCTTAATAATACAATGTCATTAAAACGTTCTGCTGATTTTACAGAGTTATCTACCTGTAGTGTTAGGTACCACCTTAACAGTATGTTTATAAATAACATAAAACTGATACTTGGATAACAAGACTACAAAAAAGGAAGAACAGAACATTGACAAACAATCTTAGGATTGTGCAAACATGTTTAACCCTGCCACATTCTGTATGTTTGTGCATGTCCCAAGTCAGCAGCCTATAATTCAGTGGTTGTTGTTTGTTTCTGTGTGTTACATATTTGTTTTTTTTAATTTCTTGAACATTAATTAGTTTTCTCTTTGAATTGTTTTGCATTTTGTCATTTCACTGCCTTTTATATCTGATTATGCGTTATGAGCTTTGTGAAATATAGCTGTTAATTTCTGTGTCATTTGGTCTCCTGTGAACAGTTGTCTCATTGGCAATCATACCAAATCTTCTTTTTTATAATCAAAATCTCACAAAAATCTTAAGAGACAGGATGATTTTTCTTACCTTTTAAACAAATCTTCTGACATACTGTCTAAAGCTTTTATAACATTGTTCCTGGTAAAAGTTTCATCAAGGTTCTGAAAAAATATATTTTTAAATATGACAAATATGAGATCAAGAGATAGTAATACATTGATTCTAAAGATATTATAGATGACTGTCAAATTTGAGAATTTGCCCATACATTTCAGGTTTCAAAATGTTTAATAAAAGTTTGAAGTAAGAGTTAAAATAGTTTGACGGATACATTTATGCTGAATGACCTAAATTAATGGGGAGTGAGTCCATGGGACACATATGATGCCCTTGCTTGCATGTAAGTTATAACGTTTTAATGGAACATAACTCAAGAACTGTGTCTTTAAAAATAGATCTGCATAATTTATTTGGTTTAAATAAGGGTAATAAATGTCCCTATTTATTCTGTTAGAAAACTCACCCTAAAGTTTTTACTTTTTCTTTTGATAAATATATCAGGTTTCTCATCTGAACTGAAAACAAATTAATATTTTTATCTTTAAAGAAATCCAAAGTCATTATTATGAATTTCAATGAAGTAAAGAGTTAACATCACTTATAACCAGCAAACAAAAAGGTAACATTATTTGGAATCAGTATAAAAATGTTGTCCTTAGTGACTCTTTTCTTTCAATGTTTTACTTTTATTTTCATTTTTTTTTTTTATCATTCTGACAATTCTTGTTTTGTGTTTCAAGTAATATAGTTTATCAAATCTAAAAATGTTTATCCCATAATGCATTGCTGGTTGAACAAATCAGTAAAATACTTTGTAAGTTTAAATTCTCATATGTCTTATTCTAATATGACATGCTTCTTTCGCTTTGTGAACAAACCCATGCTCTAAATCCAATAAAATGTGTTTGCACATGTGTATATTGACTTCTTCAGAATAAAGAATTTTATCAAATTATCATGCATTTAATATATTTCCTTAACTTTAAAACACTTTCAAACTCTTAAATGGTGTTACTATTCATTTATTATGACTGTAATGTGTTGCATTCCAAAATAGACATATTTGTCCTAGATACGACAACCGTTCATGCAGGCTGTTCAAACTCCTCCCTCTGAAAAATCACAGTGCCAGCCGTTTGCTTCTTTATAAACAAAATGGGAGGTTTATGGAAGAGCCTACACAATCACGAATATAATGCCTAACCATGATAAAACTACAAAAAATATAGCTTGCATCAATTATTTCTTAAATTAAAACAGGTTCTGAAAAAAATCTAATAAATAATTGACTTACAGGAAAGCACATTCTTTATCTGATCTTTCATAGTTAAACAACACAGCTATGTCAAACATACTCTGAAATATATTACATCACATTATTAGAGCATGAAGGATCAAACATATTCTAACCGTTGGTTTTCCTGTTAAAAATAGTTTTATACTGGTACTTTTTGGGCCCTTTATAGCTTGCTGTTTGGTGAGATCCAAGGCTCTGTGTTGAAGGACGTACCTTGATCTATAATGGTTTACTTTTACAAATTATGGCTTGGATAAAGAAAAGTTTCAACATCTTCTTATATCTATTTGTATACAACATCATAGCTATGTCAAACTTGTATTCAAATTAAATTCATATTGAACTTAAATGTACAATAAACTCAAATGAAACAGCAACCCATCAATATAAGACCAAACTTAGTAGTCTACTTACCTTTTGATCAAATGGAACATTGATGAGATTAGATAACAATGGACCACACCTTAACTTCCAAGCTTCTTTTATCGATACAAAATCTTGCAATGTCATAATTTCGTATTCATCTCTGAAAAATATTCAACAAAAAGTAAAATGAAAACTCTGAATTTCAGTTGTACAATACAGAGAGTAGGAGTTGTTATAATTTATTCATTTTTTTTTTAATTTGATGCTTTAAAGCTTTTTATTAGGTTCACCTTTATCGAGAAGATGCTGGAAGGCTCAAATAAAAACTAGATGTGTCAAAGTGACACAAATGGACCCGTCCCAAAAGGTTGAAAAAATCTGCAATTTGAATAACACATGTGGACACAAACATGATGGCAGTCTGGAGGCGTATAGAAAAAAAGTCTGTATAACTGTGATTTTCAACAATTTATCAAAGTCCAAAGCCCATCATTTTGGCAAAAATTAGTGGAGCGGAACAAAACTTAAACTTGATCTGTAACTCATAATTGTTAACTCACATACCATATATCAGCCCAATATCTGCAGGCATTTAGAAAAAAAGTCCTTATAACTGTTATTTTCAACAATTTATCCAAGTCCAAAGCCTGTTATTTCGACATAAATTAACTTTGTTGTGGGGCCATAAAAATGAGAGCAAATGATGCATAATACTTGAATAAGACAATCCACCATATTTTGCCAGAAAAAGTTTGAACCTAAAGTTTCTATTCAATTTCTATATTTATCATAAAAAGGCTGTAACTTCAGTATAGATTCACTAACTAAGTTCTTATAAGAAAGAGAAGGAATATGGTTACTAAATTAAATATAAACTGTATTCATTGTATTGAAACTTTCAGATCTTAACTCCATTCCGTAATATATGTTTACATAAATTACCTAATTTCATATCTAAAAATGCTTTTATGTACATGCACTTTATGTTGGGATAAATTATCTCCCCTGTTTACATTTCAAACAGTTTGTATAATTTTGTTTATGGATAAATTATCTCTCTTGTCTATATTTTAAATACATGTACATTGATGATATTTTTATAGATTTCTCATCTAAGCTACATATGCTATTTACCAATAAAATGACATAATGCGAATTAAAGGTATTCTTCTAACTTATTTAAATGAAATTATACATATTTTGCTAAATAACACAACTGGTGCACAAAATGCAGAACCCATTGATGTAGATACTAAAATAGAAAGGACTTTTTAAAATAAAACTCTTGATAAAGCAATAGTTTGGCATAGTCTGATTACACCTTTACTTATAAGAAATAATTCTTCATCATACAAAATAGGAATCACTTACTTAAATTTGTCTTGTAAATGTATTAAAACAGAATGCTGAAATAAAAATAAAAAAAATAATCAGAAAATCAAATGAGAATGTGATCTATAAACCAGCCAATTGCATCAAGATATCTCATAAGAAAATGTAAATATTTACGAAATAATATGTTCAGCTTTTATAGTACAATTTTTTACTTGTTTTTTGCTAGATCATTTATTTGACCCAAACACTGCCCAAAGGTAGAGACAGTCAGTAGATAGGTAGGAATTTACTTTTTTTTTTCATTAAAGAGAAATTGAAGAGTCAGATGTTTTTTAGCCTGTTTGATTAAAAAAAATCTTTTTCGCATCAGGGACAATAACAGATTTTCAGTAGGAAGCTATTTTCTGGGTACATATGGTAAGGGCAAACAAACATATTATTTTTTTATTGCCTCATTTAAGAACTTTGAGTATACTTGTAGTATCTTAATTAACTCATAAATATGTATTTCCATCCTCACCTCTCTAACCAAAATACAAACTGGTATTGTCAGTGAACATATAAAGGTCTTGAATTCATAATCGTCTTTCTCTACAGC
This sequence comes from Mytilus edulis, assembly GCA_019925275.1. Taxonomy (NCBI): domain Eukaryota; kingdom Metazoa; phylum Mollusca; class Bivalvia; order Mytilida; family Mytilidae; genus Mytilus; species Mytilus edulis. The sequence goes on along the minus strand of CM034350.1, from coordinate 114,418,830 downwards.
ATTTTTAATCTATAAAATATAAAAATAGTATCTTACAATTTTCTCCCAAAATATAAGATCAGCAAATGTGTTTTTTGTGAAATCTAAATAAGATGTGATGATCAATCATGTGGCCTTACTTTTGAGCACAATACAGTGACTGAGCTTGTTCACAACAATGTTTTTTTTGCTATATCATTTTGAAAGAAAAAATAAAAATCTATACATATTTTGCCCCAGCTAAACAAAGTTAAAACTATTCTTTTTCATGCAATACAAATACAAATGTACCATGTTAAAATAAGGGTGATTTTAGTAAAAGTATAGACCGATGTGCATGTAGATAAATTGATTGCTGGTTGTGAACAGCAATCAAGCAATATAAGCTAAATTTTGGTGGCCAGTTTTTATTGATGGAGGAAGCCAGAGTGCATGGATAGAACCATCAACCTTTGGCAGTAAAACTGACAAGTCTAGATTTGAGACAAATGCACTTGCCATGGGCTAGGTTCGAAAACTCACAACCTCAGTGTTGACAAAGTGAAACTGGTGATACAGTACATGAACCATTTATACCAATAGTCCACCGAGGCCCTCAACTTCTGTAGACAAATCAAACTTAATACAGGAACGACAAACATACCTTCTGTAGAAATTCTTCATCTATATATGTCTGTAGAATACCTAAACAAACTGGACATGGCGTAGTTAATGGATACACATTTTCCTTCTTTAATATTGATTCAACCATCTTCTCTATTTCCTAAAAAGTGAAACATGCCTTTAGTAAACCCTATGTTATGTTAAGCTTATGTCTCTTGTTTTTGACATTTCATTTTAGAACTTCCAATTGTTAAGAACTTTTAAAACCAATAATAAATTTTTGATGTATCCTTTAGAAATATTAACCATTAATCATTTTGTAAACAATATGTGTATTTACCTGTGTTGTCTGTAAACAGTATTTTACATTGTTTATTTACCTGTGTTGTCAATCTGTAAACATCTCCTTGTCTTTCCCCAATGTACCTCAGTATGCATCTTGGACAACATCCAATTTCCCTCAATGTTTCAGTTATCTCCCTTAGTAAGTCAGCGTTTGAAGTTATCTTAGTCTAGCGAAAGAAATGAAAATCTCATGTAAAATCAAGGTGTTTGACAAAGATTTTTTTTATTTATCCAAATAATAAATAAAAAGTAAAAACACAAAAATACTGAACTCTGAGGAAAATTCAAAAAGGAAAATCCAAAATCAAAAGGCAAAATCAAAAGTCCAAACACATCAAACGAATGGATAACAACTGTCATATTCCTGACTTGATACAGGCATTTTCTAATGTAGAAAATGGTGGATTGAACCTGGTTTTATAGATAGCTAAACCTCTCACTTGTATGACAGTCGCATCAAATTCCATAACATTGTCAACGATGCATGAACAAAACAAACATACTCAAAGAGTAAAAATGTCAAAAATAGGGGTACAGCAGTCAATATTATGTCATCTTAATATCACTATAAAAACAACAAATGTAACAAAGAAGCACAAAAAGGTATACATCAAATTTAACATACTCATATTGCTTTTCTTATACGACTTAATTTATCTATGTAAAGTCTACCCGAAAAGGATAGAAGGTTTTCAGTACTGGTGTACAATTGCGCGTTTGAAATTCGTACAGGATCGTACAGGTAGACATAAAAATAATTTTGTCGTTCAATTGACGGCATACATAAATGCAGAGTCACGTAAAGTAGATATAACAAAAAACAGACTTAACAGTAGAAGTAATAATAATAACTAAAATAATTGTGTGGTTCAAAGTATGACGGGATACATAAGAACAGTTTCACGTCAAATGTATATCATAAAAAACAGACTTAACAAAAAAAGTAGTATTATTGAATAAAATAGTTTTGTCATTCATAGTATGTCAAGATCCATATAAGTAAAAGTAATATAATAAGTATTCTTGATTGCAAATCCAGTTTGGTTGATGTTGCACACAGATGATGTTTTTCATCAACAACTCTCAATCCTACTTGAACTACAGTCGTGTCCGGTAATTACAAATGTCTGTAACTCCGCCCATCTGATAATTCTGCCCTTTACTAAGTGGTGCATAAATTTCGTCTACTATATAATTTTTACATTGAAGAAAACCATTT